>ML786890.1:431986-468950 GCA_009831015.1 Picea engelmannii | reverse complement strand
CCAAGGGCGTATTAGAATTCAAAACTTAGGACAAGTGGGTTTTTAACCCATGCTTTCGCATTTTACCCCATTACCAGAAATATCGCTAACATCTGGACAAGACAAATCCTCCTTATTATGAAGTTGAAGATGTAGAGACAAGTCATGAGAATCAAACATTGATGCATGCTCTTCCATTTAATGAAGTTGTCCAAATCCTAGAAGCTCCTGCATAAGAAGAAGTAAACACGGTAAGTTATTTTCCTTTCCAAGAGTCTGATGATTCTTTATTTTATGATTTGGAAAGTGAAGAAGTGTTAGAGGAGCCCTTGGATGTTTTAAGTCCTTCATGTTATGATAAAGGTGATGACTTTGTTGATAATATTGATGAATTTATACATGTCAAAAAGCGTAAATGGGATGTGATTGGATATGATGGGGATCCCATTTATGACATTGAGGGTAATTTCCAAATATTTCCTTTACAATTATCATATGAGGTTACTAATAATTTTGACATTTGGCAACAAGGAGATGATATCATTACAAATATTTTTCAGACACCCAAGGATGACCTGGTGCTATGTTCCCCTGATGATTTTCGGTCATACCTTGAATATTTTTATGAGTATTCATTTGGGCACTTGGATTTATTCCATGAAGAATATTTTCAACGACCATTGTTCTCAGATATTGATAAAGGTGATGACATTGCTTTCCCAGAGAATGATCCTTGTGACAATGCTTTTCATCTCCCTTCGATTGTTTTATCTCGCTATGTCACTAAAGGTGTAGTTGGGAATAATGTCCTTTTGTATTACGTTTTCTCTGAAGAAAAACATTTTTTTAGGATTCAAGGGTTAGTTGAATACCTCAAGAAGAAGTTTGTTATCTCAATATTTCAGCCTTCCCTTGAGAAATTGTCAGTCGTCCTCTAGGTTCTTGCTAGTCCCTTCCCAGACCTCAGATTGTGAAGATAACCTAAAAGAAAATTAAAGGTCATTGTTATTGTATAAATAAGAGAAAAAACTCTTGTATTTTTTCATCATTCATTCATCACTTAAGTGTAGGTATGAAATTTGGCCTTCCTTAAGTGTTCTTGGCTGAAATTAGTGGTGCACACTTCTTGAAGGAGACAATATTTGGTGTATTTTGGCTATTTTCATGTGGAGGATCTTAAACTAGGGTGATTTGCTTGATTATTCTTGGTGAAGTAAGTGGAAAATCTGCATTTATTTATTGTGAATGGATGCTTGTGGTTATTTTTACTTGTTTCATGTCTAAGATTATGAAATTGCTTGCTTGAAACCCTAGGGGAAAGACATATGTTATTATCTTTTTCCCTATAATCTTCCATATGCTAAAATTTCTTGAAAGGCACCAAAATTGAAGTAGATACTAGATCCCTACCATTGTAGAACTCTAGTAAACCTACTTCCATTTCCCAATTGCATATTTTATTGCATTTTGTTCAAGGAAAGAGAAAATCGCTAGGGCCTAACCCTTGTTACTTTCTAGCATTTTTCTCTTGGAAGTTGATTTTTGAGGCCTTGGGATACCAACACCTCTCTTATCCCCTCCACCCCTTTAAAATATCATTATCATTTCTATCTTTCCTTTAATATTTTTTTTCTGCCTTTAGTGACTCCATTTACCCTAGAAAGGCACTAGACTATCTTCTACAAGTGTTTATTGATCAAACAAACACTCATACTCTTATCCTTGAAGTCTTTACTAACATTTTCTAACCCTAAATTAGATGAACTCCCAAGATAACTTGATGATGTAGACAAAAATTTCTATAGCCATATAAACATAAATTAATTTGACACATTTACCTACATAACTTGCACTCGAACCATTCAAAATTCAATTGTGATAATTGCTAGTGAATCTACTAGGTAAGTGCTAGTTTTGTGTGTGGTTTTCTTGCACTTTTGATCGTTTAAGTTTGTTGTTGTTGCAAAAGATCGCTACAACCATCTAACTGCAACAATTTCTCTGCAAAAGTGACATTAAGAGATATCTAAGCATTGCTAATTTTTCTTGTGACAATTTACTATCAATTTTCCTAGTCAAAGTCACCTTTTATTGTCTTTTTTCAAGCAATTTCAAGGCATAAATCTTGTGCTTGTTATAAGATATTAATTGCTGTTATAAAATGTTGCATTGCTGCAAATTCATAATCATCTAGCTTACTTTATGAAGGTTTATTGTCTTATGAAGTACTAACAATCATTTGGTACTTGGAAAGTACCCCATTTTCCTTGTTGTCTTGTTTTGGGAAGGTACACAATAATATCCATTTGCTTCATCCTTTAAGACATAAAATAAACCTTTGATTTGAGTGATCTGTGAGAGGGGAAGGAATTCCTTGTGATTACTTTCCTTATCCTTATCAAACCCCCCAGGTCATCGGGGAAGTCTCCCTTGGGGTAGTTTTGACATACTCCTAAATAGAAAGGGATCTCCTATTAAGGTGACAGTGATAGGTTATTCTTAGTTATGCCAATTTTGTATCCACTTGCCTTGGGATTTTGGTAAAGTACAAATTGTGCGATAACATTTTGGCATCATTTTCGGGGAACACTAAGTCAATATTCCTCAATGACACATTTTTGGTAAGCCTTTCCCTCAAACCCTTTATGTTATGAAGCTTACCTGGTGACTCCACTGAGGGTGATTCCCTCTTTTCATTTGATGATCCATAGAAGGATTATCTGGTGACTCCATTGATGATTAAGCTAGACATGGCTTCTCAATGGGACCCATGAAATTTTAAACCTTTGGATATGAGTAAAATTCAGGGTTACCCTCGACAAATGCCCCCTATGTATGAAAAATAGCTCCCTAGATTCACTGGTAGTGATGGGGTTAGAGCCGACAATCACATGGATAATTTTTGGGCTTTCTTTCAACTCCACCCTATCAGTGATGATGCTGAGGATTTGGCAATAAAACTTTTCTTTTCCACTCTTCATGGAAATGCTAAGAAATGGTATGATGATCTCCCTGATGCTAGTATCACATCTATAGACCAATTAGAAGAAAAATTTATCAAGAAATGAGGTATTAAAATACAAGATATACAAATGCTAATAAAAATACTCAAGTACGTGAAACAAACTAAGAATGAGAGTATCCGAGAATTCCATACCAGGTTTGAAAATTTGCTATGGAAAATTCCTAGAAGCCATCGTCCTGAAGACAAATACCTCTCTTACCTCTATACCAATGCACTCCTAGTGCATTTAGGGTTTCTCCTCAATAAAAAGGGGCCAAAAACAATCAATGAATCTTATCACATGGCTATAGAAATTGAGGAAAATATCCCCTTGTTCAAGGAAGGACACCTATTTACTCCAGATACTTTTAGTTTGGAGAGATTAGTTTCCCTTGAGACCTTTACTGGTAATTTCCAAGAAAAAAGGGAAAAGGAAATTGATCAACTTGGGGTTGAGGATAAAGGTCTTAATGAGGGTTTCCAATCCCATGAGTAAGAGCACAAAATTACTCATGATTCTACGAAGGATAATGAAGACATGGTTGAAGAGAGAGAGCCTGAAGATATAAAACATGATGATGAAGTATTGATGTGTACTCCTCCCTCTGATGAAGTTATCCAATATCATATTCCTCCTACACAATAATAAGAGGATGAGGTTAGTCACTTTCCTTTTCAAGTTTTTGATGATACCTTATTCTATGATTTAGAAGGGGAAGAAGAAAGGGAATATTTGGACAAGAAATATCCTCCTTATTATGAAGTTTAATATGTAGAGACAAATCATGAGGACAAAACATTTATGCATGCTCTTCCATTTAATGAAGTTGTCCAAATCCTCGAAGCTCTGGCATAGGAAGAAGTAAACACGGTAAGTTATTTTCCTTTCCAAAAGTATAATGATGCTTTATTTTATGATTTGGAAAGTGAAGAAGTGTTAGAGGATCCCTTGGATGTTTTAATCCCTTGATGTTATGATAAAGGTGATGACTTTGTTGATAATATTGATGAATTCATACATGTCGGAAAGCATAAATGGGATGTTATTGGATATGATGGGTATCCCATTTATGACATTGACGGTAATTTACAAATATTTCCTTTACAATTATCATATGAGGTTACTAATAATTTTGACATTTGGCGACAAGGAGATGATATGATTACAAATATTTTTCAGACACCCAAGGATGACCTGGTGCTATGTCCCATGATGATTTTCGGTCATACCTTGAAGATTTTGATGAGTATTCATTTGGGCACTTGGATTTATTCCATGAACAATATTATCAACCACCATTGTGCTCAGATATTGATAAAGGTGAGGACATTTCTTGCCCAGAGAAGGATCCTTGTGACAATGTTTTTAAGCTTCCTTCGACTCTTTTATCTCGCTATGTCATTAAAGGTGTAGTTGGGAAGCATGTCCTTTGTCTTACTTTTTCTCTGAGGAAGATATTACTTTTAGAATTCAAGGGTCGGTTAAATACCTCAAGAATAATTTTGTTATCTCAATCTTTCAGCGTTCCCTTGAGAAATTGTCAGTTGACCTCTAGGTTCTTCCTAGTCCCTTCCTAGACCTCATGTTTGTGAAGATGTCCAAGGTAGAAAACCTTCAGACTCTTTGAGTCAGTCTATTGAACCTTTTATTTTTTACGATCCCTTTCTGAGATGGATTGAGCACTTTCCTAAGAGTGTGACTTGGCACAATTTTGTCCCTCCCTCCCGCCTCCATGAGCTAGACTTTATGATTTCCGATGATATAATACATTTTCTAACTCGTGTTATTTCAGAGGAAGCTATTATGAGACATTTCTAGGATGGTTTCACTGGTTGTTTGACTACACCTAGCATTCAACCAACAGGTAAGTAGATGTAAGTTAGGTAGGCATTTTCATTCATTGTATATACCATCTGCATATCATGCTAGAGTTGTATAGTTGTAGCTTCATTTTCATTTGTATATATATGCTTTCTCACTTTTCATTCCATTGTATCATATATGAGCGAGGGGTGACATCACCACCCCAAAAGATTACTAATTATTTTTTGAGATATAGAAAATTAGAGGTTATTCCAAAGATGATGAGGTTCTCATGTTCTCTATGGTGAGCACACGTCCCCAAGCTGGAGACATATGTTATCCCCTATCCTAGGAATAACTATGGAGATTATATATTGAGGCCCAAATGTCCTAGACATGTAGTACCGAGAGCCATACGACTTGAGCTTGGTCCCAAAGGGCCCATGTTTTCTTCAGTGCATCCCATCTATCAACAGTAGCAACATCCATCCCATCGACCTTGATCCTGAATTAGAAGTGGGTCTTTCTCCATGAGGTAATGAGTCCGGGTATCATGGTATGTGTCACTCTGATTTTTGAAACATTTGAATATGTTGCACTAAACTCTCCTTTGTTCCATAACATTTTCTTGGAAATTATGCTCTTTAACTTGTTCATACCTGGGAGGGGTGACATAATTCCCTATTAAGATGGTTCCCTTAGGGATGAGTTGCCACTAGGTGGGTTTATGAAAGGTCATCATCCATTCCTTCCATACTTACCACTTTTCATCATTGTCCCTCTCATCTTCCCCTACCTTGGTTCAGGCATTGGGGTTGCCACACTAGTAAGGGTTGTACCTTTCCTTGTGGGAAGAAGGGGCTAAAGTCCCAGGGGGTAAAAGTAGCTAGAAAAAGTTAAAATCCAAAATGAAACCTTTGAGATGCTTTGCCTAGGGATTCCTGAGAAAGCAATAAAAGGCTTCTTAGTAAGAAAAGGGGACTTGCAAGATAAAATAAAACTCAATGTCTATTTGGTGGATGGGAGTAGTAGTGGATCTTGGTGGCATATCCAAGAGAAAGGGGGTCTCATCATAAGACATCCTTATCATTTCCATGAAGTGCTTGTGGGTAATGTTGTCACCGGTGGTCACCATGCCAGGATAATGTCCCTTAGCTATTCGCTTGAAAAGACAAATAATTAAGACAAAGAATAAAAGGCATTGAATGGGCTAGGAATTAATGACATCCATGACAAGGTGCATCTCTCCCTCTACAGAGGCACCCACATGAAAGACCTACATTTCCATGTTATCACTACACCCCTTGGCTAAACACCCCCCTACATCATTTCATACTCTTACATTAACTAGATTGGTCTTCACCTCAGAAACACCCCAAACTTGAGGAGGATTAGCCCAATAGGACATCTCGATACCCTCTCCAAACCTGACTTGTTAAACTACATAACGTCTTTGAGCATTTTTCTGGGTAAAGGGGGGTTTGATGCACATGTTTGGGTAATTTGATTATTGAATGTGACTGACAATGATATGATCCCTGTGACTTATGATCCCATGGAGGGCGTACTTGTTTTTGTTGTAGGACCATGCTCGGTGGACAAGTACATATGGGGAGATGATTAGCTTGGACCTCCATGGGGCTAAAATCCCACCAAATGGATTTTGTGACCCCAACCAGGGGCAAAGAGACACCAGAGGATGGCACCAAGAAGGAAGAAGGATGTTTCCCCCGAGACACTCTGATAGGCCTAGAACTAAGGGGGTCTTTCCCTTCCACCATGAAATTGGCCCTTGAAGGCCCCTGACGTCCTCATATTGACCCTTGACGTCATCCATTAGGGTTTGGCATGAGGACGATTTGGTGCTAGTTGACACGTGTGGTAGATTTTGAGGCCTAAAGTTTTGCATTTGAGGCCTAACGTTCCATGATGGGGACCTAACATCACCCTAGAGGGGCATGGCATCATCCCTAAAGTGAAATTAGGGTTTTAATTGTTAATTTTATGTAAAAACTAGATTTTTGATGTAAACTAGCCATGTCAACCTTTTTTGACCTAAAAGACAATTAAAGGTCAATGTTATTTTATAAATAAGAGAAAAAACACTTGTATATTTTCATAATTCATTCATCATTGAAGTGTAGGTATGAAATTCAGCCTTCCTTAAGTGTTCTTGGCTGAAATTAATGGTGCACACTTCTTGAAGGAGGCATTTTTTGGTGTATTTTGGCTATGTTCATGTGGAGGATATTCAACTAGGGTGATTTGCTTGATTATTCTTGGTGAAGTGGAAAATCCACATTTATTCATTGTGAATGAATGTTTATGGTTATTTTTACTTGTTTCATGTCTAAGATTATGAAATTGCTTGCTTGAAACCCTAGGGGAAATACATATGTTATTATCTTTTTCCCTATAATCTTCCATATGCTAAAATTTCTTGAAAGGCACCAAATTTGAAGTAGATACTAGATCCCTACCATTGTAGCACTCTAGTAACCCTACTTCCATTTCCCAATTGCATATTTTATTACATTTTGTTCAAGGAAAGAGAAAATTGCTAGGGCCTAACCCTTGTTACTTTCTAGCAATTTTCTCTTGGAAGTGGATTTTTGAGGCCTTGGGATACCAACACCTCTCTTATCCCCTCCGCCCCTTTAAAATATCTTATCATTTCTATTTGTCCTTTAAGATTTTCTTATGCCATTAGTGACTCCATTTACCCTAGAAAAGCACTAGACTACCTTCTACAAGTGTTGATTGATCAAATGAACACTCATACTCTTATCCTTGAAGTCTTTACTAACATTTTCTAACCCTAAATTAGACTAATTCCCAAGATAACTTGCTGATGTAGAAAAACATTAATACAACCATATAAACATACATTAATTTGACACATTTACCTACATAACTTGCAATGGAACCATTCAAAATTCAATTGTGATAATTGCTAGTGAATCTACTAGGTAAGTGCTAATTTTGTGTGTGGTTTTCTTTCACTTTTGACTGTTTAAATTTGTTGTTGTTGCAAAAGATAGATACATCCATCTAACTGCAGAAAATCTCTGCAAAAGTGACATTAAGAGCTAGATAAACATTGCTAATTTTTCTTGTGACAATTTACTATCAATTTGCCTAGTCAAAGTCACTTTTTGTTGTCTTTTTCAAGCAATTTCAAGGCATAAATCTTATGGCTGTTATAAGATAGTAATTTCTATTATAAATTGTTGCATTGCTGGAAATTTATAATCAGCTAGCTCACTTTTTGAAGGTTTATTGTCTTATGGAGTACTCACAATCGTTTTGTACTTGGAAAGTGCCTTGTTTTCCTTGTTGTCTTGTTTTGGGCAGGTAGGCAATAATATCCGTTTGCTTCATCCTTTAAGACATAAAAGAAACCTTTGATTTGAGTGATATGTGAGAGGGGAAGAGTTTCCTTGTGATTACTTTATTTAGCCTTCTCAAACCCCCTAGGTCACTAGGGACGTCTCCCCTAGGGTAGTTTTGACATACTCCTAAATAGAAAGGGATCTTTTATTAAGGTGACAATGATAGGTTATTCCCAGTTACGCCAATTCTATATCCACTTTCCTTGGGATTTTTGGAAAGTACAAATTGTGTGATAACACAACCTGTACTCTACCATTAACCCCCTCCACACCCAATACCTAAGTACCCTATACTCTACTCTCACTCTCTCTCCAACCTCTCTCTCTCTCTACCCCCCCTCTTGGTCTTCCTCTCCCACCCTATCACACACTCAAACAATCCATCTATACCCCCGTATGTCTTTACCTATTGCATATAACCCTCACTCGCTCACTCCCTATATCCCCCTCCCTCTCTCTCCCCCACTCTCCCCACCTTTCTCTCTTTTTTTCTATATAATCCCCCTTCCCTCTTTTCCCCCCTCCCTCTCACTCTCTCTCTCCAGCCCCCCTCTCTATCTATCCATCCCCCAATCTCTCTCACTCTCTTTGTCTTCCCCTCTCCCCCTCTCACACTATATTTCTTCCTCTCTATGCACCCCCTCTTCCTACATCCCAAGGAAAGAAGTAGCCTTGACCTATACATGTCAATACCTAGACCTATACCTAGACATAACAAAACCTAGACCATGACCTAGACCAATATGATGACCATGGCATAGACCATGACATATACCTATACCATGACCTAGACCATGAAATAGAGATATATTTGTATTTATACCATGACCCAGACCATGAAATAGAGATATATTTGTATTTATACCATGACCTAGACCCCCCTAGATCCATCTAAGCATAGGTATAGCCTATACTCAACCCTTAACCCCCTCCACACTCGATCCCTGAGTGCACTACGAATATACCTCTTGTTAAAGGCCCCACAAGCCTTGCACCCACATCACACACATATTGGTCCTCTAACCATTTCTCTATGCTTGAAAACACTTTCAATCCCAAGCCCTTAGGTCCTAGTTTTTCCCATACCCCTATACATATTAATTCATAAAGATGTCTAGTCTATAATAAATGATATATCTATTGCATTAAGAGTGCACACATGCTCCTGTGACTTGATAGCCTTGTAGTTTTTGTTTGTTTATGAGGTAGTGGAGTATGCTTGGCACTAAAAAATTCCCAGCAGGAACGTGCATGCGTTCCTGCTGGGAATTTTTTGGTGCAAAGTGTACTCCACCACCTCATCTATCTCAAGCCTGACAAAGAATTCCCGACATCTGCAAAAAAAAATAGTGCACACAAACATATTTTTCTTATTTTAGTATTGTTGTTTGATTCATAGACAATTTTGTACTATTGCAAGACCATTGTGGGAAGAATTGGAAGAAAAATTTGTCCAAATGGAATTGGAATTATTGTTTTTGTCTTCTTGTGTCATCTTGGAATTGGAAGACAAATTTTTCTAATTGGAATTGTTTTTTTTGTATTCTTGTGTCTTCTTGGAATTGGAAGAAAAATTTATCCAATTGGAATTGTTAGTTGTGTAAGGCCAAGACAAATTTATCCAATTGGAATTGGAATTGTTTGTTGTCTTCTTGTGTAATACAAAGGAAAATTCATCCAATTGGAATTGGAATTATTAGTTGTGTCTTATTTTGTAATACACAGACAAATTTGTTCACTTGGAATTGGAATTGGTTGTGCCTTATTGTGTAATAGAAAGGAAAATTTGTGGCGCAGTGTTTGGAAGCCAATTTTTCTCTTTAAACATGGGGAACCAACGGATTCGAGAAAGAAATTCCTTGAGAAGAGAGAAACTGATTGAAAAGGTAGAATAAGAAAGAGAAAAGGAAAAGTTACGTATGTCAAAGAGTAGGCTTTCAGGAGAGTCCAATCCAATTTCTAGCAAAATAGATCCTGTTTTTGTTTCTCCTCCATCACCACAAACAAATCACAAGAGTTCAGTAGAGACCAATACATCTAGTATCTCATAAAGATGGCTTGTTGTGGATGACCAAATGATGGAGGATTTGCTTGGAGATAATTATACAATGGATGAAATTAGAGAGATAACTAGTGTACAACATTGTGGTGAAGAAGTTCCTATGGTGCAACCTCTTCTTGGACAGTCAAACATTTTGCAAAACTAGTCAGTCCCATGTACACTCTCCTCCCATATTTGATCCACCATTGATTGAAGGGGTAAGAAATACAAAATTGTTAACTCCACAACAAGGAGGTCAAGAGTGCCATAATAGGGGTTCATCGTCCCTACCTAGATTGAACATTGTGTGACGAAGAACTCCTAAACTCATTCATTTCAATGAAAGTGTTTTAGCATGACTTGAAGGTAATTTACCTAACCTTAATATGTGTTATCATTCTTATAAAATGATTAAAGAATATTTTCAACCAAAATACGATGTTGCTAAAAATCAATTATTTTTGGCTGTGTTAAAAATCTAGAAGTTTGACTGTTGTTAGGAGAATTTTAGGCATTAAAACAATCAAAATTTTAGAAACAAGTCATCATATAGTTAGAAAACTTGTAGATTATTTTCAACTAATTGGTAATAAATATCATTATAAAGGCCACAATGTAGCCCGATATGACTTTTCATAATAAATTGTTAGCAAGATCACAAGAAAACTTCATTTTCTACAACAAACCTCACACCTCATGAAATGCAATGTCAAAACCATTAGAAATTATTCTCATAGACGAGATAGCCTTCTCATAGAAGAAATAGACGAGATAGAGAGTATTCTCATAGACAAGTATTTCCATGCCATTCCATGACATGCCTTGCCTTACCTTGCCTTGCCAAGCCATGCCATGCCTTTCCATGCCATGCCTTTCCATGCCATGGCATGCCTTGCCTCGACTTCACTTTCCTTGCCTTGACATGCCATGCCATGCCTTATATCCCTTTCCATGCCATGCCTTGCCTTATATCACTTGCCATGCCATGCCATGCCTTTCTTTTCCATGCCATGCATTGCCTTTCCTTTCCATGCCATGTCTTTCCTTTCCTTTCCATTCTATGCCATGCCATGACTTGCCTTGCATTTCCTTTCCTTCACTTTCCATGCCTTTAATTTCCTTGACTTTCCATGCCATTCCTTGCCTTTCCATTCCATGCCATGCCTTTCCTTTCCAAGCCTTTCCTTGCCTTCACTTTCCATGCCATGCCATGTCTTTGCATGCCATGAAATGCCTTTCCATGCCATACCATGCCTTGCCTTTCCTTGCCATGCCATGCCTTACCTCCTTTTCTTTCAATGCCATGCCTTTTCTTGCCATGACATGCCATGCCTTCCCATGTTATCCCATGCCTTGCCTTTCCTTTCCTTTCCTTTCCTTTCCATGCCATGTCGTGCCTTGCCTTGCCATGGCATGTCTTTCCATGACTTGCATTGCCTTACCTTGCCATGCCATGCCTTGCCTTTCCTTTCCTTCACTTTCCATGTCTTGCCATTCCATGCCATGCATTATATCCCTTTCCATGCCATGCCTTGCCTTATATCACTTACTAGGCTATGCCATGCCTTTCCATGCCAGTCCATGCTTTGCCTTTCCATGCCATGCCTTGCCTTGCCTTGCCATGCCATGCCATGCCTTTTCTTTCCTTTCCATGCCATGTAATGCCATGCCTTGCCTTTCCTTCACGTGCCATGCCTTGTGTTGCCTTGCCTTACATTTCCATGCCTTTCCTTTCCTTCACTTTCCATGCCATGCCATGCCTTTACATGCCATGCCATGCCTTTCCTTGCCATGCCATGCCTTTCCTTGCCTTGTCATGCCATACTGTGTCTTGCCTTACCTTTCCTTTCCATGAAATGTCTTTCCATGCATTTCATTTCCTTGCCTTGCCATGCCATACCATTCCTTTTCTTGCCATGACATGCAACACCATTGTCTTTCCATGTCTTGCATTGTATTGTATTTCCATTCCTTTCATTGTCTTGTCTTGCCTTGCATTGTATTTTCTTTCATTATATTGTCTTACCATGCCTTTCCATGGCATGCCTTTACATTCCATGCCATGACATGTCTTTCTTTGCGATGATATGCCACACCATTTCCATGCCTTTCCATTCCATGCCATTTCCATGCCTTTCCATTCCATGCCATTTCCATGCATTTCCTTTCCATTCCAAGCCATGCCATTTCCATGCCTTGTCATGCCATTCCATTGCATCCCATTTCCATGACTTTCCATGTCATTTCCATACCATTTCCATTCCAAGACAAGCCAAACCATGCCATGCCATTTTCATGTAGCTTCCCATTTTAACCTATACAACAAAAAATATAAATTTCCATAACATTATGCCAGGAAAAATTCAAATCAAAATGTGGATTGCAATGAAACAAGAATAAGAAAAAAACAAACCTTTCTCATCCCAAGAAATAGAAAACATTTCTTCTAGGGACATATGACTTAGATTTTTATCACAAAGTTCCTTTCCATCCAATGAAGTGTTTATGACATTTTAAGTGTAGGTGAAAAAGTTTGCATGCTTTGCCAAACCATGCCATACCTTGCCTTGCCTTGAGTTTCCTTTCAATGCCATGCCATTCCTTTCCTTGTCATGCCTTTCCTTTCCTTAATGTGACATGCCATGCCATTCCATGCATTGCCTTACCATGCCTAGCCTAACAAGGTGTTAAATTGGAAAATATATGTAATAAGCATTGAGAAAAACCCTAGTGCCGAAGATCCTCCAACAAATGGTTGTATTGGAAACAAAGTGACAATGGATGGGCCCCACTAGATGAACCCTAGTGCCTTGAATCCAATGCAACCAACAATTCATCCATCTGAGTCCCGGTTTGAGTTTTATCGCGAGTTGCAACTGGCCTCCTCAAGCCATTCAGGGACATAGTGAAAAATTGTTCCACGGGCATAAAATCCAAACCAAACAGCATAACAAAGTTTCTTGAGATCCTACACATCTATTTTTCCAAGGCCCACATGATTACTCTACCCACAATTTCCCAACATAGTGCTCTTTAAAATCGACCTATGGTTCAGAAATTGCACTACGCCTCATTGAGAAAAATCCTAGTGCCGAAGATCCTCCAATAAATGATTGTTCTGGAAATGGAATGACAGTGGATGGGCCCCACTAGTTGAAAACCGATGCCCTAGATCTAATGCAACCGACAGTTTGTCCATACAAGTCATGGTTTGAGTTTTATCACGAGTTGCAACTCTCCTCCTCAAGCCATTCAGGGACATGTCGACAATTTGGTCCAGGGGCATAAAATAGAAACCGAGAAGTATAATAGAGTTCTGTAAGCTCCCACATGTCTATTTTTCCAAGGCCCACATGAATACACTACCCATAATTTCCCGACACAGTGTTCTTGAAAATTGACCTCTAGTTCATAATTTGCATTATGCCTCATTAAGAAAAACCCTAGTGTCGGAGATCCACCAACAAATGATTTTTTCAGTCAATGGAATGACAACAGATGGGCCCCAATAGCTGAAACCTATTGCCTTGGATCCAATGCAATTGACGATTCATTCATCGGAGTCTTGGTTTGAGTTTTATCATGAGTTGCAACTTGCCTTCTCAAGCCATTCAGGGACATGTCAACAATTTGGTCCAGGGGAATAAAATAAAAAATGAGAATCATAATGGAGTTTTGTAAGATCCCAGATGTTTATTTTTCCAAGGCCCACGTGACTACACTACCCACAATTTCCTGAAAAAATGTTCTTGAAAATCAACCTCTGGTTCAGAAATTGCACTATGCCTCATTGATCAAAACCCTAGTGCTAGAGATCCTCCAAAAAATGGTTTTCTTGTCAACATAATGACAATGGATGGGCCCCACTAGATGATACCTGGTGCCGCAGATCCAATGCAACCAATGGTTCATCCATGTGAGTCCTAGTTTCAGTTTTATCACAAGTTGCAACTCGCCTCCTCAATCCATTCAGGGACATGTCGACAATTTTGTCCTGGGGCATAAAATCTAAACCAAGCAGCATAACGAAGTTTCGTAAGCTCCCACACATGTTTTTACAAGGCCCATGTGACTACACTACCCACAATCTCCCAAAAAAGTGTTCTTGAAAATTGACCTCTGGTTTATAAATTGTATTATCCCTCATTGAGAAAAACCCTAGTGTCGGATATCCTCCAACAAATGGTTTTCCAGTCAATGGAATGAAAATGGATGGGACACACTAGTTGAAACCTGGTGCCCCAGATCCAATGAAACTAATGGTTCGTCCATCCAAGTCTCAGTTTGAGTTTTTCACAAGTTGCAACTCACCTCCTCAAGCCATACAGGGACATGTAAAGGAACAATAAGGAAATGTCTTGGTATAGGTCTAGGTATAGGTATGGAAATGAAAGGAAAGACAAAGAAAGGCAAGGAAAGGCAAGGTAAGGAAAGACATGACAAGGCTAAGAAAACCTAGACATGGCAAGACAAGGCAAGGTCTAGGCCTAGGTCTAGGTCTAGGTAAATCCCATTAATTATGATAATACATGTTTCACAACTATGAAAATACCTTAGATATATGAATAAAGAGAGCTTATGTTATGGCACTGAAATTCTCATGCAAGTGTTTTTATATAAGATAATGGGATAACGATTTGTATAATTACATGCTTAATGAATCCTTTGATTGTAATTTTTATGTATTGAAGTTGTTCATTTAGTACAAGCATTTTTCTTTATAGGAAAAAAATAAGGTATGATACATCAATGCCATTATTTGTTTTATTAAATTAACTTAATAACAAATTCTCTCTAACGATGAAAATAATTATATTTTTACAAACAATGGAAATGGCATGGCAATGGAAAGGAAAGACAAGGAAATGCAAGGGAAGGCATGACTTGGCAAGCCAAGGCATGGAATGGTGTAGAAAGGAAAGACATGTCATGGAATGGCATGGCAAGGCAAGGCAAGGCATGGCAAGGCATGGAATGTCATGAAAAGTGAAGTAAAGGAAAGGCATGACATGGGAAGGAAAGACATGGCAAGGAAAGGCATGGCATGACAAAGCATGGCATGGCATGGAAATACATGGCATGGAAAGGCATGGCATGGCATGACAAGTGAATGAAATGCAAGTCATTCCAAGGAAAGGGAAGGCATGGCTTGGAAAGGCATGACAAGGAAAGAAAAGGAAAGGAAAGGAAAGGCATGGGATGGCATGGCATGACAAGGTAAGGCATGGCATGGAATGACATGGAAAGTTAAGGAAAGTCAAGTCATTTCATGGAAAGGAAATGAATGGCATGTCAAGGAAAGGTATGGATTAGCAAGGAAAGGCATGGATTGTCATTTCCTTCATTTGTCTTGCCATGCCTTGCCTTTCCATGCCATGCCATGCATTTCCTTTCCTTGCCATGCCATTCCTTTCCATGCCATGCCATGCATTTCCTTGACTTTCCATGCCATACCATGCCATGTCTAGGGTTTAATTGTCATATTTCACCCTTAGAATACACCTTGACACCTTTTATTACATTTCTGTCATAATTTTCAGCCCTTTAGGGCTTGATGTCTTGAATATTCTAGGGTTTTTATGTGCCATCTTGCATTTCAGCAAGCATTTGTTATCTAAACCCTAGTTTAGGCTTGCATTTTCAGGCCCCTTTCATTGCATGATTACTTTTTTTAAGGGCTGTTATATTTGTCCTGTTGTAACTTGTCATATTCCTGAAGTTAAACATCTTAATCACAAGTTTTATAAAAACTATAGTTTCCTTATTGATTTGTTGTGTTTGAGACTTCCTGTTGACTTGTTTGAAATTAGTTAATATCATTTATTGGCTTGGCATGACAATGGCATGGCATGGATTGGCACGGAAATGGAAAGATATGGCATGGCATGGCAAAGAAAAGCATGGTTTGGCAAGGCAAGGCAATGTAAGGTCTAGGTCATTATTTCAAGTTTTGTGGCTGGTTATTTCTTGAATGTATTAAATAAATGTTTTATCAAAGTCATGATATTGCATGTTATCTTGTATTTTTCTTTAATTAGCATTGTCTTGAAACCCTCAATTTCATGGTTAGATTAGGAATTACCCTCGATTTCCATCCTTGTTAGCTTGACGTCTAGGGTTTAGTTGTCATATTTCACCCTTAGAATACACCTTGACAACTTTTATTATATTTCTGTCATATTTTTCATCCCTTTAGGGCTTGATGTCTTGAATATTCTAGGGTTGTTATGTTCCATTTTTCATTTCAGCAAGCATTTGTTATCTAAACCCTAGTTTAGGCTTTCATTTTCAGCCCCCTTTCATTTAATGATTACTTGTTTTAAGGGATGTTATATTTGTCTTGTTGTAACTTAGTTAATATCATTTATTGGCTTGGCAATGGGCATGGAACTGGGATGCAATGGCATGGAATGAAAATGAATGGCAATGGGATGCAATGGCATGAGAAGGCATGAGAATGACATGGAATGGCTTGGAAAGGCATTGACATGGAATGACATGGAAAGAAATGACATGACAAGGCATGTAATGGAAAGGCATGGAAATGGTGTGACAATGACATGGCATGGCATGTCATGGGAAGGAAAGGCATGGCATGGAAATGAAAGGCATGCAATGGAAAGGAAAGGCATGACATGGCATGGCATGGAATGGAAAGGCAAGGCAAGGCAAGGCATGACAAGGCAAGGCATGGCAAGGTAAGGCATGGCATGGAATGGAATGAGAAAGGTTTCTTTTTTTGTTATTCTCATTGAACATTTTGATTTGACAAGAAAAGGAAAGGCATGCCATGGAAAGGAAAGGCATGACATGGAAATATATGATATGGCATGGCAAGGAAAGGCATGGATTGGCAAGACATGTCAAGGTAAGGCATGGCTTGGCAAGGAAAGGCAAGAGAAGGAAATGAAAGGAATTGCATGGAATGACATGGAAAGGCATGGAAAGGCAAGGAATGGCATGGCATGGCATGGCATGGCATGGCATGGAAATGCAAGGTATGCAATGGAAAGGAAAGAAATGAAAATGACATGGAATGCTTGGCAAGGCACAACAATGGCATGAAAATGCATGGCATGGAAAGGCATGAAAAGGCATGGCTTGGAAAGGCAAGGCAACGAATGGCATGCCATGAAAAGGAAAGGCAAGGCATGGCATGACATGGCAAGGAAAGGCATGGAAAAGAAAGGAAAGGCATGACATGGCATGGAAAGGCAAAGCAAAACATGGCATGGCATGGAATGGTAAGGCAAGGCAATGCAAAACAAGGCATGACATGACCTGGCATGAAAAGTGAAGGCAAGGCAAGGCATGGCATGGAAATGCAAGGTGTGGCATGGAATGGCAAGGAAAAGCAAGGCAAGGAAAAGTGTAGGTCTAAGTCATTGATTTACCCAATAAGTGCTCTTTCTAAGTCATTGATGGTTATTTCTTGAATGTATTAAATAAATGTTTTATCAAAGTGATGATATTTCATGTTATATTGTATTTCCTTCCTTTTTAGCTTGATGTCTAGGGTTTAATTGTCATATTTCACCCTTAGAATACACCTTGACACTTTTTATTACATTTCTGTCATAATTTTCATCCCTTTAGGGCTTGATGTCTTGAATATTCTAGGGTTGTTATATGCCATCTTCCATTTTATCAAGCATTTGTTATCTAAACCCTAGTTTAGGCTTGCATTTTCATCCCCCTTTAGGGATTAATGTCTTGAATATTATAGGGTTATTATGTGCCAACTTGCATTTAAGAAAGCATTTGTTATCTAAACCCTAGTTTAAGATTGCATTTTCAACCCCATTTCATTTAATTATTACTTGATTTAAGGGTTGTTATATTTGTCATGTTGTAACTTAGTTAATATCATTTATTGGCTTGGTGAGGCATGTCAATGGCATGACATGAAAATGGGATGAAATTTCAATGGAATGGTAATGGGATGCAATGGCATGGCATGAAAATGCATGGAAATGGCATGGCATGGAAAAACATGGCAATGGCATGGCATGGAAAGTCATGGAAACGGAATGGAATGGCATGCCATGGAAAGGAAAGGAATGACAAGGCATGGAAATGCATGAAATACAATGGCAAGGAAAGGATTGGAAATGACATGGAATGGATTGACAAGGCATGGAAAAGGCATGGCAATGGCATGGAAATGTGTGGCAATGGAATGGAAATGGAATTCCATGGATTGGATTGGCAAGGAATGACAATGGCATGGTATGGCAATGCATGGAAATGTCATGGAATGAATAGGTTTTTGGGATTGGGTTTGGGAGGGTCCTTTGTCTCCTTCTGTGCTCTAACCCAGAAATTGGGTAGGAATGTGAAATAAAATATCATATATGGTGAAGGGAAAAGAATAATGGTTTCAAGTCTCTCTGGAGGAATTTTGGTAGCATAGAATTACTTTCTATGGTGCATCATGAAATGTAACCTCAAAACCTTTATTTGTAGGTGGAAAATGATACCCATTCTAAGATCTAGTTTCCATGTTAACTCTCTCATTGTATTGATCAAAATCAATAAGTTTAGTGGAAATCATGGAAGAATGACTAAATGTTATTAATAATTGATGGGTTTAACAAAATTTACATATACCCACTACACAACCTAAACAAACATGAGTGCATTAATGAGTCATTGACTAATCTTTCTGGCATTTATGAAGGGTTACACATAAATCAAATGATTTTATATATCTCATGCATAGAAAAGGGGAATAATGTGTGTTCCCTAGAAAATGATCAAATTATGGATTGAATTAACTAAGAAACTAACAAATAGGATTCTCAAAGGAATGTCAAGGGAAGGCTAGGGTTTGAAGAGCCCAACTTGTAACAACCCGTGATAAGATATTGGTAGGTGCATGTACTTCATATTCTAAATATATATGAAGTGTTTGTGTTGTCCAAATGTTGTGTACTTGCATAATTGAATTTTAGCTTATGTCATCTTCATAATTGAGTAATTATAGTACTAATTATGGAGGTTGATTTTACATAACATTGAGCTGATATTGTTAAGTGATTTACAAATATGTAGAAGATAAATGAGAAAATTTATTTCTATAATAAAGTATTGTAATATTCCATTTTTAAGGTCACAATATTTTCAAGTGGCCACTATTTGAGGGTGGATTGTCATTGGATTTATATGGAGATAATTCAAGAGGTATTCCATATTGTTGGTTGTGAGTTAGAAGATGGATATCCACAACATTCATGCAAATAATTCAGAAGGAATGATCTATTGATGTTGTAGAGATACATGGTTGATTATCAAGAAATGCTACTTGAGAACCATTAATTGCTTATGGATTTAACACTTAACAATATTTTCCACCATAAGATATTCGTTAATGCGTAACGCAAGTATTTATAATCACTTTAGAAAAAAATCAAGGGATTAATACACATAAAATTCATACACTAATTTGAAATTCAAAGACTTTGAAATTCATATATTCATCAACATAAACTGCATAAACAATGAGATTCATAAAAAAATGTGCCATTATATCTATGTCTATGTCTATGTCTATGTCTATGTCTATGTCTATGTCTATATCTATATCTATGTCTATATCTATATATCTATATATCTATATATATAGTCAACATTGTCTAAATTGTACATTTTTTACAAAATTGCACCTCATGCCCAATATACAAATTGATAACAAGTGCCCTAACATAAAAATAATCCATATGGTGGCCTAGATACAAAATGACAGTAGTTGGTCAATCATTGACCACTACCACCCTCGTCACCCTTAGGAGCATCCTGGAAATCTATCTTTATTCTCTTGCTTAAGGAAGCACCTTGAGTGGTTCTAGGCCTAGACATGCTTTGACGCTTCAAAGACTACACAAAGAAAAAACATTCCTCAATGAATTAATTGACATACAAAATGATATTTTGTAATTTAACCTAAGATAACTCACTACATATGCTACTGTCAATCGTGAGGGTGTTACCCTCGTCCATGACCCCAATCTCTCCATGATGCTACCTTGCATCAATTACAAGGATCAAGTCAAGAAAATTAAACAAATATGCGTAAAATCAAATTCATGATACATAAAAATTACCATCAACACATTATCTCACCGTGAATATCTCAAGCTTCGATGGAGATTCATTGAAAAATGGAGCACTAAGTTGTACAACCTTCTTTTAGGAAACTTCTACTTTGGCCACCTCGGTGGATGGGGCCGATGGAATTGGTGGCGGGGGTGGGTGGCATACAATTGCATCCACTGTAGATGGATGCAATTGAAGAGGTGGCGTGGATGGGTGGCTTGCATGTGAATCCAATGAGGATGTGTTCAATAAGACAAATGATGGGGGTGGGTTGCGATAGACCCCCATAGGCTATACAAGTGATTGTAACTCCCTAGGTTTGGATAAAGGTAACCCATAATTAAGGCCCAGGTGCCCAGGGAGTGCAGTAGTACTATATCTAGAAAATGTTTCTGCAATCTGCATGCATATTAATACTATTGAACTATTAGTATCAAATAGTAAAATTCAAAAACATAAACACAACAAATTTGAGAATTATATGATATTTAAATTTACACATGGTGCCTGTGACGTAGGTGACTTGTCCATCCCATATGGACATTCCCCGACATCGCCTAGTCCCAAATCGTATAGAAACACAAGAACATTAAAAATGTGAGGATGCCATAAAATAAATAAATGACTATGGTGAATTTAAAAAATGTGACACATACCTGTGTGTGGGTGTGCCCAATGAGAAGGCTGCCTCTACTGCTGCATCCGTGGTGGGGCTAGGAACTAATGCATCCATAGACGTAGATGGTCTATTACTCGGACAAAACAACTTCAAAATAACATACAATAAAATATCGATATAAATACACACAATACAAAATATATAACAATGAAGAACATAGAGAGGGTTAATATACTAACCTCTTCCATGAAGCTATGATGTCCAATGGGCTCTATAAGCCCATAACATGTCTTCCTGGAACACAAGCATATGCGAGGTTCACATGGATGACTTCTATGTCCATGTGCCCTCTCCTCACTATGCTCTTTTGTGCATGTTGAAGCTCCAACCCCTCTATCAATGTCACTGGCAGGCACCTCCTGTCGAGATAGTGCAACAAAGCTACTATGTTGCACTATGATACAAGTCAATGATGAAATGGATAGTTTTACCTATTCCAAGCTCTCTGCAACATGAGGATGTTAGGTAGGGGGTCAGGCCTTCTACTAGGGGGATGAGGACCTAACATGGGATCTCACCTGACATGGTATCAGTCTTGTGTGGACCCTCGACCCACCCCCTAGAAGTCACCCATGTAAAATTAGTTGACATGCTTACCCAAAATAAACTCATCCCATAATTTTATCATAAAATATAAGGGCACCTCCCTGTTATTGCAGGGAGGTTTATCAAATACCATATGCCATCTATCCATCTAGTTTTGACTAATTTGGGGATGGATGCACCAATCAATGGAGACGTGTTTCTTGGTCACTAGTAGTTCTTTGTCATTTCTAGGATCCCTAAAAATACTTAATATTTGTTATTTTTAAATTCCCAACTCTTTGACTTTGTTTCTATCCAAACCAATGCTATACTACTGATACATTCTTGCCCTATAATCAGAAATAGAGGTCAATTTCCCTTGGGTACTTGCAATGGAATTCACAATGATGTCCATAGAAGTGGCCAGGGAGACTCTTCTAGGATCTCTAGTGTCCCTTAATTGTTCCTCAAGGGTTCTTAATATAACCAACCCCTCATCAATTTGATTGTTTACATTGGGTGGTTGTGGTGGGTTGGTGTTTTTCTCTCTTTCGTTTTCTTCTGAGCAGTTTACATTGTCTTCTAGTTCCATTTTATTATATATACTATGCAATTTATTAAGCCATGACATGTAAATTAGGTTGGCTTTTTAATTATAATTGAAAACTACAAATTTATTTAATTTATATTCTTGGGAGAAAAAGACTAAATTGGAAATGACTAAATTGAAAGAAAAATAAAATGAATCAAACATACTTGGGACACGGTGGCAAGATCCTTACCTTGCTTCTCCTCTATAGCACCTCTCAATTTTCTCAATGAGAGTAAAACATGAGCGCAATTTGTGCAAATGAGCACAAATCGTGCTCGTGACCCTTTAAAAAATGTATAAAAGAGGAATGTTCGTGCATTCCTAGGATCGTGCACACGTTATTAAGAATGCACACACATTAGTGCCACTAAACCTACATGGCAAGTTGAGTGGAGGTTCAGGCACTTCCAAACCTATAGGTTTAGGAACACGTGCACATTTCGGAGAATGTGCGCATGTTTCTGTTGACCCCCTTGCCACTTTTTTTGCCACCAACTTCGTGCACTCACCTAGAGGAAACATATAGAAGTACCTCAACTAAAAGTTTCAAAATCATATTTTCTTAATTGGATACGTGGAATGTTGTACAATTTCATTCTTGGGAAGAGGCCAAAAACAACAAGCTTTGTGAAAATTTCCATTTGGAAATTCAAATATGTGTGTTTTCGCTATCGCTATCTATTTCACACATATAGAATTGTTTTCGCTATCGCTATCTATTTCACACATATAGAATTGTTTTCCCTTATATTTGTGGCCTAGCCTCCAATTAGGTGCATGATATATAAAAAACCGATGTTTTTCATCTTCTATGTTAGGTGGTGGAGTCCCTTTGTAAGCATGACTAAACTTCGAGATTAGTTATTTAGAATGAGACCAAGGAGGTCACTGAAAGAACATCAATTTTTATTTTTCCACCCTAGATTTTAATTACAATTGATCCACATCCTTGATATATATTATTTTAAGTTCTTTTTTTATGTCTTCCTTCAATCCCTATATGGAAATTTGTAGGAGGTGATCATCTGACAAATCAATCACACGAGTAGCTAACACATGTAACTCGTTAAAGAATCCATCCACTGTGCCTTCCTTTTGTAATTGAGTGATTTTGGAAAAGAATTCATTTTCCTCAATTTTCTGAAATCTCCTGAAAAAGTGCTTCCTAAATGGCTCCCATTCCCTTGATTGGGATATTAAGTGCCACCATAAGAACCGGTCGCTTGCTGCCTTATCTAAGTGCAATGATGCAAAACTAATTTTCTCCTCATCATCATGCATATTGTGTAATTCAATAACGTTCAATTCGATTAATCCACCTTGTGGTTTCCCTGTCATCTTCTCCATCAAATCTCTCGAATCTCAACTTGTGCGTAAATCCATTAAAGGATCCAAAATTGGACGAATGCTTGGGGGTGGAAAAAAGGAGTGGTGAGAGTGGAAAATGTGGCTATTTAATTCATTATTCCTATTTTCCAATGATGCAACATGGGACTTGATCTCATTGTGGTTTTTCCCCCACACCTTTAATCCTTATTCCACGTCACTGATTCTTCTAGAGAAATCACCCATCTCATTGATTTTTTTGTATATTTTATCTATACCACTGAGTTTGTTAGAGATCTCATCCATTGGGGATTTTAATTATTTTATATATACACCACGTTTGTTGTAAATCTTTTCCACTGAGGTTTTTAATCCATTTAACTCTTTATTGGGCAACATATTTTTTGTGTTGGATGATATGCTTCTTATGGCACCTGAGGCCTTCCTTGAAGTTTATGAATTTCTCATGGTTCCCTTTAATAGATTTTTAATGCTACACATTCAAGATTAAATGTCTTTAAATATTGTAGATAATATATATTAAAATATATTAGTTGAGGTGAGTGGTGGGATTCCTCTCTTGACTTTGGATACACTCACTTGTGTTTCTTTAGTGGCTCATAAAGCTAAAAGTTTTATTCCACGTCTATGTTTTTTTTTTTTTAACTTGTATTTTAGTCTTCCTTATTCATATGTTTTCACATGTCTGAACTTATTCCTATTCAGATTTACTTTGTTAGCGTCACACCCCCATAGCTTTCCCATAGGCGATTTCTAATCCAAAAAATATTTTTATTTGTGATTCCAAGGACACATTTTTTCTCTCTTATTATGTTTACCACACGACCTACACCGAATTCAGTTGTTTCTTGGTTATTAACAACAAACTGCAACTATTAAAAAACCATGCACAACAATCTATACATAGAAGAGAGATCACATTCCATGCACAACAATATGTTTCTAAATCCATGCACATGTATCCATGCACATCAATCTATACGCAGAAAAGAGATCGCATTCCACGCATAACAATATATTTCAAAATCCATGCACGGGTGTCCATGCACTACATTCTATACACAAAATATAGATCACACTCAATGAACAACAACCTCCACACACATTTATACATGCACAAAAGTTTATACATAAAAGAACAAAAGAGAAATGGATGTACTGGCTTTGATACCAATTGGAGGAGAATCGATGGGACTAGATATATAAAATATATATTTGTTATATATTATTCTAGTTTGTCTTACAACAATGAATGATCATACTTATATATATTTTTTAGTGAAGAGACACACCCTTCATAATGGTCAATTACAAATATTAGTGATTACATATATTAATTATTAATGAGAATTTATTTATACTACAGTAGGTTCTAATAAATGTAAGATTGGCTATAATTCTTGGTTGTTGGAGGATGTTTCATTTCTAGACTCCATTAACCAATTTGGATGGTAGTGGGAGGTGGAAGGAATCTGGAAGGAGATACTTAGATAGCTATTGGGTCAAAAGGGGTGAAAGAAATTTTGAAATGCAAAGAGATAACTACAATGGGCCAAGGAAAGAAAGGTTAAAAATGTGTTAAACAATGCAAAATGCACGTTGTGTCATACATGGAGATATTAAGATGAAACTAGTTGTTTATATAGATAATAGAGCTTTGATGGTGAGATTTTATGGATGTTATGTTTTGGAAAGTAATCTAGTTAATTGGATGAACGATTTTTGGAGTCCCTTCTTTGATTACATCTTAGAACACCATATTCTTGTGCAAGGATGGATCACATTTATCTTTTTATTCGATGCTGAATCTATGAAGGTGTTTGGTAAGCATTGGTTGTGGGGTCATACCCCCTTATCCTTGAGAATCAGAGTCCTTGTTTTTATCCACATTCATAAATCCTCTCTTCAACTAGTCTAGATGGTGATGCCTAGGTTTCCTTTAGAATTGTGGTCAATAGTTGTCTTTAAATAAATTGGAAATATTGTGGGTGCTTTCTTAGAAGATAATGATAGTTACTAGTTCTCTAACTCATTAATAATTGCTCATGTAATTGTTGAGGTGGATTTAAAGGATAGATTAGTAGAAGAAATCAATATAGAGGTTTGGAATAAGAAAAAATGTTAAGTGGTTGATTATGTTGGTGTTCTTGTTTGGTTCTCTCATTGTCATGCCTATGGGAACTTGGCTAGTGATTATGCTTTGAAATTCACTAACAAGTTTTGAAGGTGGAATAACTTGGTAGCTTAGTGGTCTTGTAAGGATCTGATCCTTGATATGTCAAAAGGAAGGGAAGTTCCAAAGTGGTTGTTGGTGGGGAGTTTTAATTATGAGAGAATCCTTAGAGTTGGTTAAAGGAGAGGAATATGTCGCTTCAAAGTTAATTTTGAATGCATAAGGGAGAGATGAATGAACTCCATAGCTTGGCCTACTAAAGGATAAAGTATTGGTTGAGTAAGGAGAAAGGTTAGAGACAACATTAGGGGAATTTTGAGGTAAAAATGGGCCTCAAAACAAAAAATGTACTATCAAAATCAACTTTAAAATAAACAATAGGATTCAAGATGATGATGCCAACTATAATGGTAAATATTTTTGAAGGGAAAGGAAGAAAACTGTTTTTTGTAATTGTATTTTTGACTTATTTCCTTATAGTTTTTCTCAAATTTGAAATGTCAGAACTCATTAGATGTGGAATTAAACTCTACATCCAACAAGTACCCACTCTACATACTTTTGATAGACCCCCAGTGAGATGAACTAGAAATACATGAAAAAAAATGTGTTTCTTTAAAGAAAATTTAGAGGCAACATTGGTGAAATTTCCATTAGGGGGATTTTGAGGTAAAAAATGGATCCCAAAACCAAAAAAATGTACTATCAAAATCAACTTTAAAAGAACCAATAAGATTCAAGATGATGATTTCAACCATAAGTGTAAATATTTTTGAAGGGAAAGGAAGAAAACTACTTATTTTAATTGTATTTTCGACTTATCTCTTTATATATTTACTCGAATTTCAAGTGTAGGCACTCTACATAATTTTAATAGATTGATAGTGATATAAATTGGAAACACATGAAAACAAATATGTTTTTTCATGTATTTCTAGTTTATCTCACTATGGGTCTATCAAAAGTATCTAGTGTGGGTATTCATTGGATGCAAAATTTAATTATTCATCCAATGAGTTTCTACACTTGAAATTTGAGTAAATCTATAAGGAGATAAATCAATAATACGATTAAAAAAACAATTTTATTTCTTTTCCTTTGAAAACTCATAACTCTTATTTATTTATTTTTTAACTATTATTGTATTACTTTCATCAGGAGGCCCATTTTAGACCTCAAATTTCTCATAATGCTCTTTTGAATTTAGGTATGAGTTCAAATTTACCTTCAAACTCTATGAATTTTGAAAAGGAACTTTAACCCCTAGATGATTCTCATTGGCCAGATTTGAGAATTTATAAGAGTTTTCCTCCTTGGCATAAAAAGGGCTTAAAGGTAAGGGGTGATTTGTAATGCCAATTATGTTTTGGATAATTCAGTGGGGTTGATTGAGGATGGGAGGGTTTTAGATAACTCTAAGTCTAATATTAAAAATAGGGGGATATTTTCCAGACTGAGCTCCATCCTTATCTAGAGGGAGGTCAAAGGCTCTAGACTAACCTCAATATCATTTGAGGCCCAAAAAAGGTGACATAGATGTGATAAAAGTTGGAAATTTAGGAGGCTTAGGTATGGATGATACAAAATATGGTGTAGTGTCTCTTAGAGAAAGAAAAATCCAATCTACATAACTCATAATAAATCTATAAAGGAATTTTTCCAAGGTGAATAGAAGACTTTGGAAGGAACCCTTAGAGTATGCCAAGCCCTTGAGACACGTTGTTGATGATTATAATGTCATTTATCGTTAGCGTGTTGGGAAACATTTCCAATTTTTTTTCCCTAAAATGGTTGTTATGATCTTTCTATAACAAATGATGGGGGAAGGGGCTAAGATCTTAAGGGAGGTATACAAAATTATGAAGGATTAGGATTTATTAAGTATGGATTTTGTAGACAAGTCGGGAGGGTTGATTTTGGTTGGAGGAAGAGTTCCTTTAGACTAATAAATTATGTCATCCTTGACTTAGGAATTGGAGAAAAATCGTCTCCTTGAAGCTTGGGGAGGATTTTTACGTGGTCAACATTTATGGCACATATGACAATAGAGTGGAGTTCTAGGAGGGATTGAAAGTAGATCATCTATTTAGAATAATAAATGTTATTTTGTGTGGGGAATTAAGTTTCACTACTATCAGAGATGAACTTTGGTGAAGCACTGCTAGAATGGACCCTTGGCATATATTTTTAGAATAAGCTAGAGGAGGTAAGTCTCGTGAATGTGGAATCGTTCAAACTTGTACCTACCTAGAGGAATATGACATTAGGTGATGATAGGGTGGCAAAGAGACTTGACAAGATCCCTATTTATAAAATTTTAATGAACTATTAGATTAGGGATAGAACTTGGGTTGAGATAGGTGGAGACTAAGATCATTCACCAATTTTTCTTCAGTTTTCATTGGAGGAGAGTAAGACCCAAAGCCAATTCAAGTTTAATTCTATGTGGCTAGAAGAAGAAGATTGTTTTATCCTGGTTGAATTTGAATGGAGACACAATGATTCTTCCTCAAGGGAGTCTACTAGAATTTAGTTTGAAACTAATATCAAGGTAGTGAAAAATCCATCCTCCCATAGGGTTCATGCTAAACCTACAAAATATGAGCATAGATTAATTTCAATTGAAACTCAAATATCTTATTTTTATGGTAGTGAGATTGAAAAAGATTTATACTAGAAATCTAGGTCACAACAATGGGAATTGGAGAAAAACAAAAGGAATATTTTATAAAATAAAGGAATCCTATGGAGGATAAAGATTAGAGCCATATGGTTGACTAAGGGTGATGAAAATACAATTTTTTTCATAATTTTTCCAACCATAGAAATGACATCAATACCATTTGGGAAATGAGGAGATAAGATAAGGATCTAGCTAATTCAATAGTGGTTCATTTTGATGAGATTTATAAGGAGGATGAAGGAACTAATATTTCAAAAGTGGTCAAAATGACTATTTCTGTAGAAAAATTCATCGATGATGCAACTAATGCAAGGTTGTTGGAGATGATCTCAAAGGAAGAGTTGCAAAGTTTTTTCCATAGTTTTTAGAAAAACAAAATTCTAGCTAGAAAATAGAGTTCATTTTGGGTTCTATGATATTATTGAGGAATATTGATCAGGGCCATTGAGGAATCAAAGAGTATAGGGAGGTTTTTGGGACATTTCAATTCTACATTTCTAGCCCTCATTTGAAAGAAAGAAAATCCCAAATCCTTTAATGATTTTATTCCTATTTCTTTATGCAATTGTATTTATAAGATTATAGCCAAACTCATTGCACCTAGATTTTAAGGAAATTATTTCTAAAGTAAACTTTCATGAGAAATGTGGCTTCCTTCATGGTAGGTAGATACATGATGTAATTGGAGTGGCTCAATAAGGGATGCATTATATTAAAAAAAAGAAGCTATCACCTATGGTATTGAAGTTGGATCTTTCAAAGGCCTATGATTGGTGAAATTGGTTATACTTGAGTATGATTTTGATTCATATTGGTTTCTATGTGCCTATAGTGAACTAGATCATGTCATGCTTGACCTCAATCTCTTTTACATTTATAATCATATTTTTTTCCTTTATTTTCTTCAAACATTTCAAAGGGATTAGGCATAGTTGTCACTTGGATCCATTGTTGTTTATGGTCATAGATTAAGGTTTTAGTCGAGGTCTTTTCGAAGCTAGAAGATCTGACACTTTGAAAGGTATATTGATAGGAAGATCTCTTTATTTGTCCCATTTTCTCTATGTGGATGATTTATTTATTTTCTATGATGGTACTAGGAGGGATGCATATAAGTTGAAAGAATATCTAAACTAATGTTGTATTTCTACTATATGCAAAAATCATCTATCTCCTTTAATGAGGTCGTAGAATATCGAATTAGGTTACTGTTGGACATGCATTTTGGGGATGTTTTAGGATGTGTTCCAGAATAGGTCAAAAAGATAATAGGTAGTTAGATGATGGACCAAATAATGCAGTAGAAGTAGACTTTAAGGAGTCAAAGCACACGAAAGAAGGAAAAGCAACATAGTGGCGCACAAAAGACGGTAAACGATTATAGATTGTTGGGATTTTGGGGACATTTTGAAACATGATTAGCCCCATTTTAATGTATAAATATGTAAAGGGTGAGGGTAGATAGGAGGTTTTTATGGTTGTTGTGAAGTTGAGGTATGTTTTTTGAGAATTGTTCGAATGGTTTGGGTTATGACTGAGGTTTTAGAGAGTTAGGCTTGCATTGCAGCAGAACGACTCAGGTAGGTTTGGCTAATGTCAACTGATATATATTGTTGTAAGAACAGTGCGTAGCTTGAAGGATATTGAAAATGAATAGTATAAGAAGCCAAACATTGTGGACATAACCTAGTTTGGGGTGAACCATGTTAAAAACATGTGTCTTGATGTGTTGTTTATGTGTGTTATATTTATGACACATGTGATGGATGATTAGAATATATCTGTTACTTTTTTTGGCTACTATGCAATGATGGTGCATGGTTAGTATTTTGAATATGTCACTAAGATATGATGTTATGAACATGCACACTTAAGTTAATGATGAGTGAATTAATGAATGTTAAGTGGAGTAATATCGCACACAGGGTATATTGCATGATAGTTAAATGTTAAGTAATGGAAATTGCACACACAATAGATGAATGGAAAATGCATAGTATTAGTATGGTCATGTTGAATGCCTCACTTCCCATCATCATTGCAAAAAATTGGTTCCTACAGCCCCTCTAGATGCCTCGGGTGAGACTGCACTTACTTGCAGGTGATGTTGAAAGGGATAGTGTCTAAGGATTTTGTTGGTTTATTATTGTTGAACCTAGGGTCTGCCCACTACACATGTACAAATGGTTCTGTTGTCGGGACTGGGATATGTAACTAAGGGGAATGTTTTGGAGGCCGACTAAGAAAGAGATCACAAAATGGATAGTAAGGAAGGAACGATAATTTTCCAGAGAATAGAATAGGAACCCAAGGATCATCGACGAATAATGGTTAAAAAGGTATGTGTTTACATATATTCATGAAATCTTCTTTGGTGAGTTTTCAATAATTTTGAACAAATGGTTAGAAAGGATAGTGGAGAATATTGGAAGATTCTGAGTTGAGGCTCAAATAAACTAGATTCCTGAGTTGATCAGACAATTGAATACAATAAGTAACAAAGTTTCTCATGGAATTGATTTTTGGTTGAATAGTATACTGGGGGGTTACATTACATAGTTAGCAATAGAATGTACCCAATCATATGGTGTCACAAGGAGTTAGTTTTTCAAGGGTCCGCTCAGAAGATTTCTGAACACACTATCTGCTTGGATAAATATGTTGTTGTGCGATAAGAATGTTATGAAGATGGAATCTAATTGCTAGGAATCTTCGTGCACATAGGGGGACTGGGGGATGACCAGAGGATGGTATGAGAGTGGAAAGAGATGAGTGAAAGGATGAATAAGGAACATATGGAATTCGGATGTCGAGAGAGGAAGACAATGTGTCATACAACTGAGATATTGGAGTATTGTGACGTGGGAAAAGGTTTAGGAATAGTGAGAAGGAGACTGTGGTTGAGAGAGGAGAGAAACACAATGTGTTCAAGAAAAGAGACTCTTGCATAGTGCTCCAGATCACACCATATGAATAAAGGAAAGAGAAAGAAAAGGATCCTCAGTACATTCCAATAGAATAAGGAATTCCATCTTATATCAGAATATATGTTGAATCCATGACCCTGTGTGCGTCACCAAGATCTGAAGCAGGAACCAAAACTTTGTCAAGAGAAATTGTAGTTAGTGGAGGAAGTTAGAATAGTGGTTAGAATAGTGGAAGTATCATAGTGAAGTAGATTCATTCAATGACACTGAAGGTAAGTACTATGTAGAATATAATGGCAGGAGGAGATAATATGTTAAGGATGCCTGAATTCCAGGGAGTGAGGTCGGAAGATCCATGGAGTGGGGTCGGAAGATCCAGAGAAATATTTGTTTGTATGTGAAATTATATGGACTACAAAGAATTTCTAGGATGAAGAAAATAATATTGGACAATTAGCAATGACGTTCAAAGGTCACACATTGACACAACACCCCTACCTCAGCAGGGTCTGCTTGACTTCCCGATCTTTGGATATTCCTAATTCCTTGAGCCGAAATGGCTCTTTAGTTCCCCCTGGAACCTTAAACACATAAAATACCACAGGTCCTTCTTAGAAGTTATGCCCACACAAACAAACACTAAGCGTGAAACCCTATTCTGCGTGACCACCGACTTAGCCCAATTTCTCTTCAAGTTTCGTGATTTCGGGATTCCTGCTGTGAGTTGCCCCGACTCCTCCGCTTCTCGAAACCCCGAAAAGGGATAATTGTCCTTAGCTCCTCCCTTATTCTTTCACCATATGACCTCTAGTCAAATCCTGGGGCCTCTCCTTAGAATGCGTCGGGATTTCACGACTTACGATTTTGCAATACAACTCTTCTCCTTTTCCCAAAGTCCAAACTCATGAATTCCTCTCCACAGATCAATGGTCCTGAACCTCCTAATATATGACGGTCCAGATTGTGTCCGGATTTCACGTATCTGGGATTCCCAAAACCAAATTCCTCCACACTTTTGACTTCTGAAATGTCGATATCTCAGAGCACCCAATCAATGGCTCTCGTTCCTCTAGATATGATGGCTGCTAATCCTCTCGATCTTGGGAGTGTTGAAAGACACTTAGTCTTAACCTCCCCGCTGATCCACTAGATCCAATGGTCCATGGAAAATCATCACTTCTCCCTCTAAGAAACTCAACTGTCCGTTCAAGTTCTCAAAGACTCCTGGCTAAATAACTTGACGTCCTTCCTCCTGGTCTTAGTTTCTGTGAGGTGACTTTGACCCTCGTCCTTCCTTTGAAATTTCCAAGTCTCTATCCTTCCTGAGCTTGAATCTTGCTGCAAACTCAAAGATTCTAAGGGATTCTTACACGCACTCCTTACAAAATTCACGATAATCCCCAATTCTCTAAAATCTTCTAACTTTGCACACTTCTTGCAACAACAGTTATTCAACCACTCACTGGTTTGGAAAATTCTAAGACTTCAACCTGGCCTGCGCACACCTTGCACGACTCTATGCTACACTTGCAGTTTTGCTAGTATGAGAACAACGGTATCCCTCCTGAGCTTTCTAAGATAAAACTCAGAATCTTGTCAACGCACTCCTTGCAGACCTTCACTGCACTCTTTGCAGGAATTCTCAGGACAAGAAGAAATTGAAACTTATCCTCTCCCTCTCACAGACTTCATACATTCATACATTCAACATGAAATCATACACACAAAGCATTGAAACAAATGCATAACAGAGCATATAAGAAATCTGTAAACATACCATTCAATAGATGCAAACATTATCCATAACAACACCATGAAATTGAGTCAAAGCATTCTTATATTAAATCAAGTGCTTTTGTACATGGGTTCTATAGCAACAACTATCTGCTTATACAACTTCTACAATCTCTGTTCTTCTTTTCTCTCCTATTCTTCAGCTCTACAACTCTATTCTTACAATTGAGAATAATGATACATTACAATACATACGAGGGATCTTCTCAAGTTTTCCATCCTACATCTCTAAGCTATCTTGTCGAATTAAATCCTACATCTACTTTACATTGATTACATTAATTGTCTACAACTGACAGATGAGAGAAATGCTCAAGATCTGCGTTACAATCCCCAAAAAATTTAAGAGCACTTATGTCTCCCCAGATATTACATTAATGTGCCATCCTTTTGAAATTTAAAATATCTTCAAAAATGTGTGTTGGTGCATATCCAGCTGTCCTCCACTTGAGCTAGCTTGCGATGCTCCTGCATCATACTCCTTTGGCAGAAAAAATCATGGGCTCCTATCCATGAGCTCTTGCACTGTTTGTCCATGGTTTTGGATATTTTCTTCTCTTTCCCAACTGGAATCCTCAATCGAGTGTCTCTTCTACTTTATCAAATAATCAAAATATGTCTTCCTCCGGGTCTTCTTGCCAACTCTCTCGTCAATGATCTTTTCCATCTACGATTTTTCAGCTACAAGCATTTGCTTGACCCATGAAACTTCTTGTTGATTCTCTTCCCCATCTACTTCATCTGCTCTGTAAGGATACATATATGCTACGTTGAATATGGGTGATGTTCCCACATCATCTGGCAATTCTATCTCATAAGAATTTGCCTCAAACTTTCTCATAATCTTACACGGCCCTATCTTTTTCATCTTCAACTTATTATATGTTCCCCTTGGGAACCTTTCTTTTCTTATATGCGCTAATACTTGATCTCCCACTTCAAACTGAAGCTCTCATCTATGTTGATCTACTCCGTGCTTATATTCCTGGTTGGAATTATGCAACCACTCTTTAATAATCTTGTGGAGCTCTTGCATCTCTGCTGCAGAATCATCCACTCCAACACTCTTGAACTCATTCTGCTCTAAGTATCTCAACTTAGATACTCCTCTTATCTGAATTCTATACATTATCTGGAATGGGCTCTACAATCATGTTCTCTAGTTAGGTGAGTCATTATATGAAAATTCCACTTGCGACAGAATCTGATCCCATTGACTATGATGTTCAATGACTAAACTCCTCAACAAGTCTCCCAAACTTCGATTTACTACCTCATCATGTCCATCTTTTTGAGGGTTATATGCTGAGATAAAAGATAAAATCGTCCCCATCTTTTTCCATAGTGTCCTCCAGAAATGACCAACAAATTTGGTATCTATGTATGAAACAATACTCTTGGGAAAGCCATGAAGTCGAACAACTTATTTGAAAAACAGGTTTGCAATGTGTGTTGCATCACTGGTTTTCTGAGAAGGAATGAAATGTTCCATTTTTTAGAATCTTCTGACCACCACAAATATGGAATCACAACCTCTATGTGTCCTTGGAACTCCTAACACAAAATCCATGCTTACCGCATCCCACGACCTCTCTGGTACTAGAAATGGTTGATACATTCCTGTATTTTGTCTTTTCCCCTTTGCATGTTGGAAACTTCTACATCTGTTGACAAATTTATTGACATCTGTCCTCATCTCTGGCCAATAATAAAAACTGTTCAGTTGCGCAAATGTTTTGTCATGGCTGAAATGTCCATCCAATCCCCCACTATGCTTTTCCTTCAAAAGGTTTTCTCTCATAGAAATATTCAGGATACACAATTGATTTCCTTTGAATAACAATCCATCCTGGATCAAGTATTCAATCCATTGTCTTCGGTCTCTCAGAACAAGATTCTTACATGCTTCATAAGCATCCTTGAAATCTGAATCATCTCTGTACATATCCTTAAGGCTATCAAAACCTAAGGTTTTCACACGAAACTCCTGCAGAATCAAACATTTCCTGCTCAATGCATCATCAAACTTGTTAGCATTTCTAGAAATTTGCTTTATGACAAAAGTAAATTTCTACATAAATTCAACCCATTTTGCATGTTTCTAGTTCAGTTTTTCATGTCTCGTTATAAACTGTAAGGCCTGGTTGTTGCTATACAAAACAAACTCTTTCGGAACCAAGTAGTGCCTCCATTTCTTCAATGTTTGTATGACTGCATAAAATTCTTTATCATACGTGGAATAATTCCTCTTGGCATCATTCAGCTTCTCACCGAAGTATGCAACTAGTCTATTGACTTAAGACTGCTCCAATTGCAAATCCACTTGCGTCACATCTCACTTGAAATGTCTTACTAAAATCTGGCAGAACCAGAACTGGTTGTCCGTTATCTTCTCCTTCAAAAACTTGAAAAATTTCTCCACTTCCTCTGTCCAATGAAAATATTTGTGTCTTCTCCTAACTGTGTCCATCATTGGTGCACAAATTCCACTAAAATTTCTGATGAACTTCCTATAAAAACTGGTTAATTCATGGAATCTTCTTCAAAGATATTCCTTTGGCGACGACCATTCTTTGATTTATTTTACCTTTTCAAGATCCATATTCAACTCATTCGAAGAGATCACGAACCCCAAATAAATGAGTTTCGTCTTCATGAAAGATGACTTTTTCATATTTATCAACAACTTCTCCTGCTGTAACCTCCTCATCATTAGAGTTAAATGTCTCAAATTTTCTTCCTCGGTCTTACTGAAGATCAATATATCATCAAGATACACAATTACAAACTTTCCAATGAAATCTTTCAAGACTTCATTCATCAATCTCATGAAATTACTTGGTGCATTCGTCAAACCAAATGACATGAAAATCCATTCATACAACCCTTCATTCATCTTGAATTTTGTCTTCCGTTCATCACCTTCCCTCATTCTAATTGGATGATATCCGATTTTCAAATCAATTTTTGAAAACAACTTTGCTCCACTCAAGAAATCCATCAAGTCATCCATCCTGGGTAAAGGAAATCTATACCTGATGGTGATTTTGTTTATAGCCCTCACATTTGTACACATTCTCCATCCACCATATTTCTTCAGACTTAACATTGTTGGCACAACGCATGGACTCAAGCTTTCTCTAATCAACCCTTTGTCCATCAAATTCTGGACTTGCTTCTTAACTTCTTCATTCTCCTGCGGCGTCAATCTGTACATTGCTTTGTTTGGAAAACTTGCTCCTGGTATAAGGTCAATATGATGGCTTATACTTTTGATGGGTGACAACGAACAAGGTAAATCGTCCACCACTATATCAATGAAATTCTCAAGAATTTCCTGAATCTCCTCAGGTAGATCATCTATTGAGGTACTGGTCAAGATGACTCTAGGTTTTCTCACCACAACAAACTACATTTCTTCATCCTTATTGACTTCATCCAGAAGTTCTTTCCCACTCATGAGAATCATAGTATTTCTTGTTTCTTCTTTCACCTTTTTGTCTTCAATTGGCAGCAACATATGCGTCCCACCGTTCGTTTCCAAGGTGTATGTGTTATTTCTTTCATCATGAATAACATTCCTATCATATTTCCAAGGCCTCCCCAACAAAATATGACAGAAATCCATGGGAATAGCATCACATAAGATCTCATCTCTATATCCCCCTATCTTAAATTCAACTAAACATTGTTTAGTGACTATTACCTGATGTCCTTTTTGCAACCATGTAACATCCCGCTCTGGCGCACTGAGACCACTTATTCTTTGAGGACACTTGCTCGCACGTGATCTGGGCCCTTTTGATGTTGGACCTTATATATCTGATTATGATGTGATTGACAGATGATTGATGCGTTACTATTCATGTATACGGGTGTTATTGACTCAGTTGATTGAGTGTGCAGGTTTTGACCTTGAGGATGCGGAG
>ML786890.1:393075-420533 GCA_009831015.1 Picea engelmannii | reverse complement strand
TTTAATTGTGTGACAGTACCGTACCTAACCCCTGGTGTCTGCTCCTGCTTACAGCGGCTAGTTTCACGCCTTATGCCCAGGGGCGTGTGTTCCTTGTAGTCACTATGATAGGTCGGGTCGTCTGGTTTTTGTTCTTCCTACTTGCGTCTTGTTGGTTCAAGTGAAGACGTAGGGTCGAGGGGTTGTTTCTTCTACATGCACGTACACACGGCCAAAACAAAAAAAAATTCGCACCTGTGGTCAGAGTAGTTGTCCTTAGTTAGGAGGGTCGTTACAAACCATGAAACCTTGTATGGGATTGGATGTGCAACTGTTTCCAATTCCATCTTCTCCACCATCTCTGTGGATACTAGATTATCCATGCTTCCACTGTCAACAATTACCTTTCATACCCTATCCTTGGTCTTGCAAGTAGTTCTGAACAAACTGTTCCTTTGGACTAGATTCTTCATATCTTTCTCTGGCTTCAAGAGAATTTTCCTCATCATTAAGGATCTTCCGCCTTTTTCATCTTTTGCCTCAACATTTCACCTTTGTGCTTCTGAAATGTGATCTTTTCCTCTTCCATATCTTTTTCTATTGAGACATTCAAAATATTTGTGATCTTTCCACAAACTAAACACCTTATTTCACCTCCTCTGCCTCTTCCTCTTCCTCTTTCTAGAGGAAAAGTGTTCCTATCGACATACTGTCCTCTTTGTGAGCTTCCTCCCCTTTCTGGGTGGTTATGAGGTTTCTTTTCTTCATCCTTGGGCTTCTGTACTATGTCCTGGGCAATTGCTTTTCCTTTGCTTTGACTTCTATCTCTGCCCCTTTAACCTTGCTTTCAGGCCAATTTCACTTCTACCTTTGAAGCAATCTGATAAGAATCTTCCACATTCCTGATTGTCACCATGTTCATCTCATCTTGAATCTCATATCTCAGGCCATTCATGTATCTGACAACTTTTTCATCATCATTATCACGATGACCATCTCTAATGTTGAGTCTGTAAAATTCTTCAATGTATTCCTTCACTGTCATCCCTTTCTGTCTCAAATTCTGCATTCTTCGAAATAGATTAATTTGGTAATCTCTAGGTATAAACTTGGCTTTCATCTTTGCTACCATCCTATCCCATCTTTTTATTCATTGTTTTCCTTTGCAACGCTTATCATCCTGCAGTTCATCCCACCATAGTTCTACATGCCCTTTCAGTCTAGTGACAACATGCTTTACTTTCTTGTCTTCTTCGATATCCTCATAGTCAAAGTATTTATCTAGAGATCTAAACCAATCTAGCAGCTCCTCTATGTCTAAGTTGCCTTCATACATAGAGATGTCCATTTTTTATTTGGCCCCTATTCTTGCAACAACTTTGAATATACGTTCCTCTGTAGCATCTTCAGCTACAACTTCTTCTTCAGCTCCGGCTTCATTTTTTCTTTCGTCCTCACTGATATATCTAGTATCAGGTGTTTTCCTCTATGATGTCTCCATAGCTTCCAATCGAGCATGAATTTCTCTCATTTCCCTCTCCACGGATGGATCGGGCATGAGTCTCTCTTGATGTCTTCTTGGTGGCATTGTTTCAATTTGTCCATGTAGAATTCAAATCACAACTATCCTCTGTCTTCCTTCTACAAAAAACAATATTTGTTAGCTCTGATACCACCTGACGTGGCACCCCTACCTCAGCAGAGTCTTCTTGACCTCCCGGTCTTTGGATCTTCCTAATTCCTTGAGCTGAAATGGGTCTTTAGTTCCCCCTGGAACCTTCAATACATATAATACCACAAGTCCTTCTTAGAATTTACGCCCACATGAACAAACACTATGCGTGAACCCCTATTTCACGTGAACACTGACTTAGCCCAATGGCTCTTCAAGTTTCATGACTTCACGTTTCATGATTTCAGGATTCCTGTTGCGAGTCGCCCCGAATCCTCCGCTTCCTGAAACACCGAAAAGGGATAACAATCCTTAGCTTCTCCCTTATGCTTTCACCATATGACCTCTAGTCAAATCACAGGGCCTCTCCTCCAAGCGTGTCGAGATTTTGTGATTTACGAGTTCATGATGCAACTCTTCTCCTTTTACCAAAGTTTGAACTCACAACTTCCTCTCCAAAGATCAATAGTCATGAACCTCCTAAGATCTGACAGTCCAGATCACTTCGCGATTTCACATATTGAGGATTCCCAAAAACAACTTCCTCCACACTTCCGACTTCCAAAATGTCGATATCTCATAGCACCCAATCAATGGCTCTCATTCCTCCAGATATGATGGTTGCTAATCCTCTCAATCTTGCGAGTGTTGAAAGACACTTAGTCTTAACCTCCTCACTGATCCACTAGATCCAATGGTCCATGGAAAATCAATGCTTCTCCCTCTAATAAACTCAACCATCTGTTCAAGTTCTCAAAGACTCATGGCCAAATAACTTGGGGTCCTTCCTCCTGGGCTTGGTTTCTGCGAGGTGACTTCAACCCTCGTCCTTCCTTTGAAATTTCTAGGTCTCTATCCTTCCTGAGCTTGAATCTTGCTGTAAACTCAAATATTCTAAGGGATTCTTGTACACACTCCTTGCGACATTCACGATAATCCCCGATTATCTGAAATCTTCCAACTCTGTGCACTCCTTGCAACAACAGTTCTTCAACCACTCACTGGTTTGGAAAAGTATAAGACTTCAACCTGGCCTGCACATACCTTGCATGGATCTGTGCTACACTTTCACTTCTACTGGTACGAGAACAACGATATCCCTCCTGATATTTTTGAGATAAAACTCAGAATATTGTCAACACACTCCTTGTGGAATTTCACTACACTCTTTGCAAGAATTCTCAGGACGAGAAGAAATTGAAACTTATCCTCTCCCTCTCACAAACTTCATACATTCAACATGAAATCATACACACAAAGCATTGAAACAAATGCATAACAGAGAATATAATCAAACTATAAACATACCATTCAATAGATGCAAACAATATCCATAACAACACCATGAAATTGAGTCAAAGAATTCTTATATTTACTCAAGTTCTTCTGTACATGGGTTCTATAGCAACATCTATATGATTATACAACTTCTACAGTCTATTTTCTTCTTTGCTCTCCTATTCTTCAGCTCTACAGCTCTACTCTTACAATTTATAATAATGATACATTACAATACATACGAGGGAGCTTCTTGAGTTTTCCATCCTACATATCTAAGCTATCTTGTTGAATTAAAGCCTACATATACTTTACATTGATTACATTAATTGTCTACAACCGATAGATGAGAGAAATTCTCAATATCTGTGTTACAATCCCCAAAACATTTAAGAGCACTTATGTCTCTCCAGATATTACATAAATGTGCCATCCTTTTGAAATTCAAAATATCTTCAAAAATGTGCATTGGTGCGTATCCAACTGTCCTCCTCTTGTGCTTGCTTGCGATGCTCCTACATCACACATTGATATGGTACATGAAATATTAGTCTACTACACTGACAGGACAATCAATAACATTAGTAGATATTATACAAGATTTATTAAAGGAATTTTGGAAGTTGAAATCTAAGTCGCAGTGCATCACAGAGTTGAAATAAATTAAGCAAGTACAAACTAAGACAATTTGGCATTATGATTATAGGTTTAAAGACATGATGGGTAGGTCGATTTTCCATATTCCTGATGAACAACATAGAGAATGGTTTATTGTGCTGGTTTATTGCGGGTTTGTTGTTGCACGTTCGTTGTCCTTTAACATAGTAGAAAGTCATGCTGCAACTAGAAGCCTTAGAAATTTCTATCAAGTTAGAAGCATCCCCTATAGGAGATGACGTAGGGATGGCACAAGTTCAGTCACAGTTGGTTTCACTAATGATTTAGTTGTCAGAACTGACGAAAGAAATGGAAAAGTGTGAGCAAGTTTGGTGTATTACATGTAAGACATAAGGTCATCTCAAACATGAGTGCCCAACATTTGCAGAATATAATATTATAGGAGCACCAAACCAATTTGAAAGAGGAGTGGGGAATTTCGAAATATGCAAGACATGGGGACATCATTCCACTGCTTCTCCATTATTACAAAAGTACCAGAGTACACCCAAGAATTTGTTTTTCAATTTTTTCAAATATGTAGGACATGATGAAAAGGATTGTCGTTCCTTTAACTTAATGAGAGAGCACACTTTAGATGCATACAAAATCCAAGAAGAAAATGTCGTAGTAGAAGGAGGAGTTTCTAAGTATAATACTTCAATAGGATTCAATCAGAGCAGATGATGAGGATTCGACAGATGTTGAGGACGAGGATGATTTGGTAGAGGAGGAAGAGGACTGCTCACTTTTTATAACTACAATCAACCGTGACATTTGGAATGAGACTTACCAAACCCCTGTATGACATTCATACATTGTAGAGCGTTAGACCATGCGACAGAGGATTGTCCACAATTGATCGTGAAATGGCATGCTAGAGGGAACCAAAACTAGAACCATAATATACATATGACAACAACAGAATAGCATGATGATCAGCCAAAGATAGTAGCAGTTATGTGTGGTGGGATGAGAACTGGAGAAGATGTGACAGATCAGGGGAATAGAATCCACCAGTGGGTAAGAAAGGAAGTAGAGCCTACTCCATTGTTTGATCCTAGAAAATAGAAAGAGACCTACCAGTAAGAAAGAAAAGAAGTGGTTGGAGAAGAATGGATACCTTCAACGTCAACTGCACCATCATTGTATGACAAACCGCCAATTTATGATATGTCGTTAGTCTATCATCACACCAATTCAGAAAAGCAAGATAAGAAGGTAAGTACTTTGAATTTTTTTTTAAGAAGTTGTTTAGATTTAATGAAGGATGGGTCTACTTTGAGTATATTTCATGGAATGATTGACCATTGTGCACAAGAGAAAGCGATACTTGTCATACACTGAGATATTAACCAGTTTCACCTCAAGAATAGAACAAATAGAGAAGTTTTTCCTAGTGTGAAGATAGGATATTATGACATGGAAAACATCATTCTAGATTTAGGGTCATATGTGAATCTCATTCCGAGACAAACTTGGGAAATGATGGGCCAGAAGAAGATGATTTGGTCGCTTATCCAGATAAGACTAGAAAACCAAAATAAAATTGTACCATTTGGAAGGCTAACAGGAGTAAACATCAATATTGATGGAGTGTGTAATATTGCATACTTTGAAGTAATAGAAATAATAGATGGAAGTACACCTTATCCAACAATATTGGGTCTGGATTGGGAATTCTATAATCAAACTATCATTTATCTAAAGAAAACACATATGGTATTTTAAGTAGATGAATTAAAGGTTACTATGTTGTTAGATCCCATTAAAAGACAAATATTTGTAGAACCAACAAAGAGAAAGGAGTTTGATAATCTGTACAACATGAATGCATAGATGGACGATTATGTGAATCCTACAAATGATGGTGTACTCAGTTGGAGGAGTATTAGTTCTTGTGTGCCAGACTCAGGTGAATCTTTATAGAACTAGAAACAAAGGTTGTATGAAGTATCGACGAGGAAATGTTCTTGAATTATTCACACATTACGATGGATTTGGATAGAGGTATGTGATCCACCAAAGTTTACTGGACTAACCCCTATAGAATATTTTATCAAGGAATTTGAAATGCAACTACCGGATCAACAAAGACTATTATCCTTAGATTTTGTGTTGCAAGAAACTTCAGCTAGATGGTGGGTTGCACTCAAGGATGGAATAATAGATTGACAACATTGTAAAAGGTTACTTCAGGTCAGGTTTGGGAAAAAGAATGGATATTCGATACAAAAGTAAAATGGATTAAGTTGTCCTGGAGAACATATTATGAAGTGCACTGTGACATGGAAATCAATACCTAAGCAAGAGTGGACACACCTATTTGTGCATACTCTGGACACAATTATGAAGAATTGGTACATAGAGTTAGAAGCATGCAGAGAAACAAGATATTGGGAAGAACTAACGAAGAACTTCAAGGTAACATTCAACTTAAAAAATGAGGATCCCTTGATTGATGCAGCCTTGCAATTCATCAAGAATAATATTTTTTCCTCAGAGGACTCGATAAATATTCTATGACAGTGATAGAAGTCTTAGAATGTTACAATGTTCTCGATAAGACCAAGAGGATGAAGACCCCAAAAAATGAAGGGAAATTCATAGTAGAGGGACCAGAGATTGAATTTGTGATGGACGACAATCCCTTGAAGACAGGTAAAGTATTGGGACATAATATAAGCTTAAGTTTGTGAATATAGGATACTACTGGAGCAATGAGACAGTAGAAAATATTGCAGACTTATTTCGTGAAGATCAAGATCTGTTTCCAACTACATTGCAAAAAATGAAAGGAATTGTTGGGGAGTTGGGAGAAATGAAGATTCCGCTGAAGCCATATGCTAAGCCTGTGTGATATATACCATATAGAATGAACCCTAAATATAAGCAGAAGGTCAAAGAAGAGATAAACAAAATGTTAGAAGTTGGAATCATAGAACTTGTTGAAGAATCTGAATGGATCATCCCCATGGTAGTTCAAGACAAGAAGATGAGAGATATCATAATATGTGTAGATCAAAGAAAGTTGGATTATTCTTGTTTACACGACCTGTTTCCTACCCCATTTACAAATAAAGTAGTGGAGAACATAAGGGGTTAGGAGGCTTACTCTTTTATGGATGTATTCTCAAGATACCACCAGATCAAGATAATGTAGGAGGAAAGACACAATAACATCATTGCGATAGAATGGGATTGCTACCAATACACAATGATTCTATTTGGTGTAAATAATGCACCAACCATATTTTCTAGAGTAGTCGTTGTAGCTTTCAAAGAGTTCATTCACAAGTTTTTAGAAGTGTACCTAGATGATTGGACAATTTTTCACTAGGTATCTTAAAAATTGTTCACTGTCAGACCTTATGGAATTGGAAGAAGGTCACAGGTTTCTATCAACAAGTACAGAAAGCACACAAGAAAGCTTGGCATGATAGACATATCAAGCAGAAGAAGTTCCAGGAGGGAGACTTAGTATTATTATATGACAACAAGTTTTTGCAGCACCTAGGGAAGCTCCACATGCATTGGCTAGGTCCTTATGTGATCAATTTTGTAACATACATAGGTGTTTTAAAATTGGAGAAAATAAATGGAGAAGTTGTAGAAGGATTGGTTAATGGTAGTCAGTTGAAAATTTACAAGGAAATTCGGGCTTCCGTACACTAGTCTCAGCACATAGAACATGTACTATAGAAATTGTAATATAGTGTAGCATAGAAAGAAAAAGGAAAAACATAAAAATGAAAGGTTGAAAGGAAGCATTTTTGCAGAAGAAAAGTAAACCATAAGGAGCATCTAAAGGAAGGAGATATATACTAGTAAATGTCATGGAAAAGAAAGAAGCAGGAAAAAGGGCACACACATGGAGGAAGTGAGGCATGCAGAGAGACGAGATCGTGCAAAGAGATGAGATCAGGCAAATAATTGTTAAGAGAATTAAGGAGGAAACATGATGGGAAAAATCATTAAAGAGGATACATGACGGGAAAAATAATTTATGAGGAAACATCATGTCAAAACAACAGAGACACATAGTAATAAATGGAAAGTACCATGGAGATCATAATAGACTGGAAAATCTAGAGAAATATACACCAAAATATTTGGAGTTAATGTAGGGTTAAGGAAAATATTGAATGCAAAGCACTAGTGGATTAGATGACAAGTTTATGCGTGAAGGTAAGTTAACAATTGTCGATGGGTTATAAAATAAAGGGAAGGGTCGACGAGGAAAGGTTATTGTCAGTTATAGTTTGAATAGAGAGCCAAGCGAGGAGGATTTGCAGAGTTGAGAGAGTGTTGCAGAGTTGTAAGTGTTAGCCACAGGAAGATTGTTGGAGAGAGACATGGAACCACCTAAGGCAACAACAACATCAACATCAACACCAAGGAAACAACGAAGTCATCCAATAATATTACCTGTAGTGAAAGAGACCCCAGGGGCATCCTCATTAGAGACGAGATTTCCAATATATTACATACCACCAAGGAAGGATACAACAAATCCAGTCAACTTGTCGAAAGACATTAAGTATGAGCTAGTGGAGCCATAAATCCCACTAGGGGTGATCATGGAGGAAGATATGTTAGGATTCATACCAAATTTGAAGTATGAAGACCATGATATGATGGATGAGAATAAATTTCCAAAGCTAGTGCTGAGAATTTTTTTGCAGAGATATATCAACATGGAGATAAATTTGGTCGTGATTGAGCCATATATATGGGCGAAATGGTTACATAAAGCTAGAATCTTGAATTTATTTGACATAGCACATTTTGGGAGGAGCATAGAGATCAAATCCTACGTGACAATGTTGTTGATGTGCGTGCATGGAGGTTACTTATGGCTCAATAGGATGGTATCCCTTGACACATATTTTATTATGTGCATTAATGGACTACCATCCAAGGGGAGGACCCCTCACTAATATTTTCAGATAAGAATAATGAGAAGGATTTATCAAATAACATTAAAGAGAAGTTTCATATGTACAATGGACAACGTGGTTTGAATGTAGCGAGTAAATGTGACCCTACAGTGATATTTGTGACACAAGTATTGACCTGTAAGTTGTTAAGGAAGTTTCAGAAGGACCAAGTATCAATGACAACAACAGTGACAACTGAGATGTTTGTTGAGGGCGTGCAAATGAACTAGGATACATTTTTTCTCAACTAGTTCTTGATCGACTATGAAGAGGAACAAGATAAAGGTACGAAATTTCACTACCTATGGTTATTAATTATAGTTGCATTATCATCATGAAGGGATTTGTAGGATGCACAGTTTTTGGGAATAAAAGGTAAGCCATGCCTATCCAAAAGATATCAGAACTTGTGTCATAGTATGCACAAGGCGCGCCAATTAGAGAATAATATTTCTTTTTATATTTACAAGGAGACCATTAGGATATGTATTCAGAATAAACCAAAAACACAACTAGTAGAGGAATATAAGTCAGTTGTATGGTTCAAGGCATATCACCACCATCTCTACATTCAAGCAAAGAAGGATCCCAAAGAAGAATGGTTGGCCACAAAGTACAATATAACAGAGGAGGAAATGGGACTGATCATGGAATATTGGGATGCATATTGGAAAATCCCATTGATAGAGAGTGATCAACCATAGATGAAACAACCAGAGATTGAATAAATACCAAGCGGAGAAGAAGAAGAAGGGAAAGGAAATGATAAAGAGAATATTTTATCATGCCCATGGGGTAAGAGGAAAGATATTGACAAAGGAAAATTGATTCCACAAAGAAATAAGAGGAAGGATGCAAGGGAATTGAATATACAAGCACTGACAAAGGATGATTGGGAAAATATTGGTGATCAAGTTAAGGAAGTCGCAGATGATGCATTTCAGTGCATCGCACAACAACAAGAGGAGATGAACAGAAATACACAAGAGCAGATGGTTGAGTTGCATCAGATGTTAGAAGCAAAAAGGACTGTGCCAGCATGACAAGAAGAAGAGGCACAAACAATAAGCACAAAAGAGACTATAGAAGTGAGGTCGATGGTCTCTTAGTGATTAGAATTAGCAGAAGAGTGCATGATGTTATAGATAGTGCTAGGGGAAATAACATTTAAATTGACCAAGCTGCAGGAGTAGACGTAAGCCTTGAGTCACATTGAATTATATTTGTCCAAGTTCCCAATATAGATGTTACAAGGATTGCAGGTCGACATTACAAAAGAACTCAACGTACACATGGATATGACATCCAATGAGTTGGCTAAGGTCACGAGAGAGAAGGTAGCCTTGCACCTCAACTAAAATAGAGTAACCAGAGATAGGGATGAGGCTGCAAAGAAGGAAGAGAGAATGTAACAAGAATTCGAATGAGTATACAAGGAACTTACATAAGTATCAATGGAGGTGGATAATCCAACAGAAGAGAAGGTGTCAAAGATTGGTGAAGCCATCCAAGGATTCTGCTCAAATATTATAGAATTGGAAGCATGCATAATACCAGGTACTCCACCTGAGGAGAAATAGAAAAGGGAGAATATGGTGAACACAATTTTTGAGAATATAAAGAGTTTAAAGGAAGAGTGTGCCAAATGTTTTGAAGAGAGCACAAAAGTATGGATTCGATTGACATAAGATGTCGAGTTACAATAAATTGGGCAGAAGGTTCAAGCTACGTAGGCAAAATAAAAAAAAGTCTAAGGAGAAAATGAGCAACTTGCCACCAGCATAGAAGATGACAAGAATGGAAAAAGACAAGAAGATATACTCTGAAATAAACCATATGAGAGTAGAGAAACAAGATCTAGTATAGAAGATGGAGTTATTATAGGAAGAAGAATACAATATACCCGAAGAGCTCATAGCTATACAAGGAGTGTTGAAACAAGTCTCCCTGGAGACTACCGAGAAGCTAAAGGAACCGCTAGCCGTGCAGGTAGTAGAAAAATTAGTGGAGAAAGAAGAAAAGGTGAAGGGGATGGTCGCCACTTCTAAGAAAACATTCTAGAACTTCTTGGTGACCAAGCTCGTGGCGAAGGGAGAGAAACAACAGACATAAGTGGCTCGGGACAAGCCACATGTGAATGTTGGGGGCCTATTGGACATGCATTTTGGGGATATTTTGTGATGTTCATTAGAAAACGTCAAAAGGATAATAGTAAGTTAGATGATGGACCAAAGAATCCTACATAAGCATACTTTAAGGAGTCAAATCATGCGAAAGAAGGAAAATCAATATAGAATCATGCAAAAGATGGGAAACGGTTATAGACCGTTGGGATTTTAGGGACATTTTGTAATGGGATTAGCCCCATTTTAATGTATAAATATGTAAAGGGTGAGGGTAGATAGGAGGTTGTTGAATTTTTTGTGGTTGTTGTGAGGTTGAGGTATGTTTTTGGAGAAGTGTTTGGGTGGTTTGCATTATGACTGAGGTTTTAGAGAGTTAGGCTCACACTACAACAAAACAACTTAGGAAGGTTTGGGTAATTTCAACTGATATATCTTTTTCTAAGTGTAGTGCATAGCTATAAGGATATTGCAAATGAATAATATAAGAATCCATATGTTGTGGACGTATCCCAATTTGGGGTGAACCATGTTGAAACCTTGTGTCTCAATGTGTTGTTTATGTGTGTTATGTTTCTGACGCATGTGATGGATGGTTAGTATATATCTGTTACTGTCTGTGGCTACTGTGCAATGATGGTGAATGATTAGTATTTTGAATATGTCACTAAGATATGTTGTTATGATCCCTCATAGTTAAGTTAATGATGAATGAATGAATGTTAACTGGAGTAATATCGGACACATGGTATATTTCATGATAGTTAAATGTTAAGTAATGGAAACTGCGCACAAATTAGATGAATGGACAATGCATAGTATGGTCATGTTGATTGCCTCACTTCCCCTCATCACTGCAGAAATTTGGTTCCTACAACCCCTCTAGATGCCTCAAGTGAGACTTCACTTGCTTGCAGGTGATGCCAAAAGGGTCAATGTCTAAGGGTTTTGTTGGTTTATTATTGTTGAACGTAGGGTCTTCCCACTACGCGCCAACAATTACTTATGAAACTTTTTTGTTATCAATACGTTGATTTTCATAGTAGACTTAAGTAATTGTGTGTTTTTTTATAAAGCTCAATGATTATGAAATTCATGATTGGAAATAGATTATATCCAAGATAGAAAAAAATATCAATTTAATGATCCCATTGCATATTTTAATTAAAATAACATATGTTTGGATGTCATAACATAGGAAGGAATTTTCACATGGAATAATAAAAGATTTAGTAAGATCCATAATCTAAATTGATTGGCTAGATTTCTTTTTTGTGAGGATTGAATTAAATGGAAATGTTGAGATTGAAGTTCCAATTTTGAGGAAAGATGTATTAGATCATTGGTTTATTTTTCTACATGTAAAGGACATAAAACCCTTGAGGAATCACATTTTTATACTTGAATTGATATGTGAGGATCACCCATACCTCAAAGGAATTTGGAAAAGTGGTGTAAGAGAAAATATGGAACCGTTATCTCCAAAATGTATATATCGAATAAGGAAGTTAAATGAATCAAATCCTTCCCTAAATTTTGGGGAAAAAACTTAGTTAAAAAAATTACTATAAGTTGAATTAAATATAATATAAAAGTGAATGAGAAAGTAAAGAGTTGTATCAAGTCATAAAGGAATCTATCATAGAGATGTTGATCTATATGTAGCATATTACCTATTTTCTTCTTCTCTTTACTTACAAAAATTTTGAGTCATGGCGGGTTCATTCATGGTGGGTGTATTTTCTTTCCAAAATAACTCTTTGTTATACAAAATGCACCTCTCTTCTCTACCACATACAAAATGCACCAATACTTAAACTTTTTCTTGATGTATGGCGGGTTCACAGGTTGGTGGACTTGCGGGTTCATTTGTTTTTCTTTTTAAGTCCGCTACCATTTTATTCATATCTTTTACACCATGGGTTCGTGGGTTCTTGGACTTGCAAAATCATCCTCACATTGTATTCCATGCCCACTGTCCCACCACCCCACCATTTTGTATCCCTTACCTTTGTCACATTTTTTGAGATCTATTTAATGTTATTCCTACAAAAAGTGATTGCTAATTGAATCTGAAAAGGTTTTTATTGATTGCATACTTCTCGAGGTAATATCATTAAATTTGTATTAAATTCTCCATCGAAAAGAACATAAGTCATATTATTGAAGAACATTTTATTTCAATATTCTAAGGAATTATATGTAGAGTTCACCATCTATACTAGATTGACCATGAGAAAGAAGCAGTTTTGTGGAGACACGCTGAACCCGTTTGCATGAGAAAACTACAATTTTCACTAGTCAAGGTTCTACTGGTATTTCGCAACATTTCCCTTACCATAAATAAATGAGAATAAGACTTGGAAATTAGGTATCTCTCTAGTTGGATGTGTTCCAAGAGTTTTCAATTGCAAAGACATAGTCTCTTGACACATCGATAAGTTTATTCAAAATCGAAGAGCAATTCTAGTGCACAAAAGATCCCATATCTCTTTCGCGCCTTCAACTTTTAGGAAGATACTAAAATTACTAGAGTCGACTAATACATTCAAAGGAGACGAAGCTAAAATTTTCCTCAAGGAGAAGAATAATGGAGTAGAGCTTCTGCAAGAATACTTAGAAGATCCTTCAACAATGCCAGAGGATATATCTAGAATTCAAGAAACTTCATTGAAAAATACCTACTAAGAAGTAACATGGATTTTTTCTAGAATTACAAGACAAGAGTCTATAAAAACCATTTCTCGGTTGGCTCTTTATATCTTATATTTTAAAATCCATGAACAAGTGATTTTTGATTGGAGAAAAATTATTTCCACTGAAATTTCTTCACAACTATTAAGTTTTAAAGACACTAAGAAGTTCTACATGGCCTCCTACTTGATTTTCACTATTACTTGTTGTCATATCTTCAAGGGATTGGACATAGGGAAAAGGGTAAATTGTAATGTTGACTTGGTCACAATTTGGTATCAAGCCCTGTCGAGGAAAAATGTTGCTCACTTATTTTATGAAGTATATAGTGAATTTGTGTCTGTTTTTAAGAAGTTGGTATTTAGAAAAAATACATCTAGTCTATCACATGAAGCATTAACTTTTGTAGATAAAAAGGGGATTATGGAAAAAGCAGAAAAATACAATATTATAAGGATTTATTTCTCTCATGAAAAACCCCTATATATTCCTTACTATATTCTAGAATTATTGTTTGTTGTTGAAGTGGCAAGGAAATACAAGTCATGGTTGCATCTATTTTATGAGAAAAAGAAGAAACAACTTATCCCACTACCTTGGAAGGTCGGTGAAATATTTCTTAGATGAACTGCTAAAATTGATGAATATGCTACACAATTTGATCAATATAACATAAAATTTTCAAAAGAGAATAAGGGCTTTGACCCTAATCACCTTCTTCATGATCACATGGTATCAATTGGATTCAATAATAAAATTATTAATAATTTTATATTTGGAGAAGAAGAAGGAGACAACCATGGTCCTCCGAGTGAATGCATTGAAAGGAAAGCAGGTGATATTGAAACCATCATAAGTAATACATACCAATATAAGAAGAAAGAAAAACCCTCTAATGAAAGGAATGCTCAATCTCCTATTATTTACCAAAAGAGCATGTAATCCAAAAACAATTCTTAGTCTACAATGTCTCAACAAAAAAATTATTCAATGAATAACTCATATGATGGAGGTAATAAAAACCCTCCTCAGGGAAAATTGGAAAATTATCATAAATTTCAAGTAAAGAGAAAGAGGAATATTTCACAATGAGAAATTGAAGAGAACATACCCGAGAGAGATTCACCTTGAAGACATGGATTTAGAATTTGATATAGAAAATATAAACTCGCAATTCCAGATGAAGAGTTCTCAAAAGAAGAATCATTTTCCATACATAATTCTTTATTTCATAAAGATTCAAGAAAATTGATTTTTGAAAGAACCCTTTCAAAAAATAAAAAAGGAAAAACTTGTTCTACACTTAACCTTAATAAGATGCTTTCAAATCACTAAGATTCATAAGGTTACAGGAGATGCTTTGGACATTTCAATACATGATATGGAAGCTGAGAATGCTAGACTTAAAGAAAGGATACAAGAATTATAGTTTATGTTAATGCCTCCATCAATATTAGTCAACCATGTTGCAACGATTCAACCTGGAAGGAATTTTGGGAAAACTCCAGGTCAAGTATAAGATTAAAAGGGACCTCAATCTTACTTGTTGTAATCAGACATTGTGTTGAACAAAATATTAAGAAAAGATTGTCTCTTATTTTAGATACATGGGATATAGCAAGTAATTTTGTTACTCTTGGTTCTAGGATTCAAAATATTAGAGAATATTTGAGAGCTAACATTGAAAATGATGAAGGATTTTTCAAGGATTGACTTGCCACATTTATTATGAGGGTTTCAACAATGAATGAATATGAAAGAAAACAAGAATACTTACCTTATCAAGATCATATAAAGCAACTAAAGGCATGTTGGATTCAAAGAATTAATATATTAAGGAAATTATTAAATGAACTCAATAACATAAAATCCCAAAAGACCGAGGCTTATTCTAAATTGACTAGATTATATCTTGTGGGAAACACCATTGAAGTAGAAAATCGAAAGTTAATCTCAAACTCAATGCTTCAATTAAGACAAAAATTCAAAGAAAGTGTGGAAGATTTAAATAAATTATCAGCAAAGAAGTTCAATAGTATGATTGAATATTCTGAAGATGAAATTGATAATTTTCTTGATGAATATGCCAATAGAAATGAGGATAGTTAAATTACATTACAAAATATTTCAATTGATTATAGATAATATGAAAATGAATTGTTTAAAATGTTGGCCCTTGACCAAGTTTTGAGGATCCTTGGTCATGTTTGACCTATTTTTGGGACTTCGACAGGCTGTCAAAGGCGAAGCGCAAGATGAAGTGGAGATCGCGGGATCTTGACCCCTTTTAAGGGCCTTTTTTGGGTTTAGGGATTATGCAATGGGTATGGGGATGTAGGCCCATAGGTTTACCCATGCTTAGGCCTATTTTGTAATGTATAAATAGAAGTCTAGGTGATGTAAGAAGTAGTGAATAATGACTAGTAGTGACTAGTCAGTTGCAAGTGTGCTAAGTGCTAAAGTGCTAAGTGCTAAGTGGTAATTGTTTTGTGCATAATGTGTGAGGCTTGCAGAGTTAATTGCAAGTGATTGTAAGAGATTGTGGAAGGATTTGTGCTATAAATCAAGGAAGGAGTATCTAGTGAGGTGCAAAGACCTCCTGTCCTCTACAGATCTGATCTTGAGGCTTTGTGCATGTAAGAAGATTGATCGAAGATAATTAATAGGATGAAGAGTTGGTGGACGCAGCCCTAGGGTGGGGGTGAACCACGTATATCCTGTGTTGTGAATGCTTTGTGCTTTTTGAATGTTCTTTTTTTTATCTGATTCAATGCTTAGTGTGATGTTAGATGATATATGGTCCATGTGGATATCGATGGCCACCCACCTTTTCTGACTGGCTCAAAATATTTTTCTGGAAATTTTGGCAATTTACTATTTTTAGCAGGTTTTAACTTTCGATGCCATTTTGAGGGCCTAAATGAAGGTTTTTGAGATAGATATTCTCAATGATAAATGAATTCATGATTGATCCCTCAAAATTAATCTCCTCGGCGATACCTTTCCAACGAGCTATCATACGCCTAAAACAAAGATCGTATGCAAAAGTTATGACCCCGGGAAGTTGATGTACTAACTTACCCAAACGGGGCCCACATGACTTTTGGCACTTCATCTCCTAGGGTTAGGTTTTTGGATGTCTATGGTTTTTCACATTCTTGTTTATTGTAAAAAGGCCTTTAGAGCCTCATTGTAATCATCTTCTTGCGAATGTGAGTAGCCATCACATCTCTTCTCAGAGATAAGTTGCCACCATTCTAGCGAGTCTTTCACTCTGTATTTTACAGTCTCTGTACATTTATTTCATTAATAGAAATCGTGTATTACTGTATCTATGTGTTTATCGTTGCATCTCTAATATATTTCTGTTATAGTATTGAATATCTGCGATATCTTTGTGCATTTCTTTATTATATCTCGGATCTCATTTCGTGCCGAAAATAATCCAGATCAATAGATGAATCTGATATGATAGCTTAGTGTTGAATAATGTGAATGAATGCTAGATATGATCTCTATTGGTATTCTTAGTGCTTGAATCTATTGGATATGTATGAATGATGCAATGATCTCTTGTTAGGGTTTAGCTACACTGTGAACTAAGGCTGAATATTTACGAACTGTAATAACTAAGTGCTCTGTTAAGGTGTTACAATCACAGATCTGTGTCCCAGCTAAGGTTGCAAACATCTGATTTCTACAACCACCCCTACCTCTACCTCGGGTGAGACTTCATCTTCTTCGTAGGTTATGCCGAAAGGGTCAGTAGTTAGGGTTTTTTTGGTGTGTTGTTGTAACGTTGAACCCTGGGTCTACCCCTATGCCAACAAATGGTTCTGTTGCCAAGACCTGAAACTATGATTGTTGGGAACTGAGGAAGAAGAAGCTATGTGTGAAGATCTGACCCGAAACTGTCAAAGTTCCGTGCATAGATCGGTTTCCTTGGTGCGCAATACTCTACTTGGATTGTGAAACTCTGCTCTAAGAAGAGAAGTTTGATCTGAAGAAAAGAGGTAAGATCTTGAAGCCTTGTGCTCTGAGAAAGGTAAGAATAGTAAAAAAAATTAGATCTGGAAGCTTTGTGCTCTGCTGAAAGTAAGATAAGTAGAAATTTTTGTTTCAAGAATATGGATCTAGGTATGTTTGATAAATTTTTTCCTATCCTGGAAACTTGGGCATGTCTAGAAGAAAGAAGATTTGATATGAGTAGATCTAATAAGAGTAGTGAAAGATATGTTATTACTATGCATAGAGAAAATGTTGGGACTAACAAATGGATGCAGGATCCTAGAAATAGTTTTTTGCAGGTTAGCTACCATGATCCTAGTGCGCAATACAAAAAAGGATGGGGATCATTTAAGAGAAAGAGAGGATTAAATCTTTGTTACAGTTGTAGAAGACCGGGACATCTTGCTAAGAAATTCCCTGGTAGAAGACCCAGTTGTCTTTGTTGTAAAGCTATGGATCATGAAGTTTTGGATTTCCCTAGAATGATTGCTAAACTTGAAAGAATGAATATGAGACAAGAAGACCATGAGAAAGGTCAATACACTAAGACCATGGCTAAACCATAGAAAGAATCAGAGGATGTATTTCTACAAATGAAAGAAACCCTGAATGACCACTAAAATATCAACTTACCAGAGATCTTCAAAGAAAAAGAATGCATAGAAACAAGAATATGAGACTTCGACATTGATTGCATTCTGGATGAGGAAACACATGTGAATATCATGACAGAAAGAACTTGGGAAACTTTATGAAAGCCTTATATGATTCCTTCATTGGGAGGAATAGGATTATTTAGAGGAAAGCTAATAAACCTATGTGGAAGACTTACCTAGATATCTATGAGTGCTCATTGAACCTTGACAAAAGAAGATTTTGAGGTTGTTAAATTTATTGATAATAGTGCCCCATTTGATATATTACTAGGAAAGCCTTGGATTGAAAAGGACTAGGCCAGAAGAAAAGAAGAGGAAGTCTTAGAGCATAAGAAGCAAGAATTAAAATATTTCATGACTAGGAATATCGCACACTTGATTGAAGAACAGAAGAACAGATCGAAGCTATTTAGAACCAGAAACTTGGATGTCAAAGTTGAAAGAACACAAGAAGACTCACAGAAGACTAAAGCACTTACCTCAGATAGAGAAGAAGTATTTCCCTTGAATCCTAGGAAAGAATCTCAACAACGTAAAGTTACTATGCCAAGAGGAGATAAGAATTAGAATGGAAAGAGGAATACAGAGATGAAGCTCACTGGAAAGAAGGCTAGAAAACTAAGTAAGAAGAGATCAAAGATCGAAAAGTTACAGAAGGTTCTAGAGGGAACTTTGCAGAAGGAAAATTTGCAAAACTAGAACTTCGCTAGGATAGCAGAACAACGCCACATGGAACTTCTCCATGGGGAAGCAAGATAGTCGTTGGAAATAGTATAACTATTAGAACATGACACACCTAGAACTAGTAGAAGGAAGAAGACCACAGAAGTCCAAGACTTAAGGAGTGCATCAGAAAAAACTTCTTCAGTATCACCTGGCCGAGGGGGTGATGACGAAGTAGAAGAGATAAATGAAAAAGAAGATAATCAGAAAAAAGGTGAAGTAACACCACCTAGAGATGAGGTTGATCCCTTGAATAAGATGAAGGTTTATCCCCTGAAACCCTCTTCCCGAAAGAAATCCAGAGCCACCTTGACCAAGATGCAAACTATGCTCACTCTTGATGACTTTGACTTCATCATCACAGTTATAAATGATGCCTCGCAGGAAATCTTGCAAAAACATGAAGACAAGAAGGAGGATATGTACGAAAGAATCAAGGTTGAGCTCTAAGGGGTACAACAAGCCCTTCAGTTCAGTAGCACAGTGTCCACTGCACCCCTGCAGTTGGAAGAACTACAGTTGGGAGATGAGCCAGCCCAACTCCACCGACTAGATGATGTGACCGAATCTCGCCTTTGTCGTGGACAGAAAGAAACAGAACAAGCCACCCAGGCCTTGAAGCAAGTTCAAGAATTAGTCATAGAACAATGCTGAGTTGCGGAGAAAGAGAAGGTTTCTCTCCAGACAATGTTTGAAGAGGAGAAATCATAGATTCAACAAGAAAAATAACAGTTGCTCACATAACAACTCAAAGTGAAAGAAGCAGTCAACAAAGCACTTCACTCTATGACAGGCTTAAAGCCAAAGGTAGAATATTGAGTTGATCATCAAGTAGAGAAACTCACAGAAGCTATCCAACAACTACAACAAAGAATAGCAGACTTAGAGCTCTGCACAGTGCCCGACACCCTACAGGATGTGAGGGATCAAAGAGATGCCACTACTCGAAGCGCAGTTGAGAGAATAAAGGCCCTTGCTATGGAATGTAAACAACTAAGTGATCGTAGTGCCCAAACTTATGAGAGAATCACTAAGAATCCATAACTGAAGGCACTGGAGTCACAGCTCCAGGAGGCGAAGCAGCAAAAAGAAACAATACAGGTGCAGTTGAAGCCCCTATCAGTTGTTGAAAGGATGAAGCAATCCCAAGAGCAGTGCACTACTCAAAAAAAGTTCCACACCATTCAGAGTAGATTCATGGAAGTGACTCAGAGGATCCAACCTATACAGGATGAGGCTTGCCAACTATTCTCAGAGATCGAAGGTCGAGGAGCAGAACTAGAGCAAGTCGTCACTGCAGTTGAACAACGCTTAGAGGGACCTATCAACGAAGGTGTTATCCAAGAGTTAGTTGAGAAGGAGGCCATGGCACAACAACAAGTTGAAGCATCTCGAGCCAAGCTCGAGGATTTTGAAGAAGAATTACCCAGATCAAAGTGACTCAGGACGAGTCATAGGTGAGTGTTGGGAGCATCTTAGCCCTTGACCAAGTTTTGAGGATCCTTGGTCATGTTTGACCTATTTTTGGGACTTCGATAGGCTGTCGAATACAGAGTGCAAGACTAAGCGGAGATCGCGGGATCTTGACCCCTTTTTAGGGCCTTTTTGGGTTAAGGTATTATGTAATGGGTATAGGGATGTCGACCCATGGGTTTACCCATGCTTAGGCTTATTTTGTAATGTATAAATAGAAGTCTAGGCAATGTAAGAAGTAGTGAATAGTGACTAGTAGTGACTAGTCAGTTGCAAGTGTGCTAAGTACTAAGTGGTAATTGTTGTGTGCATACTGTGTGAGGCTTGCAGAGCTAAGTGCAAGTGATTGTAAGAGACTGTGGAAAGATTTGTGCTATAACTCAAGGAAGGAGGATCTAGCGAGGTGTGCAGATCTCCTCTCCTCTGCGGATTTGATCTTGAGGCTTTGTGTATGTAAGAAGATTGATCGAAGATAATGAAGAGGACGGAAAATTGGTGGACGTAGCCCCAGGGTGGGGGTGAACCATGTATATCATGTGTTGTGAATGCTTTGCACTTTTTGGATGTTCTTTTGTTTATGTGATTCAATGCTTAGTGTGATGTTAGATGATATATGAATCTGATATGATAGCTTAGTGCTAAATAATGTGAATGAATGCTAGATCTGATCTCTATTAGTATGCTTAGTGCTTGAATCTATTGGATCTGTATGAATGTTGCACTGATCTGTTGTAAGGGTTTAGTTGCACTATGAACTAAGGCTAAATATTAACGAACTGTAATAACTAAGTGCTCTATTAAGGTGTTACAATCATAGATCTGTGTCCTGGCTAATCTTGCAGACATTTGAGTCCTACAACCACCGCTGCCTCTACCTCGGGTGAGACTTCATCTGCTTCGTAGGTGTTGCCGAAAGGGCCGGTAGTTAGGGTTTTGTTGGTGCATTGTTGTAGCATTGAACCCTGGGTCTGCCCCTGTGCCAACAAAAAATAAAAGACAAAAAAGAGGTGTTTGTTTCTTCTTTGTGACAATATATTGAAGAATGGATTAAAAGAGATATAATATAGATTACCGAGGGCCCAAAGAAAGAATTTGTAATACCCATGTTTCCCCCATCTTGTAATTAATCATTAATTATGATCATTATTCTATGTCATGGGAACAATGTAAATGTATTATTTTTTATATTTCCAATAGTTGACTATGGGGGTGAAGCCTTGAAGTACTGGCCATGATATCACTAGAGGAAAAAGAGTGAGGAAACTGTGGAGAGGGTTCATTATGTCAAAATGACCCAAATTTCTCCTTGCTGTAATAATAAGCCTCATTCGGATCCCAAGGAGAAATCTGTTAATAAAAAAAAAAGGCTTGGTGGTTGAACAATCAACTACCCCAATGAATGGAAGCATGGAGGTTCTGGCTGGGGAGACATAAAAATATCAGTCCGAAGTACCACAAAGGGAAGTTTTTACTGCAGGCCCAGACTAACCCGAGTTTCCTTTTGACAGAAGGAACATGATATGTCCAAAACCTTCCTGAGGAGGAGAAAGGAGTGAAAGAATACACACAAATGTAAACAAGAAGGAGACACACCAGGAGGGGAATGTGAAATCCAGATATGTAGAAGAAAAGAGGAAGAGCGCGTGAGGCTCTCCAACTGAGAAGAAGAACTGGAAGCTTGATAAGATGTTCTAGTTATTGGAGAGAACAAGAGAAAGGATCTCTGAGAATGTTAGGGACCTAACCCCTCACATAGGAAGAATAATGTATTCCGATGTAATAAAGGTAAATATTAATAAGGCCTTACAATAAAGTAGAATACGTCGAATGTAAGAAGACCTAATAGAAGATTCTGCTTCTATAAGGATCTTACTCTAGATGGTTCTAATTATAGGCATATTTAGTATAAATAGGAGTCAAGGGTATGAGAACCCTAGCTTGGATATTATTCTAATAGATCTCTGCTCAATTGGAGGTTGTCACTTCGAAGAGGCCCATGAACATTGCTCTTAGTAATCGAAGTGCTCTTTCTGGTGTTATTATGTTATCATTTCAGTATTATTGTGGTGTTATTTTGGTTATATTGTTGTTCATCTACCATTTCTAGAATTTCATTTATGTTCTGCATACTTTTTATATCTGGAATATGAAAAGTGGTATTAGAGCACTTTCCTTGGCAAAAAATTGTGGTTTAATTTTTTTTCCAGGCTAGAGACGTATTCTGGCATATTTAAGCCACAAAGATCTATCGTTACGTGCATAAACCCGTGGTTGAGGGATTCATACACGTAGGGAATACAAGTGGTTCTTAAGTGCACACATGTTAGCCACCCTTGTAACCCCTGTAGGTACCCCTTTGAGTGGTAGCGCATTAGACATCACCTATTTACGGATTGGCCTAGATTTCCTGAAGCCCTCTTTAGACAAACCGATCAACCTCCTGACTTCTATAGTGCCACCAAGAACAACACTTGGGAAGATACTCTCTAGTACCTGGGTAGTCGGGTAGTATGACTAAGGGCATGGTCTAGCCTCCTTAGTTAGTGCCCTGAGATATTGAGTTGAGTACTACTGTTGGACCCCGCACGTATATCAGAGAGCTATAGCACAGGGAAAACCCTTGTCTGTAGAACTCTTGAATACCTAAAACAAAAAAAACAAAAAACAAACAAGATCTATTGTCACGCAAATGTGTTTGGGTTGCCAAATCACTACACATTTCTTCCTGGTTAAGAATTTGGGCATTTCATCACTACAGTATTCTTCAGACCAGAGTATAAATCCGTAGGTGTAAAAAAAAAAATTAATAATTCTGGAAAGTTTTGCACCATTATTTGAGACATATTCCATTGGATTTATCTCTTCACCCTTATCACATTCATACATATCATTTTTCAGCAAACTTTTTGACCCCACCCGCCCCGTTTCGGTTCCCTCGTCATCATGGCCCATACCCGTAGCCAAGACTTGGAATCTTGCATCAATACCTTGCAATCTAATTTCACAGAGACCCAACACGAAGTGAAACAAATCAGTGCCAATGTTTTCACCATCATTACAGCCATGCAGTCCTCCATCGTCGCCTCAATAGAGGAACTCAAACAAGACATGACTACCCAGCTCGAATCTGTCGTTTCGATGATCTGCACCAAGATGCATATCCCTACAGATAACCCTTTATCTAAACCACCTCCACATACCCAAGATGAAACTTTCTCTCATTCCCATAATTCTCAGCCCCATCACTTTCAGCGTGACCTACACCTTCCACGGGTGGATATGACCAAATTTCATGGCTTAGATCCCACTAGTTGGGTAACTCAAATGGAACATTATTTCTATTTATACGACATTACAGATGACTTGGCCAAACTTTGGTATGGTGTTCTCCATCTAGATCAAGAACATTGGAAATGGTGGCAATGGAGAAAATCTTCACATCAAGGGTATATTGCTTGGACACACTTTGTGGCAGAGCTTTATGAATTCTTTGACACTGACACCAACCATTTAGGACATTTGACAAAGTTGAAACAATCTGGAACAATGGAAGACTTTATAGCTTCTTTTGAGCACCTGGATTTTTGGACAGAGGGCATGTCTGATGCCTTTTTCCGAGAATGTTTTATCAGTGGCCTCCAGGATGAGATTCGTGCCCATGTCCTCATGGCTCGGCCTTAGATTTTGGTGGAGGCTACTAAAAGAGATAAAGAAGCACAACAAGTTGTATCTTTTCAAAACTGGAAGCCCTCCTTTATTCCTCACACTAAACCAGTAAATCCCACTACTCCCTCTCCTCCACTAAAGATCCAAAAATTGACCAGGGCTGAAATGGTTGAATGCCAACTCAAAGTCCTTTGTTATAATTGTGATGAAAAATATTTTTCGGGCCACAAGTGTAAGGAACAAAAAAATTTGATGGCCATGTCGGAGGATGTTTCAAAAGAGGATGTTGAAACTCCCCTTATGTCTGAGTCACCTGAAACCATGGACATAACCCCTCCCTCAAACCCTCCCGAAGTAGAACCAGTCATTTCCCTAAATGCTCTCACAGGTTTCTATGCTCCCCAAACCCTCAAGATAATTGGTTACATCATGCATAGGAAGGTCATCATTTTGGTTGATAATGGCAGCACCCATAATTGTATTCATCACCACATTGCCCAAGAAACTCATTGCTATATCCATGCAGTCAATAATTTCAAAATCATGATTGCCAATGGCGGCTCCATGAAATGTGGAGGGCATTGTGAAAATATGTGTCTCCAAATTGGTGACTACCACCTGAAATCTCATATGTTTGCTATCGACATGGGCAGTTGTGACATTGTGTTGGGTGCATACTGGCTAAGGACTTTGGGTCCCATTCTCATGGATTTCAAGGAATTAACCATGCAATTTGAAAAGGAGGGTCAAAAATATAAGTTCCAAGTCATCATCGTCAGTTCACCAGAGATCATTAGTTCCCATCACATGGAAAAGCTGCTCAAAAAAGGTCATTCTGGCATTATTTCCCAACTCCATGCCATATAGGCAACTGAGACACCCTATGTGCCACAAGACCTCCAATCCATCCTCTTTAAACATCAAGTGGTATTTTCCACTCCCCGAGGACTCCCGCCTTCCCGTGGTGTTCATGATCATTCCATTCCCCTTATTCCAGGAAGCCTCCCTCCCAATATCTGTCCCTACATCACCCCTTTTCCCAAAAAAATGAAATTGAGAAAACGGTTCAAGAAATGCTTAGCGCAGGCGTTATCCGCCCTAGTACAAGCCCCTACTCTTCTCATGTAGTCATGGTCTTGAATAAAGAAGGTTCTTGGCGTATGTGTCCTGACTTCTACGCCCTTAACAAACTCACCATTAAAGACAAATTTCCCATTCCTGTCATTGATGACATCTTGGATGAATTGAGTGGTGCCCATATATTTACTAAACTTGATCTTCATTATGGCTACCACCAGATTCATATGAAAGAGGCACACATTCCTAAGACTGCCTTTAGAACTCATGAGGGCCACTATGAGTTTTTGGTCATGCCCTTTGGCTTGTGTAATGCCCCATCCACCTTCCAAATACTCATGAATCATGTCTTTCACCCTTTTCTCCATCATTTTGTCTTAGTTTTCTTTGATTATATCCTCATTTATAGAAAAACCTGGACAAACCATCTTGCTCATGTGGACCACGTTCTCCATATACTCTCTCAGCACCAACTTTTCCTGAAACAATCTAAATGTGCTTTTGGCGCCTCAAAAGTCGAGTACTTGGGTCATCTTGTTGGCAAGAACGACGTCAAGGTGGATCCTAAAAATATTGAAGCTATGAAAGACTGGCCTCACCCAAAGCCTCTCAAAATCTTGCGAGGATTTCTGGGCTTAACAAGTTATTATCGCAAGTTTGTTAAGAATTATGGAAAGATTGCGGCACCTCTCACCGCACTCCTTAAAAAGAATTCTTTCACTTGTACTCCAACATCTGCTTAGGATTTTTAAACCTTGAAGATGGCCATGTGCACCACTCCAATCCTAGCCCTTCCTGATTTCACAAAGACCTTTTTCCTAGAATGTGATGCTTCATGAAAAGGTATTGGCGTTGTCCTTATGCAAGAGGATCATCCTTTGGAATTTACCAGCAAACAATTGTCTGAATGAAATTTGGACAAATCAATCTATGAAAAGGAAATTTTGGCTATTATGCATGCCATTGATTTGTGGCACCCTTATCTATTGGGGAAACGCTTCCAAATTAAGATGGATCATCAAAGCCTCAAGTATTTTTTGGAACAACGCATTTCTTCCCCAAAGAAGCAAAAAAGGGTGACTAATCTCTTTGGATATGATTATGAGATCATTTACAATAAATTCAAAGATAATGTGGTGGTATATGCACTTTCCCAAAAATATGAAGATGCAAGCTCCCTTTTTTCTCTCTCCTTCATTGTACCAGATTGGCTTCAAGCCGTTCACCAGGAATGGCTACATGATCCAAAAATTTCACTTCTGATACAATAATTGCAGTTCAATTCTTTAGTTTCCCTAGGGTACTCTTGGCTCCATGATGAGCTTCTATACAAAGGCCATTTGTATTTAAGTAAACAATCAAAACTTAAATCCACAGTGATTTCTGGGCTTCATGCTACACCCACCGCTGGGCACTCTGGGTTTACCAAAACCTATGAGAGGTTCAAACATTCTTTTTTCTAGGATGATATGAAACAAGACATTCATAATTTTGTGGCCGAATCTGATGTGTGTCAGTGCAACAAGGGAAAAACAGTCAAATCTCCTGGCACAATACAACCACTTCCAATTCCACCTGCTATTTGGAGGGATATATCTATGGATTTTATTATAGGATTACCTAAATCGGGCAATAAATCAGTCATCATGGTGGTAGTTGATCACCTTTCCAAGTATGCTCATTTTTGTGCTCTTCAACACCCATTTACAGCATCCACAGTGGCTCAACTTTTCATGGATCATGTCTTCAAGCTTCATGGCATGCCGCATTCTGTTGTTTCTTATCATGACCCAACTTTCACCATCAATTTTTGGAAAGAACTATTCAAGCTACAAGGTACCCAATTGCATCTCAACACAACTTATCAACCCCAGATGGATGGTCAAATGGAATTTGTCAAAAAGTGTTTGGAAACATATTTGAGGTGTTTTGCATCAGAAAAGAAAAATCAGTGGTCTCAATGGTTACCCCTAGCTAAATGGTGGTACAACACTTCATACCATACAACTACCTGCATGACTCCTTTTGAAGCGGTATATGGACAAAATCCACTGTCAGTTCTCTCATATTTACTAGGTGTCTCGAAGGTCCAGGTGGTTGACCAAATTCTTACAATTCGAGAGGCTATTCTCTGTACCCTCAAAGATAATCTGGTCATGACCCAGAATCGCATGAAGCAACAAGAAAATCAAGGTCGCTCTGAATGTAATTTTGTAGAAGGGGATCAGGTGTTTCTTCGACTACCACCTTACTGTTAATGTTTATGCTATTATTATAGTTCTTTGCATTTCATAAAGATAAGAGCATAATAAGCACAAGATCACTGATAAATACACATCCACAATAGACACAGCATTTATCCTGGGAAGCCCTCTAGGGGAAGAAAACCCAGCAAAAACTTCCTTATCATAAATATCTTATCAAATGTTCAAGAGATAACTCAACCAATACAGAAAATCCTCCTCCAAGAGATGCGCCACCCTTCTTCTCCTCTCACCAACTTGAAATTGCA
>ML786890.1:366402-376849 GCA_009831015.1 Picea engelmannii | reverse complement strand
GATCCTTCTGATATAAATAGTCTTCCATCTGCATCTTCCATAACTGGTAGTTTTGGTCGTTAAATTTCTCGACCCTAAACTTTCCATCTTTTGACATTGCTCCCACTCGAACCAGGAACCCTCTTTTCCTGCGAGTTACCTTACGCTTTGATACCAGTTGTTAGAAAAACAGGACCACAGAGCAATAAAATAAAACAAATGTAGAAACAAAACACAGAAGACACAAAATACAAGAGAGACACAGATTTACGTGGTTCACCCAGTGTGGGCTACGTCCACCAGAGAAATTGCCAGGTCCTTCCTTTATTATTATCCAACAAATGAAGGGATACAACCTATAGAAAAACTCGTTGTAACTTCCTCTTCTTTCTCTCACAGTCTCCTCTCTCAGAATACAATATTCACCACCATCCATATCCGCGATACATTTCCCTCATAAAAGAGGGTTACCTTCTAGGGAAAAAAACCCTAACATAATCTCTCCTGTTAGATCTGCGACCTTATAATGAATGGTCCAGATTTACAATGAAATTACAATATACTTTTACAAGGCAATTTTTTCTTCGGGGGCTTCTCCCCCGAACCCCCACTGGGGGCCCGCTTGCCCCCAAAACCCCATCCGGGGGGATAGGCCCCCCAGACCCTGCAAAGGGGGTACCCCCCCTTCTGCACTCCCCCACGTGGAAGAGTGTACATACTTCTGGGGTGTAAATACTTCATGGGGCATAAACACGGTTGAAAGCAAGGACCTCTGAATCAGGAAGATAATCAGGCTCCACAACCAACAATGTATTATTGTTTAGATTTCCAATAACTGGCTATGTGAGTGAATCCTTGAAGTATTTTCCATGATATCACTAGAGGAAAAAGAGTGAGGAAACTGTGGAGAGGGTTCATTATGTCAAAATGACCCAAATTTCTCCTTGCTGAAATAATAAGCCTCGTTTGAATCCCAAGGAGAAATCAGTTAACAAAGAAAAGGCCTAGTGGTTGAATAATAAACTACCCCAATGAATGGAAGTATGGAGGGTCTGGCTGGGGAGACAGAAAACTGTCAACCCAAAGTACCACACAGGGACATTTTTCCTGCAAGCCCAGACTGACTTGAGTTTCCTTCTAAAAAAAGGAACATGATAGGTCCAGAACCTTCCCAAGGAGGATAAATGAGTGCAAGAATACACACAAAGGCAAAAAAGAAGGAAACACACCAGGAGGGGAATGTGCAGCCTAGATATGCAAAAGGAAAGAGGAAGAGTGCATGAGGATCTGCAACTAAGAAGAAGAATTGGAATCTTGATAAATTGTTCTGGTTACTGGAGAGAACAAGAGAAAGGATCTTTGATCATTTGTAGAAAACATGACTTAAGCAGAATATTGCAAGCTTGATTCCGAGGGAGCATCCGATACCTCACAGAGGAGAGTCTCTGAGAAATTGCAAGAGTTTCTATGACAGAGAGAGAGTCTATGAGAAACTGCAAAAGTTCCCTAGTGATATCATGGCTTGGAACGTGGGTGGCCAGAGTGCTAAGAATGAATTTCTTTGAGCCTATGGTTGGGTGGAAAGGTGAACACCCATAGTCAGTTGGTCAACGATCGACTATAATAGATAAGTATTTCATTTTCCTTATGCACTTGGATTGAAATGCATGATTTGAATTTTTGTAATTGTGATTAATTGTGCTTCACGTGAAATTAATGGTTATAATGCTTAGTGTTCTTCTGTAAGCTGTTGCATTTGAATGGGTGTAAGGTGACAAGCTTGGCCTCTGGGATAATTTGAAAATACCTCCCCCTATTTTAGAACTTAAGTTTTGTGAATTGGAGGGCACTCCCTTCAAACCAATTGTCCAAGATATCACGGGCTCATGCCCAAGGCCTTAATCCAAATCTTGTCTAAGAGTTAAAGAGTGTAGCCTTTGGTGCTTGACAAAGTTCCATAGGACCAGGTCCATGGAACTCTTTGCTACACTAAAAAAGGAGATAAGTTGTTCTAGATTTCGAGGTGAATGAACAATGCAATGTCCAAATGTGTTGAAGGAGACCTGTCGAATCGGTAACTTGATGGATGACCGACGACTGGCGATCAGTTACCCGTAAACATGGGATTTGTCCTCTTGATAAACCCCAATAATCTTCATGGTCATGAAATAACACAAGACGTAGATCTGATGGTATTCAATATCTCCCCTAATCTATGGATCAATGTCGTGGTCAATCCGATGTTGAACACTTTGGGAGAACAGAAGTGTTATAACACCAAAACCCACGAATGTTGGAGTTGCGAAGTATTGTGGGTCATCGATATACAGATCCTTCAGGATCCCTCTTGACCCTCTGATCATGGGGATGTGTGTGTCATGTTGAGAGCACATTGGGGTCCACATGTCAATCAATGGTGATGCCATGTGTGGCAACTTTTTGGCAGAGAAAAGAGATGTCGATGACCTGAGGCATGTGCCACGTATCTTGCAAGCGGGTTTCAGGTTGACAGGTGTCCCTCTAGGACTGGCCTACTACTTATACCAAAGAACATTTGAGCTATAATTTGTGATCCATTGATCTGGGGAGTCCATTGAGAACCCCTCCCAACCATCTAATCCACCAATTGAGGGATTCGCGTGTAGAAATTCAGTGAAGTCCTACTCCAGGAGACAAGGAGTATTAAGCGAGTAGAACCCCTAAATGCTGAAATCTCAAATTGACACAGACCGTATACCCGGGGATGCTTCAGTATCTCCCATGACCATTAGATATAGACCGTGTTCATCTCGATGCTGACCACTTCAGGAGAAAAGAGGAAGTTACATGACGGATCCCCCAAACACCGAAGTTACAAAGTAACGGGGGCAGTAGATCTTTGGATATACATGGACACATCTCGATTGTGATATCTAAGGGGTGATGGAATATTTTCAGTCTGAAGTGACGTGGCATGCTGACATCACCTAGGGTGATGTGGAACCATGTTCGACGTGCCATGTGTCACCTTGATTCATGCTTTTAGTAGAACCTATGTGCCCATTAAAACATGACATGTGTCACCCAATGATGGGGCCATGTGTCATCTATGCCTTTCCACCTGTCACCCTCTGACACATATTCACTTGTCCTATTAGTGGGTGGAGTACTTGGGACCCACTTGTCCTTTCCTCTGCATTTAATACGCCATCACATGTAAGGGTGGATCCTTTAGGAGTCCGAGACTTCGAAACTCTGGGGGTTTGGGTGTAGTATCTTATAGAAGTCAAAAGGATCGAAGGCCAGAGCCAGGTGGAAATATTTTGGGGTCCTTCGAGAGTTCAGGATTTCGGGACTCTGGAGGATATGCATGTAGAAAGAAAAAGGGGCATTCAATGCCAAACACTAAATTCACATAACCCTATACGTTAAATGAGGACAAATACCCATCGATGGATTTAATGGTGGATGGATTTCCACCACATATGTAGGAGTGCTAGGGAGCCCTAGGACTTTGGGGAACCTTCAGATAGTACTTATGAGGTGAATCCACGTGGGCACCATGTGGCCTTTGACCAATGATTCTCGTAGAACTTTGAAAGGGCATAACTTCCAATCCAGAGCTCGGATTTGAGCGTGGTAATGGTGGTGGGAAAGCTCTTAACGAGAAGAAAATTTTAGATATCTCAAGAAGAGGATTCGGGATGATTAAGGAAAGTGGAATTTTGATGCCCCATCCCTAAAAAGGGTACTTAGGGGTCATGCATGTTATAACAGTTGATATCGGTCACATAACCACAACAAACAAAGATATCAAGGGATCATCAAAAAGAAAATGAATACATGAGAGATTCATCATAGTAAGTCTAAAGATCACATTTATCCCCAAAATTATCTCTTTCCATATTAGAGATCATCCAGTTACATTTATTCTTTCGTTGAAGAACATAACCGATTTTTTTATCTTTTCTTTCATTTTCTTTCCAGGTTCAACCTTTCTCTTTCTTTGATCCAACGACTCTCCTATCTTCTCTTATTTTTACTTTTATGGTCCACGGGAGCCCCAATCCCAGTTCTTTTGAACAAACGCTTTAATTTTCATCAGAATGTAAAGACTTTGTCATTTTTGATAAAATCCTAGAGAACCAATTCGGGGTTAATTTTGACTATATATTTGAACTCTAAGTATTTGAGGATAAGATATTTGAAATTGAATAATCAAAAAATTATCTTTATTCTAATGAAAAACTCTTTTAAGGTTCTCTGATATATGGACCATTTCTTTTCTTCCTATAAATGTGATCGAATATATTTTATGAATGTGATGAATGTGAGATATGTTCTCATTTATTATAATATATAATATGTATATATCATTTCTGCCAATTTTACATTTTATGAGTGAAGGTTCCTGGTCCTTTTCTTAGGAGTTGTTGTTTTATTTTTATTAGTTTTATTTTAATTGAGTGATAAAGATTTCAGAGTTTTTTTTTAACAAAAACTGGGAAAATTTGTATTAAAAAGGTGTGGATAAATCCACTGTAGTACAAAAAATGGTTGTGGTAAGCCTTCAACATATAGATGCCTTGATGGTTGAGAATGCTTCTACAAAAATTGTGTCCACAGTTATACAAAATTTTCTAAATATGACATTATTGTTGTATTTCGAAGTATACAACCTATAGAAACTGCCATTTGTGCATATTGTTAAACAAAACATGATTCTTGTAAATTACATAATCAACTACCTGGTTCCTTTTTGGCCTCTGGTTTTTTGTGCTATTCCCAATCTTCTTGTTTGTGTTTCTCCCAATATACTTCCATTGTTGGCTCATTGAGGTCTGGAACTTGGTTCATAGTGGCTGAAGATAAATTTCTTGATGCTTCTTGGGTGTTGTCATGGGTGTTGGTCTTATTTTCCATCTGGTCCAGACATCACTGCATGTTCTCCATTTGACTGCATTGATCCTCAATTTGGCTACGTTGAGAAAACATTTCATCCTACATTCTTTCAATGAGGTGCATGTGTTGAGAGAGCATTTCCAACTCAAAATTCATTGTGGAGTTGATTGCTCCCAGATGAATTCTCATCCTTTGACACCCAGAACATTCCTTCTTTGTGTCCTACCATGCTTGTCCTGCAAAATAATCCAATGAATTCGTGGCCCTTGGCTTCTTGTGAGGCTTCTGTCTGTAATACATGATGTTATCCATGACTCAATTCTGATAGAGATGAGGGAGGGAGTGCCAATAATTTAGAGTAACAAAGGACCTAGAATTGAGAGGGGATTTACCTAGACAAAGCCTTGTTGGGAAAACAAAGAATAGGCTCAGAGAAGGCGCAAGATATAATTCGACGGGGAATCAAACAATAGGCTCCATATTCACATAAATAACATGGATAGTTCGTAAGGGGCACACTACAGATTCGGGCTAGGGATGTTGAATTATAATTCCCCAAGTCACACCTATCCACAAAATCATGACACATAGACAAGGAAGCACCCAAATCACAAAATAATGAGACAATATGAGAAGTTCTCGACTAACCTGAGTTAATTTTATTTTCCCCTTTGAAAATCTAAACCAATGACTATAGTCATAGTCATCCAGACGTTTCCACATAATGTCAATCCTATTTCACGCTCAATCCATCTGATCCAGAGGGTTCGTCTACCTGCTACCCACAAACTCAACTGACCAGGTGATAAAACCATCCCAAACCACGATGGAGTGTGTGTACCTAATCTCGTTTACACGATTTAAGCCATGGCGTTCCTTACCTCCTTCTAGTTACTGCCTCCACATGTCAAAACGCATATTGGAGCTCTACTTTCCTACATTCCCCAACGCGCAGTGTGACTTGGTCGTATGGATTGCGATGATCATTATACAAGGGGGGGTAGACATTCCTCAGGATCCACTCCTAGTGTGCCAAGTGGTTTTCCTATGTCCGGGTTGGCCATTTTTTCATCTTTTTCATTGTTACCTCTCATGGAAAAACTTGACTTTCAAGGTCCTCAAAGATAGGATAATTTTGTCTATCACCCTTTTTAAGCTAAGATTTTTTGGATCATACATCTGGATAATCATTCTTATGATCATCTTCAAATCCCATACTACATTCATATTTTGGATGTGTCATCGGTTGACCAATTGAATACCTTTTAGAAGGGCATAGGCCTTGACTTTATTATTGGTTTCCATCCCTAGATTCCAGTAGAAGGTCAAGATTATTTTTCTTCTAGTTTCAAAGAGAACCCCCTCCCATCGTAGCTTCCTCATCTGGGTTTCCTTTAGAACCTCCATCAAAGAAAAAAGTGTGTTCTAGTTGAATTTGGATCCAAAAATCAATATTGAAAGAAGAATGAATCTGTTGACAAGATCACTGCGTAGAATGAGAACTATGTTTGGAGTGAAGATTGAATTTCGAGATCCAAGCCTTCTCAGAATTGTTCCAATTTTTTGGATATTCTATACATAGAGTTTTATTAATCATAACCTATATTATTGGTGCTATGGACTTACAGGCCACACTGTGGGATTGAGAATTTTTGGAATGAAATATCATTCTATTCCTTGCTAGCCAAATTTTCCAGCAGATAAAAAGCATCCTTGATAATATATTTCCCAATGTCCCAAGAAGGGAATAAAATTATAAGGCCACCTTATATGGTGATTCAATTAACTATAAACAGATTCCCAAAATTTCATAGAGAAGGGACAATCCCAGAAGAGATGTTGGATTGTGTCCTGATTTATTTGGCAAAGAGCACAAGTGAAGGGGCCGTGGAGGCCTCTTTTCATCAAAATTTCTCCCATTAATATTTTCCCATGAGTTAGGGTCCAGATGAAGATGTTTATTTTGGGTAGTGCATCCAGATTCCAAATATATTTCCAATTTTTTGAGACCATGGAGGTCCCTTAAGTTGAAGAGTAATGTTTTGTAACCTTGTTTCACTGAATATCCAACTGCTCCCCATCCTCGACTTTTCTGGGTGTTTCAGTGTAAAGGGGATGCTCCTTTAAGAACAAAGGTCAGCAATTAGGCTTGCTTTGCAGGTGAATTGGGGTGTCACCTAGGCTCCAAGCCTTCCAATATCCATATTCATTCCAAGAGGAAATATCAAAAAGAGTAATTTTGTGTTCTGTAATCATCCATCTTTTCTAATTGATGATTTATTCTTCTTGAGATATGAGATAAGATTCCAGAATCACATATTTCCAGGTCCTAATCAATTTTCCATTTTCAGGGATCCATGAGAGATTCTCTTTAAAGAAGAGGATTGAGGCTTGTAAAAGTTTCCAAATTTGTGAACCAGGCTGATATTCTGGCATATAGTCCACACATCTTTTTCTAGCGCCCAACTTGTATTTTTTGGTTATGGCTGATTTTCACCATTCCCTTCGACCCATGATTTGTCTCCAAAGTAGCTTTGCTCCCATTTCTATATTGACCACTTCAGGGTCTCGTATTCCAAGCCCCCCATTGTATTTAGGGAAGGATACAATATTCCAGTTGACTAAATGAAACTTTTTGGTGTTGGACTTTCCTCCTTTCCACAGAAATTTGTGAATGAGCTTAGCCATGTCTTTCAAGACCCCCTTGGGTGCCAAGAGGGAGGAATGGAAGAGGGGTAGAGAGGACATAATTGATTTTATCATAACCACCCACCCAGATGGATTGATCCACCTTGTCCCCTAGGAATCGATCTTTTCTTTGAATGCTTGAATTACTATTTGCCAATATTCTCCTGGGAGCGATTTTAATCACATAGGGAGACCAAGGTATTTAAAGGTTTTCCAATCATTCGAGATAGCAAAGCCTAGGATTTGTGCAATACCTAAGAGACTGTGAGATGAAACATTCCACACATATATTTGACATTTGATCTGATTCAAAAGACCTCTTGAGGTGGAGAGGAAGATATCCATTACCTGCTTAATTCTTCTAGCCATGACTTTAGAGTCTCCACTTAAAAGGATTGTATCATCAACAAATTGGGAGTGGTTGATTCTCTTTACCCCTTGAGTTATTTTAAGACCAGGGATTGTTCTATTGGTGCATTCACAATCTAGTATTCTCTTAAGAGATTCTTCCATAAGAACATAGAGAAGGGGAGAGAGAGAACAACCTTGTCTTAGGCCTCTAGAAGCTCTAAAGAAGGGGGTTGGTCTTCCATTTAAGAGAGTAGAAATACAAGGGTTTGAAATACAGGACCCAGTCTAGGATAGAAATTCTTTATTGAAACCGAGCCTCTACATCACTTTAAAAATAAAATCATGCTCTACTATTTCAAAATCATTTTTCATATCCAATTTAATTTCCATACCTGTTTCCCCTCGAGAGTTGCTTGAGTGGATCGTTTCCTGCACCAGGATGAAGTTGTCCCAAATTTGTCTTCCTGCCACAAATCCTCCTTGATTGGGGAGAATTAAAGAACTGAGAAAATGATTCATCCAATTAGCAATAATTTTAGCCATGATTTTATACGAGACATTACAGAGAGAGATAGGTCTAAATCTATCTAAAGAGGTTTCTCCCATTTATTTCGGGATGAGTGCTAAAACGGAGGAGTTGGTGGCACCTCCCATTCTTTTAGATTTGTGCACATATATAATCATTCTTATGAACTCTAGCTTTATTATGGGCCAACAACGTTTATAGAAGTGCAGAGTGAATCCATACGGTCCTGGGTCTTTATCCTCATGGAGTTGATTGATTGTTTTTAGGATTTATTTTTCCTCAAATTGTTGATTGAGCTTCCGATTGTCTTCTTCAGAGATTTTTCTTGGAATATGAGAGAGGAGTGAGTGAATTAATTCTTCCTCTGAGTTTCTCTTTGAGGAGTACAACTTGAAGAAGTAGTTGGAGGTTTGTTGCTTTGTTTTTTCAAACTATTTTATGATATCTCCCATCTGGGTTTTTATTTCTGATAATTGATTTGTTCATTGTTTGGCCTTTGTTTGTATATGGAAAAAGGAAGTATTTTGATCAATTTATTTCAACCAAAGGCTTCTGTACTTTAATCTCCAAGTGATTTCTTCTTCTTTTAAAGATTGAATGTATTCTTTATGCGCCTTTTGTTCAGACATTAATTGGCTTTGTTGGACTTATTTTGTCTCCATATCCCCTTGAATTTTTTCTAGTTGTAGATTTTTTTCCTTGACCTTGAGCTGGAGTGGTCTTGAGGAATGATTTTCCCAGGGTTTAAGAGTATCTTTCACCTACCTCAATTTCTTCTCCCATATGAATACCGGGGATTCAGTTATCCATTGGTTCCAAGCTCACGACACAATGGGGAGGAAATCTGGGTGATCCATCCACAAGGGGTTAAATATGAAAGGGATAGGCCCCCAATTTTTCTGAATTTCAAAGACCAACGAGATAGGGCAATAATATGATCCTTCCCATGGAAGGAACGTTAAGGAGGCTAATTCTATAAGTGCAATATAGGAGCTACTTATTAGAAAACGATCGAACCTGGAAACAATGTGGTCCGAACCTTCTCTTCTGGTGTTCCAAGTATATTGTCCTTTGGAGAAGGGAACATCATTGAGATCTAGATCCAAGATAAGATCACCCATTTTTTATCTGAATTTATCTCTTACTATGGATCCTCCTCGCTTTTATTTTAGTCCTCTTGTAGTATTAAAGTCCCCAACTATAATCAGATTTTGTGAGAGATTAGCATTGGCTAGATCTAGGAGGGATCCCCAACATTTAGTTTTTTTTGAATAATTATTTGACATATAAACATTAATAATTTTGTAGGTCTTACCTTTGGATTTCCTGGAGAGACAAACCATCATCCAGAACTGAGATTGTAGGTGGTCCTCTAGAGTGAAGTCTTTTGTGTTCCATATTGTACAGAGCCCTCCTGAGGCACCTCTCGAGATAAGTTATTTTCCTTCTCCTTTTTCCAATTTTTTTTCATTTCTTGTTCCCTCATTTTTGTCTCCTAGAGTAGAAGGATTGGGGGATTTTATACTCTTAAGAGATTTCAAACTTTTTTTTTTTTTCCTGCTCCCTAAACCTCTACAATTCCAGAAGACAACTTTCATCATTTACCAATGGTTTTTTGGGCCCCCCCTTTAGAGGGATGAGAATTTTCACCCTTGTGAAGGTATGAATTATTTTTACTTGATTTTTTCTCTTTCCTTAGCGCTTCCTCTAAAAAAATTTGGATTACTATTTCCTTCTCCCGATCTGTTGTTGATTCCCTTTTGTTTTTGTTCGTTTTTCTTCCTAGTTTTTTTGTTGTGGCTGGCTGGGTGACTTCTATCTGAGTCTCTATAATAAGTTTCATGTTTTTATTCCTCATAGAGAGAAGGAATCTCTAGAGGGGGGTGCGATACATATTTAACTGTGTCTTCCCCGCTTGAGATCGAGATTTCTTTCTCTTTTCCTTTTCTATTTTCTTCTTTTGTTTCTTCTTGTCTCCTTTCTTCATTCCTTCCTAATTATCCCTATGGTCTTCCATGATTT
>ML786890.1:347123-364962 GCA_009831015.1 Picea engelmannii | reverse complement strand
TATATATATATTTTAAAGAATTTCAAAGAAAATATTTTTAGAGAAATTTAAAGAAGAGTACCGCCTCTATAAAAATGTAGGGAGATTCATATCCTCGTGAGGTTGATGTTTCAATCTTAACAGATTCAAACATCAACATTTTTGGCGACCATATTGGGGAACGAAGACAAAATATGGTTTTAGACCAGAATTATTTATGACTCAACCTCAACCTAATCAACCTCAATTACAAATTGGATTGGGAAATCAAAGAATCATTTTGCACTGATTGTATGATCTTGTGCTAACAATGGCCCAAACTCATGAAGAATTAGAAAGATCTTGGAAAAATCTTGCCTGAGAAGAAGAAAGATAGATTCCAAAAGGACAAGTACAAAAAAGAGAAAATAGAAATTTAAACTGAAAATATAAGGGACCGATAACCAGAAACAAAATTAAACAGTTTCATATTCCATAAATTGAAGAAATTTCCTTTAAAGAAAAAGATAAAGATCCAGTCATGGGTGACATAAATGAAAATGAGAACCATGAAGAAAGGTATGAAAGACAAATAAATCCAAGAAGGAGGGTTAGAAATTTCCCCCTTAACCTTCAAAGAGAACATAATCAATATCCAACTCTTCCACAAGGAGTATTACCAGTATTTTCAGGAGATGGAGTAGTAGATCCTAAAATACACATGGATTTGTTTTTGGACATGTGTGATTTTAATATAATAGAACATGATGACGTAATGGTGAGATTATTCCTTCAGACATTAACCGGTCAAGCATATGAATGGTATACATCTCTTCTTACAAGATTAATTTGATCATTTGATGTTTTAGAAACATTTTTTTTGAATATGTATGCTCCCCTGGTAGCATACCATACTCTTTTCACACAATTTACTCAAATATGTCTGAGAAAAAATGAAAAAAAAATGAGATTTTAATCTAATATTCTATAAGACATTGAATAAAATTCTATAGGAACATAAACCAAATTATCTGGTGATACTTGGGTGTTACAAGAGTGCAATGCCTTCCAATGTAAAATTTTCTATCAGAGCTTCTCAAATTGAAACTTTACGTGCAACAATGGAAAAGGATGTAGAAATGGAAGAGACTATGATGTAAACAATATTTGACCCGGATATCGTTCTTGGAAGATTCCAAAGAAAAATGGACAATTTGGCCATTTTCAAATCAATAAGATTCAAGTTCAAAGAAAAATGAAGATAAAAAAGCACGCCATACTGAAAATCAAGGAGTTGGAGGAGGTTTTTTCAAAGGAACTATCCCAAATCTAAGGAATGATCCTACTATAGCACACAAAACTAGACAGGGGATGGAACTAGCTTAGATGAACTGTACCATCTGACAAATGAAAAATTAAATAACAAGATTGAGGAGAATGAAAATCTTGCTCCTAATCCAAGAATTCCTACTCAAGAACAAAGGAGGAATCCAATTCAAGAACAAAGGAGGAATCCAATTCAAGAACAAAGGATCAGAGGTGATGGCACCACCAATGAATTCAGACAAAGGGCACCAAGAGAATCAAATCCAAACATTGTAGTATTAGAATATGATTTTGAAGATAAAGATGATTATTCAATCAATAAGAAATTATCGAATCTACACATATGGATGGATGTGATTCGTCCATGTAAATATTTGAGGAAAATGAAGAAAACAATATCTCGTAAGACAATCTTGTGTAGACAAGAGCACAAGAAAATAAACTAAAAACAAAAGATAATTTGGAAAAGGGAAAAGAAAAGGAAAATGTAGACAAATAAAGTGAAAGAATGAGGTGAAGTGGAACAGAGACCAATAAGCATCAATTGGTTGTAAATCAATCTAAGAGTCCTCCACAAATGTTATACATTGTAATAGATGATCTTTCAAAATTAAGAATTACTTTTTCATTCATGGAAGTTGTGAAAATTCCCCAGCAGAGGTAAAACAATCTTAAATTTTTAGATGAACCCATCCATAGAATGGAAGTTGTTGCATCAGGATCAAGTCAACAAAAAACTAATCCAATAAATAGATCGAAAGGTAAAGTCCCACCTTTGTATATCACAATAGAAAACCATGATGTTATCCTTCATAATTACATGGTTGATAGAGGAGCCACAAATAACATCATGCCATTATCAATCATGGACGCATTGGGGATGGGTTGTACTAAGTACTATGAAACTGGTGAAATCATTTATGCCATAGATTCAATAAAATTCCTGACCTATGGAGAAATCAAATATTTTTATGCTTGGATAACTGTTACTCCGCATATTACAACTGTATTCACAATCATGGTTGTTGATATTCCTCTAGCTTATGGAGTGGTTCTTGGAAGAGATTGGTCTGCAATGATTGGGGGGTGCATCATGAATGATAGAAGTTGCATGATATTACCAAATAAGGATGGAACAATTTTGAGAGTTCCACGTGAACCAAGAAAACCTTTCTCTTTTAATAAAAAAGATAATGATTTGATGCATGTCTATGTCGATGTCGACATAGGGAATTATGTCATGTTGGACCAAGAACAACAAGATGTCTCAGAAAACGAGGAAGAAAATTATTTCAAAGGATTTTGGAGAATGTCCTTCGATGGTGCATGTTCCAGTTCAAGGAGTGGTGTTGTAATTGCATTTAAAGATCTTGAAACACCCACATGCCATAATATTGGAATTTTCTTGCACAAATAATGAGGCATAATATGATGAGTTGATCCAAGGGATGATCTTGGCTTTGGAAATGAAAATTGAACATTTGATTATAACTAGTGATTATGAACTAGTTATAAATCATGTTACTCAAAAATATTAAATCAAGAAAGAAAGGCTAAAATTGTATGCCAAAAGAGTAAATGAACTTATGGATTCATTTAGTTCATTTAATATATATTTCATCCCAAGAGAAAGGAATCAAAAGGATGCCTCTTTGGCAGTTGTTGCATCATTATTCAATCCAGATGATTTTCAAGACAAGAAAAACTTTCAAGTAAAAAGAATCTTCAGGCCCTCAATTCCTGACAACGAGGAATATCTTCAAGTATTTGGGAATGATGAACAATTGAATGAATTTCTTTCCAATTATGGAGAAGTTTAATAAATCATTCAATCAATTCCAAAAATTTGTATTAAATCTGAATCTTTGTTCTCGCAAGATGATCATACCAAAAAGATGAAAGAAGAATAATTTGTATGAAAGATACAACAAACTCAAAAGATAAATATCAGTACTGAAAATTTTCCAAAATATGTGAATCTTGGGACCAATTGCACACCAAAAGAACTTGATCAATAAACTTTTTTTTTAGAGAATACTTTGGTGTTTTCGCATGGAGTTATGATGATCTCAAAGATTATGATAAAACAATATTTCAACATATCATACCTTTGAAATAAGGTACCAAACCATTCAAACAAAAGATGAGAATAACAAATCCTAAGTTGAAGCCTTTGTTGAAAATAGGACTTGAAAATTTGAGAAAAGATGGGATAATTTTTCCAATCTGACATTCAGAATGGATATCTAATCCAATGATTGTAAGGAAGAAAAACAGATAAATTCGAGTGTGTGTTGATTTTAGAGATCTAAAAAAAGCAAGTATAAAAGATAACTATCATTTTCTAAACATGGAAATGTTACTCCAACAAGTTACTAGTTTATCTCTTATGTCTATGTTAGATGGATTCTCAGGATACAATCAGGTTCTTGTTGTAGAGGAAGACATATTGAAGATTTCATTCATCACACCATGGGAGACATATGCGTATGTCTGAATGCCATTTGGATTAAAAAATGTTGGAGAAAATTTTCAGAGGGCCATGCATCATGCCTTCAAATATCTAATTGGGAAATTCACGGTTGACTACCAAGATTATCCCACTGTATATTCCAAAATAAGAGAAAAAACATGTTGACCATTTAAGAGAAGTTTTTGAAAGATGTAGACTATTTGGAATCTCTTTAAATCCCAAGAAATGTTTATTTTTTGTTTCTGAAGGAAAATCATTCAAACATATAGTTAGCAAGGAAGGGATTTATATTGATCCTGAAAGAGCAAAGGCAATTAATGAATTTAATTCACCAACATCAAGAAAGGGAGTCAAGTCATTCTTTGGAAAAATAAATTGTGTGAGAATATTTGTACCAGATTATGTAACAATAGTTAAACCAATAAATTTGTTGCTTAAGAAGGATCAAATATTTGAATGGAATGAAGATATTCGATGAGATTTCAATAATATCAAACATGCAATTTCAACTGCTCTAGTATTAATAAGTCCATATTTTAATAAATATTTTATTAGATACTCTTTTCCCTCAGAAGAAACTTTTGCCTCAATTTTAACACAAAGAAATAGTAAAGGAGAAGATCTCTCGATAAGCTTCATGAGTAAAACTATGCATGATTATGAATTGAGGTATTCATATATAGAAAAGAAATCACTTTCCTTAGTAAAGGTAGTAGCTAATTTCAGGACTTATGATTTATCTTCTCATGTTATACCATATGTCACTTATTTTCCAGTAAAAATGTTCCTCAATCAACAATTAAGAGAAGGAAAATGGGCTAATTAGCTTACTAAAATCTAGGAGTATTATATTGAGATCAAGACACTGCAAGTGATCAGAGGACAGGGATCTTGTAAGCTCATTGCTATAAATTCATTAAATGGGGTTGTACCAGTCACAATAGGAGGATCTACATTAGCTTTTGATTGGTATAAAGATATCATTTTTTACTTAAAATCGGGAAAATTTCAAATGGCATGTCATAAAAATAAAGGAGGGTTTTGAAAATGAAATGAAATCAATATGTACTAGTTTCTCAAATCTTGTTTCACAAATTTTTTTATGGAATGATGCTAATATGTGTGGATGTGTCAAAAGATCAAGAACTAATTAAAGAATTTCATGAAAGAGTTTGTGATGGTCACTTTGCAGCGACAACTACTTCACATAAGATAATAAGAGTTGGTTATTATTGACCAAATTATTTCAAAGATTCATATGTAGAAATAAGAAAATGCATTTTTTTCAGAAAGTTTTGGGAAAAATGAAGAGGGATGCAATGCCTTTGAAAACTGTATCAGTAGAAGAACCATTTGCAGAATGGGGATTGATGTTGTTGGACCAATAAACCCAAAATCAAGTAAATACCATTTATACATCCTTATCGATACATATTATTTCCCAAAATGGAAAGAGGAAATAACATTATGAAAGACAGACTCATAGGAACTTATAAATTGCCTTAAGGATAATATTCTATAATATTCCTTATAAATTTCCTTAATGGATCAATTTTCATTCGATCAAAATTTACAATTTTTTGTGGAAAGTTTGGAATTTTAATGGGACAATCATCAAATTATTATCCTCAAGGAAATGACTCAGATGAGTCTACAAACAAAAATTTAGTTCAAATCCTCAAAAATACTATTGATAAATATCAAAATAATTGGCATTTAAAATTAACAGATGCATTATGGGAATATTGACACCAAAGGACAACTTTGGGACATCTCCATATAGTTTGGTGTATGGAAAAGAAGCCAAAATGCCAATCAATTTGGAAATAAATGCATTAACATATGCTACAAATATTGAGGATTCAAAAGAAATCTCACCACTATATAAAAGGTATAATCAACTCATCAAAATGGAGGAACAAATAAATGAAGCATTGCATAATATGAATCAAAGGAAACAAAGTGTCAAAAAATATTTCGATAAAAGGACAACAACAAACAAATTTCAGAAAGGGGAATTAGTACTACTCTGGAATAAATCCAAAGAAAAACCATCTATGCATACAAAATTTGAATCATTGTGGATTGGGCCTTATATCACCGAAAAAATACCGGGGTATAATTCCTATTTGATCAAGGATATGAAAGGAACAATGCAGGCAATGATAGTCAATGGCCAACATCTCAAAAACTTCTTTGCTTAATCAACCTTCCCTTCACCTATACATCGTATTTGTTTTTGTTGTACATACTAATTGATCTTTGTTCATCTATTTTACTAAATCCATGCACAAACGGTGAGATTCTGGATTCTTGGTAACCTGCAAGGGGTTACCATCCCATAATTGGAGCCATTTGTTGATCTATATGTAACTTATTACCAAATTCGTTCTTTTCTTTAATCAGAATTTTTTTTGTCATGGAAGGTTCATTCACGATGGGTGTATTTTCTTTCCAAATGAACTTTTTGATATACAAAATGCACCTCTCTTCTCCGCCACATACAAAATGTACCAATACTTAAAAAATTTCTTGATGTATGGCGGGTTCATGGGTTCATTATTTTTTCGTTTTAAGTCTGCTACCATTTTCTTCATATATTTTACATCTTAGGTTTGTGGTTTCCAAGACTCATGGACCCATCCTCACATTTTTTTCCAAGCCCTCTACCCCACCACCACGCCATTATGTATCCCTTACCTTTTTTCACATTTTTCAAGATATATTTAATGTTATTCCTATGGAAAGTTGATTCGGATTTAGGAGTGGAATGAACTGATTAACAGACTGAAAACCATAAACATAGAGATAGGGAGAATAACACAAATATCCAATGAACAATATCTTCTATTAAATAATGAAATAGGTTGAAACTCTAAAACTGCAAAACTGAAACTTTCTCGAATGTTGGTAGCTATCTATGAGAAGAGATGTGGCTGCTACGCGCATCCATCTAAGAAGAATGGATTACAATGAGGCTCCAAAGGCCCTTTTCATATTACTCATGAATGCCAAAACCATAGACATCCAAAAACCTAACCCTAGAAGGTGAAATGCCAAAAATCATGTGGGCCCTAGGAAAGGTATTTTACAAAAATACACATTCCTCTGCCAAACTCTAACTCTATCTACATTCTGAATGTGGTGAGCCAAGAAAACAACCTTTAGGGCCCCAAAACAGCCATGAAAGTACAACAAGATGTGTTGACATGAAAACATACAAAATAATCCAGTTGGATTAGGCGAGAGGCCACTTGTATCCCCCTGAAGAATGTGTGAGGCTTCAGACAGCCTCAAAAGTGTAGAACTCAAAATTATAAAGAAATACAGAAAGACGTGTTGAATAAAAAATGGACACGAGGAGAGAGTTGGAATAGGTGGGTGGCCACCAATATCCACCTGGATCAATCCTTCCCCCTTAGGAAACAATGGTCTCGATTGGGTTGAGTTCCCCCACCAGGTGAGGAAACTTCTATTGGATTTGGCCCGGGGTGAGCCACTTTCCTTGGTGTAGGAGTTTCCGTGCCTTGACAACCCGATAAAGATGGATCCACTACTGGCGAGTGACCTTGAACTGTGTGTCCACTATCTGATCGGTGGATGCTTGTTCCATGCAGTCAGGGTTGAGATCTATTGGTTTCATTTGTTCGACGATCTCAAAGGTGTCCAATAATGGTGGGAAATATGGCCGAAGGAGGTCCACATTGAATATTGGATGCAGACCAAAGAAGGGTGGAGTTTTGAGCTCAAAAGAATTACTACCCACAACCTTGGTGATATTGTAAAGCCCATAACAAAGTAGGCGAAGCTTCTGATGGGGCCTAGTGAGACACTCCTTCTCCAAATGTAACCAGACTTTGTCACCAACCTGAAACTGGTGTGGTACCCTATGTTGATCATGGCGCTACTTGTACTTAGCATTGGATTTTTGCAAAATTTGTTGGACCTGTTAGTTGATGTGTTGAATCCGCTCAATGAATCTGTTGGCTTTGTCGATCGCAAACTGATCAAGGGAAGAGGTTGTCTATGCAGTGGCAAGAGGAAGTGAAAAATCAATGGGTCCCAAGGGCTGGAATCCCAGACCCACCTGAAATGGGATATGGCCAATGGAACTATGGAGATCCTTGCTGTAGCTATGTTGGACATATGGGATACTCTCGTCCCATGTACGAAGATGCTTAGAATTGTACATGTGCAGGATGTTCACAATCATCCGATTGATGACCTCAGTTTGGCCATCAATTTGGGGGTGGAAAGCAATGGATTTTGTGAGCTTGGTGTCCAACATAGGCCAGAGACTTGACCAAAAGGTGGTGAGGAACCTATTGTCTCAGTCAGAGATGGTCTGTGGTATCCCAAAGTGGACCCAAACGTGTTCAAAGAAGAGCTTGGTAGTATTTTCCGCTATGAAATTCTTCTTACATGCTGTGAGGATGGTCATCTTCAAAAACTGATCAACGACCACAAACACACAGTCATTTATGTGCTTGTTGGACAAAAAACCATACATGTAATCCATGGAGATTGATTCCCATGACTTCTCGATAATAGGAAGAAGGGTGTATAATCCTTTCTTCTTGATGGCTAGCTTGGCAATGGCATAGACAATGCAAGATCTGGTATACTTGCTAACATCCTGTCGAATTTTTGGCCAATAAAAATGTTTCTGAAGAACGACCATAGTTTTCTCTATGCCAAAATGTCCTACCAACTTACTGCAGTGGGATTCCCAAATCATCTTTGTAAGCTTGCTTGTAGGAACACAGAGATGGCCCAGGTGCCATAAAAGTCTATCCTAAATGTGAAAATCAATGACAATGGCACCTATACCCAAGAGATGATATGTGGTGGAGAATTTTGGATACTGCTGGTAAAGTTGGGGCCATTCCGATGTTTCATGTCCACAGGAATGGAGCACAGTGTTGAGTGCAGCCACATGTAGCCAACTGAGGTAGTCAATGACATGATTGGATATACCTGTCTTATACTTGATGTTGAGATGGAATTGTTGCAGGTAGGTGGACCACTTTTGATGCTGGTCATTCTACAATTTCCCCTGTGTTTGTATGAACTACAGAGGATTGTGAGCAGTGTGTATGATCGTCTCATTCCCCAGAATGTAATGTTTCCATTGACAACAAGCTTGTACAATGGAATACATTTCCTTGTCATAGATGGGGTATTTCCGGATAATATCAGAGAATGTCTCACTATGGTATTCCATCGGATGCCTGTGTTGAGTGAGAACTGTACCCATAGCATAGTTAGATGCATCAGTCTCAATCTCGAATGGTTGTTGCAGATCAGGCAAGGAGAGTACTGGAGATGAGCACAAACGATGTTTCAGATCATCGAATTCTCATTGTTTCTCCTTCCCCCACATGAACCTATCCCTACCACCACCCTTGGTCACCTGGATGAGGGCCTATGCAATACGGGAGAATCCCAACACGAACCGTCCGTAGAAATTTTCTAGTCCCAAGAAGCTTCGAAGCTTGGTCAGTGTGGTCAGGGCTGGCCAGTCATGGATGACTTGTATCTTAGTTGGATCAACATGTACCCCATTCTCATCAACAATGTATCCCATGTATTGGAACATGTTCATGCCAAAATATCATTTTTCCAAGTTGGCATAAAGCTTTTGTTGCTGCAAAGTGCTCAAAATCTGTTGAATATTCCGCATGTGCTCCTCCCATGTTCTGTTGAAGATGAGGATGTCATACAAATATAATACCACAAAGGAGTTGGTGAAGGGTCTCAATACATCTTCCATCAACATCATAAAAGTGGTTGGTGCATTTGTTAAGCCAAAGGGCATGACTAGCCATTTGTAGAGACCTTATTTAGACTTGAAGGATGTCTTCCAGACATCAGTTGGTTCGATGGGAACCTGCTGGTAGCTAGACTCCAGGTCAATCTCGCTGAAGAAATTTCCCCCCTTGAGTTGGTCAGGAAGTTCATCAATCCTAGGAATGGGGTAGCAGTTTCTGACTGTGATTTTGTTTAAGGCTCTGTAATCAATGCATAGTCCCCAAGTCCCATCCTTCTTCTGCACCAGTACAATCGGGCTTCCGCAAGGGGAGGAGTTGGGTCTCATGTGCCCCTTTTGAAGAATCTCTTGGATCTGATGCTTGATTTCATCATTCTCCATCAGTGAGCACAGATATATTGGTCCATTAGGTAGAGATACATCGAGGGTCAAATAAATTAGATGCTTGACTTGGCAGTGTGTCGGTACCCCTGTAGGTGAGACGAAGATGTCTCTATATTCTTCCACGATCCTATCCACTTGCTTCTATTGCAAAGAGAGGAGTTGTGTAGAGGCCTAATATGTGGAGGCGACCTTCTGCTTACTATGAGCATGGATCACAAAGAAGATGAACTTCTCAGTCTGTGAAATGACCTTACAGCATTTCTTAGCAGATATTAAAGAAATAATAGTAGGCGGTGCCACCTCTGGGATCCTGTACAATTGTCTACCCAAAGTAATAATAACACTATGGGGTCTAGACTGATACACAACATGAAGCTTCCACTAATATGGTTTTCCTAAAAGAACATCACAAACTTCAAGGGGATAAATGTCACACAGTACCTCATCTTTGAAAGGCTTGATGTCATAGGGCAGACGACACTATTAGTTCACACAAAGATCTATTCCTTGATGAAGCCAGCCGATGGTGTAGGGTTGTAGGTGTGATGTTGTTGGAAGTTTTAGCCACTTGAAGACCTCTACTGAAATCATTTTCTTTTGACTACCATTGTCGACAATGAAATGAATCATAGCCCCCTTGACCCACATCTATGAGGGAAAGAGGCATTACCCTTCCTCTGGTTCTTCTGGTTCGCTTGGACAAAATTTGGTGGTAGCGACCGTTGCACTGGGTTCAACATCGATAATCCACTTTCCTCCTTCAGGAATTGACTTGAAATCAGAATCGACCTCTGAATCGAAAGCGTTTAGCTCATCCACGAGGGACTTCTTAGAGAGAGATTAGTCGATGTTGTGCCAAGGACTTTTATGGTACTCACACCATTTTCTTGTGTCCTTCTTCATCTTCTTGTTTCCCTTCTTGCGTTGCGGCTTGGATGGATTTTCCTGAGGGTGGCCATATTGACTTGGTCCCTTTCTATGTGGGTTGGGGTTGCCTTTGCACTGCTTTGGCTGTGAGGGGTTTGTAAATCCAAACTCTCGTTGTTTATTCTTAAATTTATGCTCGATCTTGACAGTGTATCTATAAGTTGTGCCTAATGAGGCGATGTCCAGGTACTCCATTTATGTTTGAATGCATATATGCAAACAGCTATGGTATTTGAGCACCAGATGATGCTCAAAATATTTGATACCCAATTTGATGCATAGGGTATGGAAAATATTGGTGCAGTCTGGTACTATCTGGTCCCTTTCTTGATGTAAGGTGGTCCATCTGGTGTAGTGGTCCTCATAGATTCCAACATGGTAGTACTATTCTTTAATGGCGTCTTGAAAGGAATCCCATGTAGGGGCCACCACAAAAATTGCATACTCATCCATGACCCTTTTCTCAAAGTAAGTATCCCACCAATATTTAACACGGGGAATGACCTTGAGGAGTGAAAAAGTGATATTTTCCCTATCGGAAAAATTGTGGACCGAAAAATATCCTTCAAGCAGATTCAACCATTTATCTACAACATATGCATCTATCATTCCTTCAAATAATGGAATATCAAAATTTACCTTTACCTTGAAGGGGGTTGCATGTCCGCTTGATGAAGATGCTTCTCCTGTGGGAAACCATCGAAGGATCTGCGCGAAGTTGTCCATCATTTCATTCCTTTTTCATGAGAGGGATTCCTCGAGCAACATTTTAATAGGATATCTTGTTCCATCATATTTCTTTTTGTCTCCCATGGGTTGTTGTTTGGTTCGGTGCGGCCAATCTGGTAATGGCTCGATTGGTTCGAGTCCCAACTTCTTGTACCCAGACCTTGTTGGGGACATGCATGAAGAAAAATAAATGAAGAGGAGACCACTCTGATGCCACTGATATGGATTTAGGAGAGAAACGAACTGATTAACAGACTTAATACCATAAACACATATATAGGGAGAATAACAAATATATCCATTGAACAATATCTTCTATTAAATAATGAAATAGGTTGAAACTATAAAACTGCAGAACTGAAACTTGCTCGAATGGTAGTAGCTACCTCTAAGAAGAGATGTATGCACATCCGTCTAAGAAGAATGGATTAAAATGAGGTTCTAGAGGCCCTTTTCATATTACTCATGAATGCCAAAACCCTAGACATCCAAAAACCTAACCCTACAAAGTGAAACGCCAAAAGTCATGTGAGCCCTATGAGTGAGTTGGTGTAATTTGGTACCTCAAATTCCTAAGGTCGTAACTTTTGCATACAACCTTCGTTTTAGGCACGTGATAGCCCATTGGAAAGGTATTTCATAGAACTACACATTTTGTCATTAGACTCTTACTCTGTCTACAATATGATTGTGGTGAGTGAAGAAAACAACTTTTAGGGCCCCAAAACAACCCTTAAAGTACAACAAGATGTACTGACATGAAAACATACAAAATAATTCAGTTGGATTAGGCGAGAGGCCACCCGTATCCCCCTGGAGAATTTGTGAGGCTTCAGACAACCCCAAAAGTGTATAACTCACAATTATAAAGTAGTACAAAAAGACGTGTTGAATAAAAAATGGACACAAGGAGCCAGTTGGAATAGGTGGGTGGCCACCACTATCCACCTGGATCAATCCTCCTCCCTTACTAAGAAATGGTATCCATTGCATTGAGTTCTCCCATCAAGTGAGGAAACTTCTGTTGGATTTGGCCCCAAGTGAGCCACTTACCTTGGTGTAGGATTTTCCCTTCCTTGACAACCCGATAAAGCTAGACCCACTGCTGGTGAGTGCACTTGACCTGTGTGTCCACTATTTGATTGGTGGATGCTTGCTCCATGCAAGTTAGGGTTGATATTTGTTGGTGTCATTTGTTTGACGATCTCATAGGTGTCCAATAATGGTGGGAAATATGGCCGAAGGAGGTCCACATTGAATACTGGATGCAGACCAAGGAAGGGTGGAGTGTTGAGTTCAAAATCATTGTTACCCACATCCTTGGTGATAGTGTAAGGCCAATAACGAAGTGGGCGAAGCTTCCGATGGGGCCCAGTGAGACGCTCCTTCTGCAAATGTAACCAGACTTTGTCACCAACCTGGAACTAGTGTGGTACCTTGTGTTGATCATGGCGTTGCTTGTACTTAGCATTGGATTTCTGCAAAATCTCCTAGAACTGTTGGTGGATGTGTTGAATCCGCTCAATGAATCTGGTGGCTTTTTCCATCGTTGAATGATCAGGGGAAGATGTTTTCTGTGTGGTGGTAAGATGAAGTGCAACATCAATGGGTTTCAAGGGTTGGAATATCATACCCACCTGAAATGGGCTATGGCCGATGGAACTATGGAGAGCCATGTTGTAGTTGTGTTGGACATATGGGAGACTCTCGTCCTGTGTACGGGGATGCTTAGAATTGTACATGCACAGGATGTGCACAATCATCCGATTGACGAGCTCAATTTGGCCATCGGTTTGGGGGTGGAAATCAGTGGATTTTGTGAGCTTGGTGTCCAACAGAGACAAGAGACTTGACCAAAAGGTGTTGAGGAACCTATTGTCTCAGTCAGAGATGATGGTCTGTGGTATCCCAAAGTGGACCCAAACACGTTCGAAGAAGATCTTGATAGTATCTGTCACTAAGACATTATTCTTACAGGCTGTGAGGATGGACATCTTTGAAAACTGATCAATGACCACAAACACATAGTCATTTTCGTGCTTAGTGGATGAAAAACTAGACATGTAATCCATGGAGATGGATTCTCATGACTTCTCGGGAATAGGAAGAGGGGTGTATAAGACTTGCTTCTTAATAGTTGGCTTGGAAATGGAGCAGGTAATGAAAGATATAATATACTTTCTGACGTCATGTCGAAGTTTTGGCCAATAAAAATGTTTCTGAAGAACGACCACGGATTTCTCTACACCAAAATGTCTTGCCACCTGACTGTAGTGGGCTTCCCAAATCATCTTTGCACGCTCACTTGTAGGAAAATAGAGATGTCCCGGGTGGCATAATAGTTTGTCCTGAAAGTGAAAATTAGTGACAGTGGCACCTGTACTTAAGAGCTGATATGTGGTGAAGTCTGGATCTTGTTGGAAAAGTTGGGGCCACTCCGGTGTTTCATGTCCACATGAATGGAGCACAGTGGTGAGTGCAATCAAAGAAGGCTGACTGGGGCAGTCAACGACATGATTGGAGATACATGTCTTATACTTGATGTTGAGATGGAACTGTTGCAGGTAGGTGGACCACTTCTGATGTTGGTCGTTCTACAATTTCCCCTATGTCTGTATGAACTACAAAGGCTTTTGATCAGTGTGTATGATCGTCTCTTTCCCCATAATGTAATGTTTCCATTAAAGGTAGGCTTGTACAATGAAATACATTTCCTTGTCATATGTTGGGTATTTCCAAAAATATCAGAGAGTGTCTCACTATGGTATGACATTGGATGCCTGTGTTGAGTGAGAATTGCACCCACAATATAGTCAGATGCATCAGTCTCCATCTTGAATGGTTGTTGCAGAATGGGCAAAGAGATTACCGGAGTTGAGCACAAGTGATGTTACAAATCATCAAATGCTCTTTGATTCTCCTTCCCCAACACGAACTTGTTCCTACCACCGCCCTTGTTCACCTAGTTGAGGGCCCATGCAATATGGGAGAATCCCAACATGAATCATCAGTAGAAATTGGCTAGTCCCAAGAATCTTCGAAGCTCAATCGGTGTGGACGGGGTTGGCCAGTCATGGATGACTTGGATCCTATCTGGATCAACATGTACCCCATGCTCATAAACAATTTAGCCCAGGTATTGGACCATGTTCATGTCAAAAGATCATTTTTCCAAGTTGGCATAAAGCATGTGCTGCCACAGAGTGCTCAAAACCTGTTGAATATGTTGCATGTGCTCCTTCCACGTTCTGCTGAAGATGAGGATTTCATCAAAATATACTACCAAAAAGGAGTTGGTGAAGGGTCTCAATACATCATCCACCAACCTCATGAAATTGGATGGTGCATTTGTTAAGCCAAAGAGCATGACTAGCCATTCATAGAGACCTTCTTTAGACTTGAAGGTTGTTTTCTAGACATCAATTGGTTCGATGGGAACCTGGTGGTATCCAAAATTCAGGTCAATATTGCTGAAGAACCCCCTTGAGTTGGTCAAGAAGGTCATCAATCCTGAGAATGGGGTAGCGGTTCCTCACTGTGATTTTGTTTAAGGCTCTGTAATCAATGCAAAGTCGCCAAGTCCCATCCTTCTTCTGCACCAGTACAATTGGTCTTCTGCAAGGGGAGGATCTTGGTCCAATGTGCCCCTTTTGAAGAAGCTCTTAGATCTGATTCCTAATTTTGTCATTCTCCATCATCGAGCATCGATATACTGGTCCATTAGGTACAAATGTGTAGGGGGTCAAATCAATTGGATGCTTGGCTTGCCAGTGTGTCGGTACCCCTGTAGGTGAGATGAAGATGTCTCTATATTCTTCCATGAGCCCGTCCACTTGCTTCTACTGCAAAGATAGGGAAGCTCATCCTCTTTGTGATCCATGCTCATAGTAAGAAGAAGCTCACTTCCACATCCGCAAGTGAGCTTCTTCTTACTATGAGCATGGATCACAAAGAGGATGAGCTTCCCTATCTATGAAATGACCTTACTACATTTCTTAGCAAAGATTAAAGAAATAGCAGTAGGCGGTGCCACCTCTGGCATCCTATACAATTTTCTACCCAAAGTAATAATAACACTATGGGGTCTAGACTCATACACAACATGATGCTTCCACAAATATGGTTGTCCTAAAAGAACATCACAAACTTCAAGGGGAGAAATATCACACAATACCTCATTTTTTAAAGGATTGATGTCGTAGGGTAGACGACACTCTTGAATGACATGAAGATCTCTTCCTTGATGAAGCCAACCAATGGTGTAGGGTTGTGGGTGTGCTGTCATTGGCAGGTTCAGCCACTTGATGACCTTTGCTGAAATCAAGTTCTTATGACTACCGTTGTCAATAATGAAATGAATCGGAGCCCCCTTGACCCACATTTGTGAGTGAAAGAGACACTCCCCTTTCTCTGGTTCTTCTGGTTCACTTGTCCATACTTTTATGGTAGCAACCATGGAACTAGGTTCAACATCGATAATCCACTTCCCTCCTTTAGGATTTGACTTGGAATCACAATCGAACTCTGACTCAGAAGCCTTCGGCTCGGCCATGACAGACTGCTTGGAGCGGCATTTTTTGGTGTTGTACCAAGGAATTTTATGGTACTCACACCATTTTCTTGTGTCCTTCTTTGTCTTCTAGTTTCCCTTCTTGTGTTGCGGCTTGGACAGATTTTCCTAAGGGAGGCCATCTCAACTTGGTCCTTTGCTGTGTGGGTTGGGGTTTCCTTTTCCCTACTTCAGTTGTGAGGGGTTTATAGATCCAAGCTCTCATTGTTTCTACTTAAATTTCTACTTGATCTTGACAGCATATCTATAAGCCATGCCCAATGAGGCGATGTCCAAGAAATTCATTTCCATTTGAATGTATCTATGCAAACAACCACAATATTTGAGCACTAGATGACGCTCAAAATATTTGATACCCAATTTGGTGCATAGGGTATGGAAAATATTGGTCAAGTCTGGTACTGTATGGTCCCTTTCTTGGTGTAGGGTGTTCCATCTAGTGTATTGGTCCTCGTAACTTCCAACAGGGTAGTATTGTTCTTTAATGGAATCCCAGAAGGAATCCCATGTAGGGGCCACCACAAAAACTTCATATTCCTCCACGACCCTTTGCTCAGAGTAAGTATCCCACCATTCTTTAACATGGGGAACGACCTTGAGGACTACAAAAGTGATATTTTACCTATCAAAAACTTTGTGGACCAAAAAATATCCTTCTGGCAGATTCAACCATTTATCTACAACATCTGCATCTATCAGTCCTTCAAATAATGGAATATCAAAATTTACCCATACCTTGAAGGTGGTTTCATGGCCACTTGATGAAGATGCTTCTCCCATGGGAAACCTTCGAAGGATCTGCACGAAGTTTTCCATCATTTCGTTCCTTTGTTGCCCGAGGGATTCCTCAAGCAACATTTTAATAGGATCTCCTGCTCCATCATCTTTCTTTTCGTCTCCCATGGTTTGTTGTCGAGCTTGGCACGATCGATCTGGTAATGGATCGATTGGTTTGAGTCCCAACTTCTTGTACCCAAACCTTGTCGAGGACATTCATGAAGAAAAATAAATGAAGAGTAGACCACTCTGATACCATTGATCCAAATTTAGGAACAGAATGAATACCATAATTGTTGATTAAGGTTGGTTGTCATTGATGTCAACCCTTGAAGAAAGACCCGTAGCACAAAGGTTTGGGTAATGGACCCAATAGTGTTTGATGTAAATATGACTCATTATTGTTTTTTCATGTTTGATAAGAAGTAAATATAGATGAACTCCAAAGTGGTCCCCTTATGGTGAAAGCCCTCACGGGAAGACGCATTGTGGAGTAAGAGAACCCATGCTTAATTGTGGAATAATGAGATGAAGAAAAGTGAATTTTTCAGGGAAACTATCCTAGATGGATATTTCTTTTCATGTCATTCCTGGTGGTATGTGGAACGTCACATAATTCCTTGCGGTTAGAGAGTTATGGCCATGAGAAGTTGGAGACCCCAGGTTTGGGTAATAGACCCAAGTTTGTTTGATGGGTAACGGTATGAGTTATGATATATTTTCAGATAATACTATTCTATATGGATAGTACATGTCATTCCATTTCTGGTGGTATGTATAATGTCACATAACTCCTCACAGTTTGAGAGTTATGGCCTTACGAAGTTGGAGGACTCTCATATGTCATCTAGAAGCCCCAAAAGGTCAAAGTAATCAAAGTGGTTTAAGAGATTTTAAAAGGTAAATAATAAAGTGAAGTGATGAG
>ML786890.1:299130-337691 GCA_009831015.1 Picea engelmannii | reverse complement strand
GATTAACATGACCATGAGAAGATTAAAGTAGGAAAATATGAAGAAAGTCTTGAAACCTTGAATAACCCTCCACATATTGTAGACATGAAGATTGAGATGATGCACATGTGTGAAAGAGTAAATGTTTGACATCACCATTTCCAGCCCCTCATGTTTAATCCTTAATGTTGTTGAAGAAACAAAAGAAATTTCATGGAACTAAAAACATTAAATTGTGCCCTCTAATCGATAAAGTGAATATTGGAATTTATTTCAACATTATAACAATGAGCGTTTATATCATGGACCTCTATATGGATTAACATGACCATGAGAGGATTAAAGTAGGAAAATATGAAGAAAGTCTTGAAACCTTGAATAACCCTCCACATATAAATTGACAATGGCAATGTGATTTTGTTTCTTTGTCATGTGAGAGACAATGAAAAGAAGGGTAATGCTCTGAAAAAATATTATAAAATGTTTGACATGGCCATTTCCAACCCCTCATGTTTAATCCTTAAAACTTATTATTGCATCTTCCCAAACATTTATTTTTGCATGTTTCACCAAGTTTAATTTTTTTACATTGCTTGGAAAATATGCTTGCCACATGTCACATGTCACAAGACTTTCAAATTTGCATATATCATGTCAAAAGATTTTGGAAGTTTCATATTGCATATTCAAGTTCTATTTGTTTCCTAGACTCTATATCCCAAGCACAAGGCACCAGGTCTTGCTTGGATTCTCACGTTATATCTTAAAATACAAAGAGATTGTCATTCTTAAAAGACAAAGAGATACAAATTTGGAACTTTTGAAACCCACAAACAAACAAGCATGTAAAATTTAAATCCAAACTTGAAAAATTCAATCTCTTAAATTTCACATTTACCAATGCCTTCAAATTGCTAGGTTGATATCCATGGAGCCACAAATTGATGCATAAATTGTATTTCAAGGCCAATAGAACCAATAGAAACAAGGAGTATTGAATCAATATATACCAAGTCTTATAAGAGAAGCTGAAATTATCATTAAGTGTTTAACAAAATTACATTCACAGATATATATGAGCCATAGAAATAGACTTTGTATATTATCAGATGAAAAAGTACCCATAATGTCAATGCATTATATGCATCATTACATGTTCAACTATATAATCTACATCTAACTGTCTTATAAAATTATTACACATCATGAATTTCTTTTAGTCTTCTTTTTTGCTTTCCAGGTCTTAAGTAATCCGTTCATCTCCATGTGTTTGTTTACTTGGTGCTCTTCAGCAGTTGATGTTGTTTCATTCCTTTCACGCTGAGTACATCTGGCCTCATACCCATAGCGTGGATGCTTTTGTGAGGGGCCATCACCTACAAAAACCAAAAATATTAAATTTATATGGGCAATTTTTAAATATCATTGAAGTAGTTCATTAATATTAAAAAAAAAATTGCAATGTAATTATTTACCTGGTCCTCTAGTCGACACCGTTGGAATGGTTGTCGGCTTGTTCACATGATATTCAAGTCGAGGAAGATCAAATATGACATTCTCTTCCACTAAAACGTCAAAATTTATAAGTGTAGAATTATTAAGTATATGATTAATATATAGCCATTTTACCGTCGTGGGCCTCAGTCACAGGAACATCTTGGGGCTACACCTCACTGGGATGGGGCTGCTAGGGAGCACCATGATCTTCTGGATGCGTTGCACTATCAACGCTCAGTTGTCCAGCACTAATGGTTTCGTTGATAGGTGCTTCTCCCCTGATTAAAACAAAGTAAGACATTAAATTATGGACGATATCAAACATTTACGTATTTTATAAGTAATGAAAGGTTAATGTGGACTAATTTTTATTTACCTTATCCCAAAAATTGGATCTTGGGATCTGCCCCATGCTTTTCCTACGATCAACCACAGCTTTATAATCGTACTTGTAACCAAGTTAAAGGTCTTCCTCTATGGTTTCAGTTTCGAAGTCGTCGCCTTGAATTGCATAAGGGTGTGGTTTTTAATGTTTTTGGTTGCAATTACCTGAAATTTGTAAGGCAATAAAAATAATATTCTTAATATGTTTGGGTACTTATGATTCATGACTGTAACCTCGAGTAGCCGCCCTGGCCTAGCTTGTCTTGGCCATGTTTGGAAATCCTTTCTTTGGTTGCCTTCAAAGTGTCAGGAAACCTATCATCAAAATTTTTAAGTATGTTATATATAACCACACGTTTATTTGTATCTAAAGAAAAATAAAAGTGGTATTGAAATCAAAATATTGTAATTTACCTTGGTGTACCAGTTATTTGTTCTCCTGATTTTTTCAAAATATTCTCTTTTTCATCATCAATGATCGCCTTCCACTCCCTCTCTGGAATCGAGGGAGGACACTCATACCTAGGATTTCCTACCAAGCTTCTTCTATAAACATCCCACGTATATTTTAAATATTCTTCCGCTGCAAAGGTGACAACTTTTTTATTGAACGTGTCTACTCCAAAGAGGCCTTCAAGATAATCCATAATTTCCTTTTTGAGGTTGGAATTCTGGAAATTCCACCTCATGCATAAGGTTGCCCCAAAAATCAACAATGCCTTGCTCTCTAGGTGCCTATAAAAATGTTCATTTCCTACATGCAAAAATATATGATCATTAATTTAAAATTAATAATCTATATGATTTGTGTATGAGAAGGACAACATTAAATGATTAAAATATGAATTAAAAATACATGGGAGTCTTGATTGTTTTAATGTAAGTCCATTATCGTCGAGCAAAAATGTGCATGAAAGGGTCCCCATGCTTGCCACATGTGTAGCTCCAGGAAATGCAACCCTGTCAACCACATCACCATGAGCCTCATCTCTTCCACCATCTCTAGACTCTGATCGAGGTGTGGATGTCTGGTGGTGTGTGTCATGGCTCTTATCTAAATTAGGTGTGGAATATGGAGAAGTAAATAGTACTCTAACAGTTGTATGACTGCCCACATCAGGACTCTGTAGCATCTATGGACCGCCACTACTACCAACACCGGGTTGAACATGCTCCAAAAATCTCTTTATAAAAAAGAAGATGGTTTTTCGTGAGATAATGTAAAAGTTAAAGAACAAAGTTTCATAATTGAACATATGAGTACATTAAAAAAAACACTTTAAATTATGGTTATTACCTTATATGTATTAAGTTGTGACATAAGGAGATTGATCTTTTCTAGGACGTCGGGAGTTTGATCTAGACGATCTAAGAAGCTAGCAAGTTCCTTGTTCGCTTTAATGATATTTTTTTTATTAAGACCATCGGATCAAAGGATGAATAAAACCCCTCCTCATCGGTGGAATCATGATCAACATGGCCTGCGGACTACATATAATTTCAACAAAAACAATGTTATTTCAATAAAATTATATAAGAAAATAATAAAATTCACATAAAATGAAAGTGAAAATTGATAATCATTTACATGTTCTGCGGCTGACCCTTTTCCATGATCATCCTGCCACATTATAATATAATTAGAACCCCCAAATATTTAAAAAAAAATTAACGATAACAAAAAAACAATGTTAAAGATAATATTTACAACGATGTTAAAGATAATAAAAAAATATAATGCAATAAGTAGAGGTTTCTTAAAGAGGTGTTGTATAAGAACCTGCACACTATTAGTCAATGTTTCTATTCGATTCCAATGGTAATCCACTAATAACTCTTACCCCGAAGATATATTTTTTATCGTGCACAGGACTACCCGATTCTCTTCACGTCCCTCATATATGCAATTTGGTTGTTTGTTTGTTGTCTTGGGTCATGTGTTGTTTATAAACCCTGTGATATTGGCGGAAGCTTTAGGCCTTCTATCAATATAGATAGTCGCTCCCTTATTTTTATCATTTTTTATTAGTTGTATATAATTTGCGGCGAGTGCATATCTCTGCATACTTCGCATGTATCGGACCAACCGCATCCAATCATTATAATTGTAACACGGTCCAACATAGTCCATCAATTCAGTTACTATATTGTATTTTACAATTATTCCATCCATGGAAAATAGCCCCAAGCCATGCAGGGAGGATGGTGCAATGGGATATGTCCTATTGTTGACAACGAAATCAACATCTATAGGAGGTAGTTCCTTAGGTACCCGTTGTTTCACTAGATGCTTATACCTGAGTGGAACTTCTATGTCTCCTCTTATCTCATCATCATAAGAGCATGATCCTCCTTCGGCAAGAAAAAATTTCATGCCTCTACAAAATTTTATTCTGGCTTTTTCACCTATGGTCCTTGTTTTCTTATCATATCTACTAGATGCAGCCGCATTTCCCTCTATTTTTCCTAATCTTTCATCACTCGACGAAGAAATATCTGACAGGTACTTGTTTGGTTGTACCTTCAGTTGCATGTGCACATGTTTTTAGTGAGTATTCCATCATCATCATAGTTCCAATTTATGAACTGTTTTTTCTATATTCAAAGTTCTAAATAATTTTTTTATATCTTTAGTTTTGGATGCACAATTAGACTAGGGTGAAATTACCAATATTAGTGGTCAACCACCTAATTTAATGTGATATCCCTCTTGATTTTGGCCATATTAAGGATATATTAATGTGATAACACTAAGGACATGATAAGTTTATCATATAGATCTAAGAAACAAATAGTAGTAAGTTTGTTGTTTGTTGGATTTGTGCAAATTAGAATTATTATAAGAAATGTCCATTGAATATGAGGGTCAATGCTATGGAGTAAGAAATCCAACCATCAGTTGGTGTGTTGCAAATCTTGGGTGTTTTAGTTGGTAATATGTCTAAGGCAAGCCAAGAGTAGAACTATACAAATATTAGTTTTGTTCAAGACAAGAGTAGAACTATACAAATATTAGTTTTGTTCAAGCCAAGAGTAGAACTATACAAATATTATTTTTGTTCAATACAAGTTGAATAATAAGTTAGTTATGGTGATGGTTAACAATAGTGCAACCCACATTTTTATGTAGGAAGTAGTGGTTGTTAAACTCAATGTGCAGTTGAAATTGATGCAGTCTTTGAAATTGGTGTAGTTGACTTGCAACTGGGCATAAAATGAAAAACCGAGACTCAGATTGAGGAACCGTCATCTTTGTTGGATTCCTGGCATAGGATTTTAGCTAGATCACCCCTCACTCTCGGTTCCAACCCCTTGGAAGTTGGTTTTTTCATCTATTTTGATAACTAGTGTTTTGCTCAGTAAGAATCAATGCAACATTTGGATTTAGGGGTCCGATTTATGAAACCATGCCTCGGGAGAAGATGGACAATGTGTTCACCTAGTCCATGTCTAAACAAGCATGCAACATCTTATGGAACTCAAAAATGTTGCTTCGTTAGGCTTTATGACCCAAGGACGAATTTCCAAGAGTCCCGGAAATGGTTTGGGATGCGACTTGCAAATGAGCATAAAACAAAAATCGAGACTCGGATTGAGGAACCATCCTCTTTGTTGGATTCCTGGCATAGGATTTTAGCTAGGGAACCCCTCACTCATGAGTCCCATGCCTCAGAAGTTTCTTTAATCATTGATTTCGATAACTAGTGTTTTTCTCAGTTTGAAGCAATGAAACATTTGGATTAAGGGGCCAATTTATGAAACCATGACTTGGGACTGGATGGGTAATTTGGTCACCTATTCCATGCCTAAACAAGCTTGCAGCATCTCACAAAACTCAAAAATGTTGCTCCGTTAGTCTTTTATGCCCTGAGCGGGACTTGGCCAAGAGTCCCCGAAATGGTTTGGCATGCAACTTGAAACTAGGCATAAAAAAAAAACCGATACTTAGATTGAGGAAACATCATCTTTGTTGGATTCCTGGAATAGTATTTTAGATAGAGCACCCCTCACTCTCGGTTCCAACCCCTCGGAAGTTGTTTTTTTCATCGATTTTGATAACTAGTACTTTGCTCAGTAAGAAGCAATGCAAAATTTGGATTTAGGGGTCCAATTTCCAAAACCATGCCTCGGGAACGGATCAATAATTTGGAAACCTAGTCCATGCCTAAACAAGCTTACAGCATCTCATGGAACTCAAAAATGTTTCTCCGTTAGTGTTTTATGCCGTGAGCAGGAATTGGCCAAGACTCCCCGAAATGGTTTGGGATGTGACTTGCAACTGGGAATAAAACGAATACTGAGACTCGGATTGAGGAACCATCATCTCTCTTGGATTCCTGGCATAGGATTTTAGCTAGATCACCCCTCACTCCCGATTCCAACCCCTCGAAAGTTGTTTTTTTCATCAATTTCGACAACTAGTGCTTTGCTCAGTAAGAAGCAATGCAACATTTGGATTTAGGGGTCCAATTTATGAAACCATGCCTCAGGAGTGGATGTACATTGTGGTCACCTAGTCCATGGCTAAACAAGCATGCAATATCTCATGGAACTCAAAATTGTTGCTCTGTTAGCCTTTTATGCCCCGAGGAGGAATTGCCAAGAGTCCCTAAAATGGTTTGGAATGTGACTTACAACTGGGCATAAAATGAAAACTGAGACTCGGATTGAGGAACCATCAACTTCGATGGATTACTGGGATATTATTTCAGCTAGAAAACCCCTCACTCCCGGGTTCCATGCCTCAGAAATTGCTTTACTCATTGATTTCGAGAACTAGTGTTTTGCTTAGTTTTAAGCAATGCAACATTTGGATTAAGGGGCCAATTTACGAAACCATGCCTTGGGAGTGGATGGATAATTTGGTCACCTATTCCATGCCTAATCAATCTTGCATCATCTCACAAAACTCAAAAATGTTGCTCCGTTAGTCTTTTATGCCATGAGCGAGAATTGGCCAAGAGTCCCTAAAATGGTTTGGCATGCGACTTGCAACTGGGCATAAAACGAAAAACTAAGACTCAGATTGAGGAACCGTCATCTCTTTTGGATTCCTGGCATAGGATTTTAGCTAGAGCACCCCTCACTCTCGGTTCCAACCCCTTGGAAGTTTCTTTAATCATTGATTTTGAGAACTAGTGTTTTGCTCAGTTTGAAGCAATGCAGCATTTGGATTAAGGGGCCAATTTTCGAAACCATGCCTCGAGAGCAGATCAATAATTTGGTAACCTAGTCCATGTCTAAACAAGCTTACAACATCTCACAGAACTAAAAAATGTTTCTTCGTTAGTCTTTTATGCCATGAGCGGGAATTGGCCAAGAGTCCCCGAAATGGTTTGGGATGTGACTTGCAACTAGGAATAAAACGAATACCGAGACTCGGATTGAGGAAACGTAGTATCTGTTGGATTCCTAACATATTATTTTATCTAGATCACCCCTCACTCCTGGTTCCAACCCCTCAGAAGTTGTTTTTTTTATCGATTTTGATAACTAGTGCTTTGCTCAGTAAGAAGTAATGCAACATTTGGATTTAGGGGTGAAATTTACGAAACCATGCCTTGGGAGAGGATGGACACTATGGTCACCTATTCCATGGCTAAAAAAGCATGCAACATCTCATGGAACTCAAAAATTCTTCTCCATTAGCCTTTTATGCCCCGATGAGGAATTGCCAAGAGTCCCCGAAATGGTTTGGGATGTGACTTGCAACTGGGCATAAAATGAAAACCGAGACTCAGATTGAGGAACCGTCGACTGCGATGGATTACTGAGATATAATTTTAGCTAGACCACCCCTCACTTCTGGGTTCCATGCCTCGAAAGTTTCTTTACTCATTGATTTCGAGAACTAGTGTTTTGCTCAGTTTGAAGCAATGCAACATTTGGATTAAGGGTCCAATTTACGAAACCATGCCTCGAGAGCAGATGGATAAATTGGTCACCTATTCCATGCCTAATAATCTTTCATCATCTCATGGAACTCAAAAATGTTTCCCCATTAGTCTTTTATGCCCTGAGAGAGAATTGGCTAAGAGTTCGTGAAATGGTTTGGCATGCGACTTGCAACTAGGCATAAAACGAAAATTGAGACTCAGATTGAAGAACTGTCGTCTCTGTTGGATTCCTGGCATAGGATTTTAGCTAGATCACCCCTCACTCCCAGTTCCAACCCCTCATAAGTTGTTTTTTTCATCGATTTTGATAACTAGTGCTTTTCTCAATAAGAAGTAATGAAACATTTGGATTTAGGGGTCCAATTTACAAAAAATTCCTCAAGAGAAGATGGACACTGCGGTCACCTATTCCATGGATAAACAAGCATGCAACATCTCATGGAACTCAAAAATGTTGCTTTGTTAGCCTTTTATGCCCCGAGGAGGAATTGCCAAAAGTCCCCGAAATGGTTTGAGATGCAACTTGCAACTAGGCATAAAATGAAAAACGAGACTCGGATTGAGGAACCGTCAAATTCAATGGATTACTAGGATAGGATTTCAGCTATACCACCCCTCACTCCCAAGTTCCATGCCTTATAAGTTTCTTTACTCATTGATTTCAAGAGCTAGTGTTTTTCTCAGTTTGAAGCAATGCAACATTTGGATTAAGGGGCCAATTTTCGAAACCATGCCTCGGAAGAGGATGGATAATTTGGTCACCTAGTCCATGCCTAAACAAGCTTGCATCATCTCACAGAACTCAAAAATGTTTCTCCATTAGCCTTTTATGCCCCAAGGAGGAATTTCCAAGAGTCCTCGAAATGATTTGGGATGCGACTTGCAACTGGGCATAAAATGAAAACGGAGACTCGGATTGAGGAACCGTAGACTTCGATGGATTAATGGGATAGGATTTCAACTAGACGACCCCTCACTCCCTGGTGCCATGCCTTGGAAGTTGCTTTACTCATTTATTTTGAGAACAAGTGTTTTTCTCAATTTGATGCAATGCGGCATTTGGATTAAGGGGTCCAATTTATGAAACCATGCCTTGGGAGAGGATGGATAATTTGGTCACCTGTTCCATGCCTAAACAAGCTTGCAACATCTCACGGAACTCAAAAATGTTGCTCTGTTAGTCTTTTATGCCCTGAGCGGGAATTGGCCAAAAGTCCCCGAAATGGTTTGGGATGCGACTTGCAAGTGGGAAAAAACCAAAACCAAGACTCAGATTGAGGAACTGTCATCTTTATTGGATTCATGGAATAGGATTTTATCTAGAGCACCCCTCACTCTCGGTTCCAACCCCTCGGAAGTTGTTTTTTTCATTGATTTTGATAACTAGTGATTTTCTCAGTAAGAAGCAATGCACCATTTGGATTTAGGGGTCCAATTTACGACACCATGCCTTGGGAGCGGATGGACATTGTGGTCACCTATTCCATGGATAAAAAAATCATGCAACATCTCATGGAAATCAAAAATTCTGCTCCGTTGGGCTTTTATGCCCCTAGGCGGAATTGCCAAGAGTCCCCAAAATGGTTTGGGATGTGACTTGCAACTGGGCATAAAACGAAAACCAAGACTCAGATTGAGTAACTGTCGTCTTTGTTGGATTCCTAGCATAGGATTTTAGCTAGAGCACCCCTCACTCCCGGTTCTCACCCCTCAGTCTCAGTTCATGCCCGATTCATGATTGGATTCTAGTTTCCCTAAACATTAGTTTTGAGGCTGCATGTATTATTGTCCAAGAGGTTGGGAGAATGTTGGGAGAAAGAAGAGGAACCTCATTTATTTTCGAGAAAAGAGACACAACACTCCCTATTGTAGGGGAAGGCTAGTATAAGAAGTAACATTTACCAGATAGAGGGGGGATAAAAGTAGTCTTTGACCACTTCCAGAATGGGATCATCCTTTTTAAGCAGGACAAGGACTAAAATATCTTCAAGGGAATTTTATATATTTCCATCAAGGACATGGACAATTCGTATGTGGAAAATTTTGCATGGAGGCATTTCTCCCGGACCTCTTCATGAAAGATTGTGAATCTATGGTGCATGCACAAATATGTGAGATGTGGGTTTATGATAATATTTTGAATTTTCCAATAAAATTCTCCATTGACCTTGTGTAAACCATTCCATTTGGTGTTTTTTGAACTAAGTGTAAAGAACAATGTTGAAGAATTATAAGACGTAAGTTAGGTATGAGCTATTTGTTACCTCTTTATTACCTTTTATTTTAATGGTATCCATATTTTGTATTGATCAAATGAGGAATTAACCCGAAACTGATGCCATTAGACACAAACTCAATCCTAAGGCCAACTAAGGAGAAAAAACAACACACGCTAATTAATCTAGGAGTCAAGCATGCAAACAAACCTTCTCACAAAGAAGCACTAGTTGATGATGGAATCCAACATTGCAGAATCGATGCGCGAACAATATGAGTTTCAACAGGTGGGAAAGTTACGTTGACAACCTGCTTAACAAACTAATGCCATGGTGCAAGTTACCTCACCAAGCAGTGGGAAACCCTCCAAGGAGTCCAAGTAAGTCTAGCCAACGTCAATCCTGGCTACAACACCACCTTCCCTGTGTTGTCACCTTATGTAGGAAGTCTAAAATATTATGGTCTCTATGGTACCACCTACTATACCAAATCATAGGGGGGACAGTCGACAGTCGACACCAAGACCAACAAAGTAGGGTTGATTACTCTGAGGGCCCCAATGCGACCTCGTGATTGACCCTTGTGTTAGAAGGGATTCCTAAAGTCAGTGATATAGCAACTGGATTTCACTCCCTAACTCAAGGCTATATGTTTGTTTAGCAGCTTTGGAAAGTTATTCTCACAATCCTATTCCAAATATCTACACCTAAGCTAATATGGGTTTAAAGAGCCCTAGAAAAGATTCTAGATAAATTTTAATTAGCGCTCGATTTTATGTTGTTGTTACTCAAAGGAGTGGTCGTGAAACTGATGGCGTTTTGATTCGACTCTTTAAACCATGCAAGAGGAAAATGAAATGAAATAATTTCAACTTCGATGAAAACTAGCTATGGGAAGGAGCAAGAGGTGCAAAAATAAATATCCATACTAAGGAAAAAAATAGTAAGAGGTGCAGTACTGCTAGGAAAAAAATATAGGCGCAAAATAAATATCCATATCCATGTCACAGATAAAAATGCCACAGGAAAAAAATAGAGGCGCAACCATCGAAGAGGCCACAAAAAAATACTTGTCAACAAAAGGATCACAAGGTGGTGAGCTACATGATCTGAATGGGACAAGGTAGGCATACCCATACTCGTTGAAATAACTCATGATATAAATAGTGAGACAATGAAGAAGTCTCGAATACAACATCGTGCAAGAAACCATGGCTGGAATGTATTAATATGACATAATCAATCTCATATACATATATATGGGTGTTAAAATTTGAAGTACATCACAAATGTGACTGAACTAAGTACATATGAAATGATGCACCCATGTTGAAGGAAGGGGGTGGAAGAGACCTAAGAAGCCCTGATAAACAAGAATGGGGCTTCAAACCCCCACATGTATATTCTATCAAAATATGTGAACTGCAACTATCTATAAGTTTTTGTGCATATGAAAATGCACTTTCTTTCTTCAACACACTTTCTTTAGTGTCATTTTTACCTTGCATGCATTATTTTCTTTAGTGCTTTCGTACACATGGGAAATTAAAAAAACATTGCCTTATTTTCTTTAGTTCTTTCTTCCACAGATGAGTCATTTGTCCTTAGATTTCAAAGTTCTTATTCTTCCATAGTTAAGTAAAAAATGAGCCTTTGGCAGTTTGGTTGAACCTAGCTCATGTGGAATTCTTCTTTTGAAACTAAGCATGGTTACCTTTGTTCACTATTTTGTAGGTTATTGTGATATCCTTTACTACCTAGCTAGCATGGTTTGTAGCAGGCAAGATTGGTTCATACCCCAAGTCTTGGATCCCTTCTTCCATGAATGATTTTGAGATTTTTCTTCAATTTGGCATATTTTTCATGGTTATAGCTTGTCCCTGTGCTCTGGGCCTTGCAACACCCACTAAAGTCATGGTGGGCACTGGAGTAGGTTCCACACAAGGTTCTCTCATCAAAGGGGGAAAGACACTTGAGAGTGCACATAAAGTAAGTGATATATTGGCAAAATACCTTTTTGTTGTTTGAATATGAACTAAGATTCTAGAGTTAGAGAAGTACTTCTCTGAGTCTGGTTATGTTCATCTTTTAAAAGAAAAGGTTCATTGATGAAGGGAGATTTTGTTGTCCATAGGTGGACTGAATTATATTTGATAGGACAGGGACACTCACTATTGGAAAACCTATTGTTATTAACACTAAGCTTATGAAAAACATGGCCCTGCATGACTTCTATGAAATTGTTGTTGTAGCAGAGGTAGGTCTTGCAGCTTTATTTTTTATTACCTTATTTGTTTAAGTTGGGATTAGTTAATTCTTGGGTGGCCTATGTGATTGATGTCATTGTTTTTATTGGTCTTGTAGTGGTAGTATAGGGGTTGTTTGGATGAACATTGATGCATTCCTATATAGCCAACTATTACAAACATATTATTGATTAATCTTTACATAAATTTATCTTCATAATCATTCTACAGTTTTGATTATGTTCATAGTTGAAGGATTATATGTCTCATTAGCTAAATTGAATATTGGGTTATGCTCTATGCAAACAATGATCATACTTTGGCAATGGTTGTGGTTGAGTATGCCAAAAGTTTGAGAGGAGGAAATTCAAAGGAAAGCAGGTTGCCTGAGGCACATGATTTCATGTCTATAACTGGCCACGTTGTTAAGGCTAGAGTACACAACAAGAATATTCTTGTAGGCAATGTTCTTTACAAAGAAAAAAAACAAGAGCTAGGGCACCTTTGTCACCAATATCTCTACCACCAATTTTTCATATAAATCACTTACTGATGATTTTGGCAGCATTTCTCGAGCTAGGGCACCTTTGTCACTCAAACTAGGGCTCCTATGTCTCTAATGTGATCCTGCGAGCGAGAGGTGAGCGTGCGAGAAGGAGGTGAGGGTGCAAGAAGGAGGTGAGGGTGTGATCAAGAGGTGAGGGTGCAAGAAGGAGGTGAGGGTGTGATCAAGAGGTGAGGGTGTTAGAAAGAGGTAAGGGTGCGAGTGGGAGGTAAGGGTGCAAACTAGAGGTGAGGGTGCGAGCAAGAGGTAAGGGTGCGAGCAGGAGGTGAGGGTGAGAGCAAGAGGTAAGGGTGCGAGCAGGAGGTGAGGGTGCAAGAATGAGGTGAGGGTGTGAGTGGGAGAGTTAACAAAGGAATGTTTTTATTTTATTTTTGGATATATGTGAGCGCGAGAGATAACAATTTTCATTAATGAGTTTTAGTGAATTTTTTTATTTTTATTACAAATAAAAAATTATTTGTCAAGATTCTATGTTATTTAGAATTTAGAATTTATTTTTAAAATAATATTATTAATGAATTGAACCAAGTTTTGAGAGATCTTTGGTCAAGTTTGACCTATTTTGGGACTTCGACAGCCTGTCGAAGGAGGAGCTCAGGATGAAGCAGAGATCACAGGATCTCGACCCCTTTTTGGGTCCTTTCTGGGATTTGGGATTATGTAATGGGTATGGGATGTTGGCCCATGGGTTTACCCATGATTAGGCCTATTTTTTAGAGTATATATAGAATACTAGGCGATGTAATGAAAAAATTGATAGGAATAGCTAAGTGCTAAAGTTGGATCTGTGTGATCAAGGTTGTAAGTGCTATGTGCATACTGTGTGAGACTTGCAGAGCTAATTGCAAGTCATTGTAAGAGGATGTGGAAGGTTGTGTGCTTAGATATACTCAGGGAAGGGGGATCTAGTGAGCTTTGCAGATCTCCTGTCCTATGCAGAGTAAGGTTTTGAGGCTCCATGAATGTAACCTATTAAAGAAGCTAATAAAGAAGAAGAGTTGGTGGATGTAGCCCCAGGGTGGGGGTGAACCACGTAAATGTTCTGTTGTCCTGCTTTGTGAGATGTCTTGATATGTTTATGTCTTTACTTGCTAAAGTGATTTGATACAGATAGATAGATATGTTTATTCTTTGTGCTAATGTTGTATATGAATATAGATCTGACCTATGCGAATGTGCTTAGTGCTTGAATATGCTAGATTTAATCTACCTCTTTATGATAAGTTCTGAGATACATCAGATCTGAGTGAGTGATGCAATGCTCTGTTTTATCTACGCAGTAGAATAATGGTTAAATATTGATGAATTGTCGATGCTAAGTGCTATGTTAAGTATTACAATCACAGATCTGTGTCCCAACTAAGGTTGCAGACAACCGAGTCCTTCAACCACCCCTGCCTCTACCTCGGGTTATACTTCATATGCTTCGCAGGTGTTGTCAAAAGGGTCGGTAGTTACGGTTTTGTTGGTGCGTTTTTGTAGTGTTGAACCTTGGGTTTGTCCCTATGCCAACAAATGGTTCTGTTGCCGGGACCTGAAACTGTGATTGTTGGGAACTAAGGAAGAAGAAGCTTTGTGCATATATCTGTCGCTCTAGTGTGCAGTACACTACTAAGTTTAAAAAGCTCTGTGCTGAAGAAAATAAGTCTGATCAGAAGAAAAGAGGTAAGATATAAACGCTTTGTGCTTTAAGAAAGGTAAAAGTGAGAAGTTTTTCTTTAAAAGGTAAGATCTGCAAGCTCTGTTCTCTGATAAAGGTAAGAATAGTGAAAATTTCTAGATCTGAAGGCTTTGTTATTTGTAGAAGTAAGATAAGTGGAAATATTTGTTTCAAAAGTATGGATCTAGGTATGGTTGATAGATTCTTTCCTAGCTTGAAAACTAGGGCCCTAATAGATGAAATAAGGTTTGATATGCATAGATCTGATAAGAATAGTGAAAGATATGTTATACCTATGCATAGAAAAAATGTTTGGACTAACAAGTGGATGAAGGATCCTAGAAATAACTTTTTGCAGGTTATCTACTATGATCCTAGCGCATAGTACAAAAAGAGTTAGGGATCATTTAAAAGAAAGAGAGGATCAAACCTATGTTACAGTTGTAAAAAACTAGGACATCTTGCTAAGGATTTCCCTGGGAGAAGACCTAGTTGTCTCTACTGCAAAACTACGGACCAAAAAGTAATGGATTTCCCTAGAATGATTGCTAATCTTGAAGGAATGAACATGAGACAAGAAAACCCTAAGGCAGATCCAGAAATGGTAGAACCCCAGAAAGAATCAGAGACAGCATTGTTGCAGATAAGAGAAACCCTGAATGACCACCGACATCTTAGCTTATCAAATATCTTCAAAGAAAAAGAATGCCTTGAATCAAGAATAGGAGACTTCGATATTGACTGTGTTCTAGATGAGGATACACAGGTGAATATCATGATAGAAAGAACTTGGGAACTTTTAGGGAAACCTGCTATGACTCCTTCATTGGGAGAAATAGGGATATTTAAAGGAAAACTAATAAACCTATGTGGAAAGCTCACCAGTATTTCTATGCATGCCAATGGAACTTCGATAGAGGAAGATTTTGATATTATTAAATTTATTGAGAAAATTGCCCCATTTACCATGTTACTAGGAAAATCTTGGATTGAAAAAGATCAGGACATAAGGAAAGAAGAAGAAGAAATTTTAGACCAGAAGAAGCAAGAGTTAAAATATTTTATGACTAGAAGGATCGCACACTTGATTAAAGAACAGAAGAACAGATCGAAGCTATTTAACACCAGAGATTCAGATGTAGAAGTTGCAAGAACACTAGAACACCCATAGAAGATTGAAGTACCTATTCCAGATAAAGAAGAAGCATCACTCTCGAATCTTAGGAAAGAATCTCAACAGCGCGAAGTAACTATGCCACAAGAAGATAAGAATTAGAATGGAAAAATTCATACCGAGATGAAGTTCACTGGAAAGAAGGCTAGAAATCTAAGTAAGAAAGGAGCTAAGATCGACAAGTTACAGAAGGTTCCAGAAGGAACCTCACAGACGAAAAATTTGCAAAATTGGAACTTCATCGGGATAAGAGAACAATGACACATGGCACTTCACCATGGCGAAGAAATATAGCCGTTGGGACTAATATAACCGTTCGGCCGACCCTACAAATGGGTCAAAAGGAATTTATGGCTCTCCACCAAACTGTTAGACCGCGTCGTAATGGATAGAACAGAGTTAATGAAGGCTTCTTGACCGTTGCAAGCAATCCATTGCTAAGTTATCTATTTATCCTATCGCTCCATGCACCGAGAACACTTTTTCTAATCGTGAATTTGAGCCCGCAGACTTGTTGATTTAATACACTGATCATTGCGTTATTTCCCTCTATCGTATTGTCGTGTCTAAGTTACTCCCCGGACCCAAGATTTTCAATCATGAGCACATATGTTGGCCAAGTTCAGCACTGCAGAGAAAGTTGTTGAAGAAGTTTTAACCAACCTCGTGACTGAAAGAGTCATGTTGATGTATGTAGGTGTACAAGCATCATCGATGAGAATAATGCAAGCTTCTACGTCAACTTCTCGCAGAGAAGGACCATCCCGGACATCAGCAGAAAAGAGAACCAAGCATAAATACGACCTCGCAAATGCAAAACTGATTCCAACCATCTTTCTCGATTACATCCCACCTCTGGATGGCATGGTAAATCGTGATAGTGTACCACGTGATTTTGAGTACACCATAATTATTGCGTGCCTCCCGAAGGTGATGCGCGCAGTTCGAACAGACCAGGACAAGATCGCAGCACTAAAGTTTAGTGACTTCAACCCCGGAGATTGCAAGATCTATGGTATTCTCGCCCCATACAAGTACCTTACTAGAACTAAAGGAAATAATTCGAAGACCATTCCCCCATTGTGGAAAATGAACTTCGCGCAGTCCACCTTGCTGAACGTCATGAAAATCCCACACTTCGGAAGACACCAGGAAGTCAATGCCTGTGTCAAGCTGCTACTGTCGTGTTACCATGGTGGCTAATTATGGCTCAACCACCGCATTACAGTTGACCCAACATTGATCTAGAGGATCATAGGCCTGAGTATGCAAGGACCTGACCCGCAAGACTTTTATCCAGGAAAAGTCGCAGATCATGCACTTACACAGAAGATAAAGGACACCTATGGCGATGTTGAGAAGGGATCAAGAGGTTACGAGGTAGCTTCCATTTAGAGTGGCGTAGTGTGCCTCTCATGTCAACTGATATTTGGGAAGTTATTAATAAATAACTGACCTACGTAGGTCACCGAATTTGTTGTTGACCTCGCAGGGAAGTGTGCGGAAGGCCTACAGATGAACTAAGCGAAGTACCTAGTTAACCAGTTGGAACTTGATTTTCAAGAATCCAGGACCAAGGTTACGAATTCCATTTCAGATGGCTCCTAGTCCTCATTGCATTTGTTTCCTGGGATATGTTGTAAGGAGCAACCTTTCCAGACATAGATTCATTCGAATCGCTTGTCGTGAAGTTTGCTACCCTATGGTATTCAACATAATTGAACAAATAGTGGCAGTCGAATGCTATGTTTCATACATACAACCTTCAGCTAAAGCGAGCCTCTCATGACTCCAAACACATTACAAAGGTTCTGACCACTGATGAAGTTCAATTCAGATCGACACTTCACTTATATTACAGCGCGGGTAGATGAACATAAAGAGAAGATTCAGACATACTATTAGCTTATATAAGAATACTTGGAGGAAATCACTAAGGAATGGTTCATTGGCCTCCTTATCCCCACCAACCCAACAGAGATATCCGATAATGACAACCCAGAGGACACCCATAAAGAGAAGAATACACCCAGAACCAACAGACAAAAGAAGACTGAGGAGGTCCAAAACTTAAGCAACACCTCAGTGAAGACTACTTCCATGTCACTTGGACGAGGGGGTGGTGATGAAGTCAAATATAAACAGAGGCCCAGTAAATTAACACCTCCCAGAGATGGGGAGGACCCCTCGAAGAAGAGGAAGGTTTCCCCCCTGAAACCTTCTTCCCAGAAGAAAACAAAAGCCTCTATGACCAAGATGCAGACTATCCTCACCTCCGACGACTTTGAATTCATCATAGTAGCCCTGAATGATGCTTCATTGGAGATAGCAGAGAAACAAGGAGCGAAGCAGGAAGAAATGTATGATAGGATTGAAGTTGAACTTCAAGGGGTACAACAAGCCCTTTAGTCCAGTCACTTAGTCTCTACTGCACCAGGAGAACCAAAGTTGGGAGATGCGTCAGCCCAACTCCACCGACTAGCTGATATAGTCGAAGCTCACCTCCGATGAGCACAGGAGGAAACTGACCAAGCCACCCAGGCTTTGACACAAGTAAAAGGAGTACTTGTCGAACAACGTTGAGCTGCAGAACAGGAAAATATTGATCTCTAAGCAAATTTCGATGAAGAAAAAGCACAAATGCAGCAAGGAAAAGAACAATTGCTCGCATATCAACTTGAAGTAAAAGAAGCAGTCAGTAGAGTGTTACAGGTGAATCCCCCTACGGACAAGTGGATTCCCTCTTGGTATCTAGACTCCTAAGGCCAAGACAGAAAATTTCTTAACATGGACACTGACATCCTTTTATGTCTAATCAAGCTAATATACGAAGGAGAAGAAGAAAGATATGTACCTTATTAACAACATTTGTCCTTGCAAATTCCCGGTTGAGCTTCGATCCTGAGCTCCCTCATAGGTCTTGTAGAACAAACAAAGATACAATGGACTTCCTACTCTACTGATATTATCTCAAATAAAGATCCATCTACTACAGACAAACTCATATGGAACAAACATAAGTTTGAAATAAACAGGCCAAGCATTGATTATTAATGAGAACAAGTAAAAATACTTACAATCATTTGATGAAGGTGCAACAGCTTCTTCCAGTTCTCCTTGTCCAACCCCTTTTCTCAAGTAATATACACTGATTTCTTTGATGTCATCTCACTTATGAGATCATAAGTGTCACATCTCCAATCTCTTATGTTCGTACCACTTAAAGGATCATAAGTTTGGTATCAATCTCTAGTCTCTACTGTCTTTGTATGTTTCCTATGAGATCATAGGTTTCATACCTTCAATCTTTTTTATGTACCTTTCACCATGATAAGGCCTCCTTATATAACCTTGGAGAGTCCCAACCACGTGAGATATCTTTGGGATAAGTTGAGGATTCCTCTCCTTCAGTTGAGTATCTTCCCTAAGATCATGCCTTGACCCAAGATTCGAACCCAACTACCTTTATATATTAAGGGGATTGTCCCCTGATTTCCTCCAACAAACCAAAAATTCTCTCAGAAAGCATAGAACTCCCCCAAAAGGGTGCACAGAGTGTTCAAACTCTCCCCCAAAGAGGCCCAAGGAGTGCTAGGGTAGCACTCCCACAAAAGGGTGCACAGAGTGCTCAAACAATCCCCCAAAGAGGACAGTGGGTAGGGGAGCGCTCCTCTCCAAAATCCATTTTTGAGTGGTTCTTTCAGTGGCAAAAGGTTTGCACTCCCTGTCAAGTGATTTCTCTTCTTCAAAACTAGTCTCTGAGGTGTCTTAAGTGTCCTTATTATGTCGTTAGAGGAAAAACATAAGAAATATGGCAGTATGATGTTTGTGACACTTGCAACACTTGTGTTCAAGATGTGACGCTTGTGGACAAGATGCGACACTTACAACACTTGTAATGACAACACTTGCGACACTATTGAAGTGAGTAATTTTGATATGTAATAGATTGCCCCCCAAAGTACGAAGTTAGAAGACGTGATGACTGAAGTACTTTGTAGACTTTTTAGAGCAAGGGTATGAATGCATAGAGACTGGAAAAATATGCACACAACCATAAAAAAAATATTATGACATGTTTCAAACCCAAGGCAAGCATACCTATGCTTGAGTGATAAAGACTTTTTAGGTATGGATGCCATAAAATGCACTGTGGATCCATAATTATATTGACAAAATGGTATAGCCACCGAAGATACAATGTGGATCTATACTCCAATGACCTGAAATGATCATAGCCACGAACAATACATAGTGGATCTACGAGACGACAAGACATAGCCACGACCAATACAAAGTGGATCTATGTAACAGTATATGTGTCCTTCGAAACCTGGGCAAAGTACATATAAGAGTGATGACTCAACCCAGGGTCTTCTTATCAATCCTGATGTAGTACAAATCTAACCATGTGAAGAGATGTCATGATGTCGAACATGGTAGAAACCACTTGATTACCGGTCAATGAGATAAACCGTTAACAAGCGTGAGGGAGATCACCATTGATGTCAATGATTCCCAAGGTACTCTAGTACATTCCGATGAATGTGAATAGATGAGCTGAAGTCGAAAATTCGTGGAATCATCCGATCAGAGTTCAATGATGTAAACCCACTGTCAGACACGAGGAGGCCTGCCATTGAGGCATGTAGGTCCCAAGGTACTAACCAGTTTCTAAGTCTAGTTCCTAGATAATGTGTTGAAGTCGATAGGAATAGACTCGTTGAAGGAGGGCCTCGATGTATCCCCCATCAAGGACATGAAACTAACACAGAGATGTAATTGGTAGATCAAATGAACATGGTCTGACATGGTTATTGAAATAGGATATTTGTGATGGTTGACTCTCGAGGTAGATACTTCCCTTGAACACTGAGGCACAACAGCAAAAACATGACATGGATCAAAACTTGATGATGCAGTGGATGTTGTGACTTTCTTCAGGTGACCCAAAGGAGTAAAAGAAACTCAAAGAATTGGCTCAGTGCAGAGGTTCAGTAGATTAAAATGCGTGCAAAGACAAATTGTCGTGTTCAAGGGAGACCATAAGAGTTACTGGTAGTGCTCTCAAAAATTGCTTGGCTTGCTTCTTTCAATTTTTTCCCCATCCATATAGATGAGTACCTCTTTTTAATTTAACAAGCTCGAGGAGGGTAACACATGCTCGATATGACTCACCTTCGGTAAGTCTCTCTTCCTTTGTTTAGCGAACTGGAAGAAGTAAGGGTTTGGTCCCGTATGGGTCCTTCAATGTATGATTGTTTAACGAGTCCAAAGAAGGTAAACTCGGTGGTTTTTCATATTTAGAGAGTCTAAAAACAACTTAAAGATGACTCCAATGTTGTCCTTTTTCGTAATGTTAGTCTTGTGAGGCCAAAAAAGAGAGAAATTATCACTCGAAAGACGCCCTTTCAAACCTTTTAATGAGTGGGAAAGGAAGCATGATCACTCGGAAATATTTTCATGTTTAGAGACTCTGAAAAGATCTTAAAGATGACCACAACTCCAAGGGGTTCCTTTTTTGTTTATCCATGTGGGTCCCAAAAAGAGATAAAAGTTTACCTGGTTGCATTCTCATGTATTTTGGAGCACGAGAAAGAACAAAGACTAAGCTCAGTACTCTGCCCCCAGCCTGAAAGTTAGTGGATTAACTCCAGAATGATCATAAAAAGGCTAGAGACATGCCCTCCAAGCTTCAATTCATTCACCGACTTTGAGGTTGTCACCAATTTATCTACTAGATGGAGAAAAAGATAAGAGTGGATGAAAAGAAGGTTCAAGAGAGGTGATTGTTTCATTTTTTAACGAGCTTGACATAGAAAAAGAACTATGCTCAGGGCTCTGGGTTCAATCCCCAGATTCTTGTTTCATTTTTTAATGAGCTTGCTACAGAGAGGAAAACTATGCTCAAAGCTTATATTTTATTTTTTTAATGAGCTTGCTACAGAGAGGAGAAACTATGCTCATGACCTCTGTTTCACTTTTTAACGAGCTTTCTACAAAGAAGAGAAACTATGCTCATAGACTCTTCTTGATCATGGCTTCCAAGAGAAAAACACTCTGGAAGGACACCATGTCAAGGGACAAAACAAGGTCGTGGCTTCCAAGAGATATTCACTAGATGGAAGAAAATCACTCTGGAAAGAACACATGTCGAGGGCCGCGACTAGGGTAAGGATATCAGGCTCCAATAACCCTACCGAAGAGATCACCATGTCAACTACTGGATCCAAATCATCAGAAGTTGAAGGCATGGGAGATGATGGAAAATCAACATCAAGAGGGAATATAGAGTGTGTATCTCCCCGAATTTCTTCATGAGGGGGAAGAAAAGAGGATCAATGATGGTTATCATCCCGAGGTAGCTCATCAATACTCAAAATTTCCATAATAGATTCATCAGAAGGAAAAATTGGGGAAATGTAGTCGATCGAAGATGACAAGGAACTTAACCGTGATGGCATCGAGTAACTGTTGGGGGCCAATAGATGTTAGTCATCCGAAGACGGATAAGTGGATTGGATAGAAACATATGGTGTTTAGGCTAGACTAAGTGGCATGGTGTTACCTAGTGCATCGAATTCCAAGGGTCAGATGATTCCAAAGATTGATAAGTCGTGGTCGAAATCATATCGACAGTGGAAATATGATGTGTAGTCGGTGGAAGTGGTTTAGGGAAGGTACCCATAAGGATATAATATTTCAACAAGCCAACACCAATGCTTTCATACATGATCTTGTGATCTCCCAAGAATGGAATATTGTTGGTAGTGGGAGCGCGAGTGTCAAGTGTGAAGAAATCTAACTGATCGACAATAACAATTTTTCCCTAATGAGGGAATTGTACACATTGAAACACTGACGAGGAAATGGCTGTCATAGCATAAAACCAACTTATTCTAAGTAATAAGTTGTAATCAAGGGGAGGATCGACCACCTTGACATCAACAGTGACGATTTTTCTGCCCAACTGGATGGGCAGGGACTGTAAAATCCCATGGGGATGGAAACCTCGCCCATCGAATGCGCATAACATCATTGGGGATTTGTTAAGTGCAGATGATTTTAAACTTTTCCAACATTCTAAAGACATGACACAAGTAGAGGCTCCCTCAACACAAGTAGAGGCTCCCTCATCCAGAATAGTTCGATGGATTTGTTGATTGTGAACAAAACAATCAACTTGGCAAGCAAGTTGGTGGGAGAGTCGAGATGTATAATTGTCCAGGTTAAACATGATATGGTTGGATGACTCAGGATCAACAGTGCCAATAGCAGCCAAGAGTATTCTACGTTGACTGGGGCAGTGTTGTAGAACTTCTAACGCAGACATAGCACACGGTGCTTGAGCCAAATATTCAACAATGTTGTAGTTATGGGTGGCACGTGAACTAAGATTAAAGGTAGATTTACGGATAGTTCTCTTAGGAGGGCGTAATATAGAGTCGAACATAGGTTTCTCAATCTGAAGTGGTCCAGACGGAGGATTAACTGATGGAGGACTAATGAAGGATGGTGATGGATCCAGTAAAGTACCAATACCATTAGTGACTTTTCCTTTGTCTGGGTTGCCTAGTGTGTCGTATGTTTTAGAGAGAGTGGTCAAATTAATCCTATTAAACATATAAATATGGGAACTTTTTGAGGCATCATCATGAGGATGGATAGAACTGACCCCAGGAGAGGGGGTTTGAGAAACCATGGATTTCTGCTATGGAAAAGGCTAAGTGAGCACAACGAGTTGTGAATTTCCTTGGAAAAGTTTGGCCACTTCATTGCGATGTGGACAGTCTCGAGTGTAGTGATCATCACCACAAATTATACATGGGAATTTCAGTTTCTGTTGTGGTTTCTTTTCGGTAGCAGGTGTTTGAGCTTGATTTTTTGGTTGTTCATTGTTATTAATATTTTTTGATTTATTTTTTGCCTTCTTCTTACCTCCGGATTGTTGTGAAGGGGCAGATTGAACTGCATTCACCTCAGGGATTTGATTTTGGGGGGAGGTAGAGGAGAGTTTGGTCGACTAGGAAGTAGATTGAGTTTTAACAGAACCGATAACACCGTCCACATGAGATGAGGAGGATGGATTGGATGGATCGGCATTAGCTCGAGCAACATTCGGAAGAAAATCATACAAAGTACCAGATTGTGAATAAACCAAATCTAAGTACTGAGCCCCAGCAATGGTTTCTTCCTCAGTAACTGCGCCACCCATAGCAACATCATGAGCGATCGGAGGTAAAAGTGATTTAGTAAACCACTCCACCAATAATATGTCAGGAATGATTACTTTGATCATCCTTCGTCATCGTCTCCACTCATGAATATGGTCAGAGATATGGATGGAGTCAGTTTGACGAAGGGAGGTCAAGAGTTCATTACCCGTCTCGTAGTGAATAGGTAGTTGAAAGTGTCAGAGGAAAGACATGGCAAGGGAGTTGAAATCATGAAAAGAAGCATGTGGTAGTTCAATATACCACTTTGTCGCAAAGCCCATAAGTGTTCGCTAGAAAAGACACAAATTTATAGAATCATCCATAACAGAGTTTGATGAACACCACAAATGGAAAGTCATCACATGGTTATTTAGATCTTCTCAAGATTTTTTGTCAAATTTTAGAATATCAGAAGGAAGTTTAGCTGGAATAATTGGCCAAATCGATGAATGAAAAACAGTATCATTGGTTAACCGAGACAAGTCTGGGAGATCCAGAGTCTCAAGGAAAGGTAGATGTTGGTTAATTTGCGGATGATACTAGTGTGGCATAGGAACACCAGTAGGACCATAAACTGGATTAGGTGGATAATTGTAACCAATAGGTCCTCTTACATACGGTTGTTGTTGACTAGGATAAACAGAATTCGATGATGGCTGAGAAACATTTGCATAACCCAGTGGGTTCTGAGCATTATAAGCCGAGTGATTTGTTTTCCCATAAGGAGGATAAACATGTTTCCCTTAAGGAGGGTAAGAAGTAGATCCCAAAGGTGGATACACATTAGGGGGAGGATAAACATTAAGCCCTTGGGAAGGATAAGTTTTTTGTCCTTGAGGAATCCAGGTGGTGTTTGGAATGTCACCCGGATAAGGTTATCCGTAAGATGGTTCGGAAGGAACATGATTTGATACTCCTCCTTATGGGTTATGATATGAGTGCCCCCAATGTGGGTTTGGTTAAATGTGCCTCCTGAAGATACTCCCCATAATTGTGAAGGGTTTCCAGCAAATGAAGGTTTCCCCCCTGCCAACGGTGGATTAACGACCGAGCATGACTAGAAAAGGGAGGTTTCCCTCTGGGAAGAACATGAAAATGGGGTTGTCCCCTAGGAGGGGTAGTCTCTCCATAGGATGGTGGTATTCCAGGAGGGATAGGTTCACTAGATGGTGGTTTCCCTCCAATCAGTTGTATTTGGCTGGCAAGGGTCTGCATTCTCTAGTGCAAAGATGTCCCAGGAAGATCGTGTGGAACATGTGGAGATGTAGAGTGAAAGTTTTTAAAAGTGGGGGTAGGGATCGAAGTGCCTTGGGAATGAGTAGAGGTGATGAGTTGAGCATTAGGATGGACTTGTGTTGACATAATAGTAGGGTTAATTACCTAATCTATGGGGTGATTTATAGTTTGACCGGATGGCCCAATTTCAAGAGGAGGATCAAGAGGATTAAAGGGTTTTCGAAAGGATTCAAAATTATCATAAAGATCGCGTCCTGATGAAGTTATCCATACAAAATGAGTAGGTGTGGGATTTGTATCTACTGCATTGGTAGGACGAATAGGAGTCCTATACTCATCACCAAAGATTGGTTTTGTGGATCGCATATATGTTTCGGTAAAATATCTCGCAAGTAACTGTGGGACCTCTTCGTCTATGACGTTTCCAAGGGAGTCTAAACGAAGAAAAAAGTGGTTCTAGAGGGGTTACTGACATAGTTGTAGTGCTAGGAGTGGGATTCTCAATCGTAACCAAAGCACCTTCTGGATTTTCTAACAGAGGAGTAACAACACTCCCAGCGTCAGATTGATTTTCTGCCTCTCCACGGTAGTTGTCTTCTGGAGGCTTAGGAGGTAAGGGTTGGTAGCCTTCCGGAGGCATCCCTTGCATCCTACGTGATCAGAGAAGACCTTTATTATCTACAGGCTCAATTTTGGAGAATAAAAGTACACGCTGAAAATATAGGGCCAACTAATGAAAATAAATAACATACGCTAATAAAATCTAGGAATCAAAAACCAAGCAAACAAAACTTCTCTCGATGACCATACTAGTTGGTGATGAAATCCAATGTCACATTATCAAGTCAAGAAGGGGCTAGGTTATGGTGGAAAAGTTGCAATGGTGACCTTCTTAACAAGCTTTCACCTTGGTGCAAGATTCCATGTAGTAATTGTGGATTTACCCTCCAAGGAGCCCGAGTGAGTTTGACCAATGTATGTTCCAGGTACAGTGAGACTTCCCTTCATCGTCACCTCGTGTAAGTACCTAAATATTATAGAAACTAAGGAAACCAACTCACAGTCAGCCCCTAAGTGAGTACAGTCGACAGTCTGATCCGAACGTATGGGCAGGATGAAAAGTCTGAAATCAACTCAAGAGGCTCCCACACATAATCATGGGTATACCCTCAAGTGACCCCCAAGATACAATCCAACCACTACAAATAGTTGAACCATGGAGGGATAATATCCGTAATTCTCCTGAATGTGACATCGTGCGTAACCTGTGTGTGAGAGGGGGATCCCAGAAAACCTATATGACAATTGGATTTGACTCTCCCTATCTCAGGATGCTAATGTTTGTTTTTGAAAAACTTTGGAGAGTTGTACTCGCAGCCTAATCCAAAGTGATAATCCTAGTCTAATGTTGGTGGAAGATCCTAAAAAAAAAATGTTCTAGATAATTTTTAATTAACGTTAATTTTACAGTTGTTCTTTACTCAAGGGTGTATGAAAGTGAAACTGATGGTATTGTGACTCAATTCCCAAAAAAAATGCACAATAAAATGATAAGCAGTCTTATCTTTCGATGAATTCCTATTTAAGGGAAAGAGAGAAGTTATTTTCACTATCAAACACTAAGATGCAACATCCCCATACAATTGTTTCTCAATCAAATCCAATGTAATGCTAAAAAATTCAGAAATGCCTTCTAATATCCAAACCAATCACTAAAATATGTCCTTTTTCTTATATGTGAATGATAATCAGATGTAAAAATTCTAATGTCAATCAAACTTCAGGATTAAACAATCAGAAGCAACCTCACACAAACAAAAAAATACACTCTCGTTGTGAATAAACAAGAAGGACAAAGATAACCAAATTTGCAAACAAGAACCAAAAAACCTCAAACAGAAGAGAAATGCTGGAAAAATGACCTCAAAGATCAAATGGAAAGGTTCACAGACCTTTGTATTTCCTCACAAAAGGTTTCACTCAGTCAGATAAATGAGAAGAAAACAACAAGTTAACTCTAGGTCAGCAAAGACAAAGAGTGTCTTCAAGGCAAGGAAATAAAATGTCAAATTTCCAAACAAAAGAGGATCAATCCTTAGAAAACAAGGTGTTGAAGGCCAATACCAAGATGAACTGAGAGTATGAGACTCTGAGCAAGTGGAAAAAACAAAAGCTAAACCCAGAAATTGAAAAACTAGAGGATTTTTCACAGAAAAGGGGGTAGCGCTCTGGTGTAAGTGGCACCAGAGCATTCCAACACTCTGTGTAAGACCACTAGGGAGTGTTGATGCTCTGATAGCAAGGGAAGGGGAGTGCTCTGCTTCAAAAGTTCAGAAAAATGCCTAGAAACTCAAAAAATCAAGCAAGCTCAACAAATCAGGGTGATCATGATGAAATAAAGAGGAAATCAAACAAATATAAGAATCAAAGATAGTATGGAGAAGGTCAAATGAGTGGGAAGATCTGGGAATGGAAACAAAAATTAGAGCTCCTCCCTAGTGGAGTCGCCAATTTATGTTACAGGTGAATCCCCCTGCGGACAAGTGGATTCCCTCTTGGTATCTAGACTCCTAAGGCCAAGACAGAAAAGTGTTTAACATGGACACTGACATCCTTTTAGGTCTAATCAAGCTAATATATGAAGGAGAAGAAGAAATGTGTGTACCTTATTAACGACGTTTGTCCTTGCAAAGTCCTGACTGAGCTTTGATCCTGAGCTCCCTGATAGGTCCTATAAAAAAAAAAGATACAATGGACTTCCTACTCTACTGATATTAGCTCAAATATAGATCCATCTACTACAGAAAAACTCATATGAAACAAACATAAGTTTGAAAGAAACATGTCAAGAATTGATTATTAATGAGAACAAGTAAAAATACTTACAATCCTTTGATGAAGGTGCAACAACTTCTTCTAGTTCTCCTTGTCCAACCCCTTTGCTCAAGTAATCTACACTGATTTCTTTGATGATATCTCACTTATGAGATCATAAGTGTCACATCTCCAATATCTTATGTTCATACCACTTACAGGATCATAAGTTTGGTATCAATCTCTAGTCTCTACTGTCTTTGTATGTTGCCTATGAGATCATAGGTTTCATACCTTCAATCTTTTTCATGTACCTTTCACCATGAGAAGGCCTCCTTATATAACCTTGGAGAGGCCCAACCACTTGAGAGATATTTGGGATAAGTTGAGGATTCCTCTCCTTCAGTTGAGGATCTTTTCTAAGATCATGCCTTGACCCAAGATTCAAACCCAACTACCTTCAGATATTAAGGGGATTGTCCCTTGATTTCCTCCAACAAACCAAAAATTCGCTCAGAAAGGGTAGATCTCCCCCAAAAGGGTGCACAGAGTGCTCACTCCCCCAAAGAGGCTCGGGGAGAACTAGCACTCCCTAACAGTGGGTAGGAGAGTGCTCCTCTCCAAAATCCATTTTTGAATGGTTCTTTCAGTGGCAAAAGGTTTTCACTCCCTGTCAAGTGATTTCTCTTCTTCAAAACTAGTCTTTGAGGTGTCTTAAGTGTCCTTATGATTTCATTAGAGGCATGACATAGGGAACATGGCAGTATGATGTTTTTGACACTTTCAAAACTTGTGGTTAAGATGCGACACTTGCGGACAAGATGCGAAACTTACAACACTTGTAATGATGACACTTGTGACACTATTGAAGTGGAGTAATTTTGATGTGTAACACAGAGCACTTCGCTTTGTGACAGTCATTGAAATAAAGGTATAAGATCGAGTCATGTAGCAAGTGGAACAACTCATAGAATCTATCCAGTAGTTACAGCAACACATAACAGACTTAGAGCTCCGCGCAGTGCCCAAGACCCCATAGGATGTAAGGGACCAAAGAGAAGCAACTGCTCGAAGAGAAATTGAGAGAATAAAATCCCTTACTATGGACTATAAGCAACTTATTGATCATAGTTCCCAGACCTATGAGAAACTTACAGAGAATCTAGAACTAAAGGCACTGGAGTCACAGCTCCAAGAGGCAAAGTATCAAGCTGAAATAATACAGGCACGGTTGAAGCCTCTGTCAGCTATGGAAAGAATGAAGTGCTTCCAAGAGCAATGCACCGCCCAATAGAGGATCCACACTATCCAGAGCAGAGTTATGGAAGTAACTCAGAGACTCCAACCTGTAGAGGATAAGGCCTACCAATTGTTCACAGAGGTAGAAGGCCAAGGAGAAGAACCGGAGAAGGTTTTTATTGCAGTTGAACAACACCTGGAGGGGCCTGTGAACGAGGTAGTCATCCAAGAGTTCACTGCACAAGAGGCCATGTCACAACAACAAGTCGAAGCAGCTTGAGCCAAGATCGAGGCTTTTGAAGAATAACTATGCATATCAGAGTGACTCGAGACGCGTCACAGGTGAGTGTTGGGGGCCTATTGGCCCTTGACCAAATTTTGAGAGATCTTTGGTCAAGTTTGACCTATTTTGGGACTTCGACAGCCTGTCGAAGGAGGAGAAGAAGACGAAGCAGAGATCACAATATCTCGGCCCCTTTTAGGGTCCTTTTTGGGATTTGGGATTATGTAACAGGTATGGGATGTTGGCCCATGGGTTTACCCATCTTTAGGCCTATTTTTTAAAGTATATATAGAAGACTAGGCGATGTAATGAAAAAAGTGATAGGAATAGCTAAGTGCTAAAGTTGGATCTGTGTGATCAAGGTTGTAAGTGCTCTGTGCATACTGTGTGAGACTTGCAGAGCTAAGTGAAAGTCATTGTAAGAGGTTGTGGAAGGCTCTGTGCTTAGATCTACTCGGGGAAGGAGGATCTAGCGAGTTGTGCAGATCTCTTGTCCTATGCAGAGTAATGTTTTGAGGCTCTGTGAATGTAACCTATTGAAGAAGCTAATAAATAAGAAGAGTTGGTGGATGTAGCCCCAGGGTAGGGTGAACCACGTAAATGTTGTGTTGTCCTTCTTTGTGCGATGTCTTGATATGTTTATGTATTTACTTGCTAAAGTGCTTTGATATATATAAATAGATATGTTTATGCTTTGTTCTAATGTTGTATATGGATATAGATCTGACCTATGTGAATGTGCTTAGAGCTTGAATCTGCTAGATTTAATATACCTCTTTATGATAAGTGCTTAGATACATCAAATCTGAGTGAATGATGTGATGCTCTATTTTATCTGCGTAGTATAATAGTGGTTGAATATTGATGAATTGTTGGTGCTAAGTGCTCTATTAAGGATTACAATCACATATTTGTGTACCAGCTAAGGTTGCAAACACCTGAGTCCTGTGACCACCCCTTCCTCTACCTTAGGTGAGACTGCATCTTCTTCGCAGGTTTTGCCGAAAGGGCTGGTAGTTAGGGTTTTGTTGGTGCGTTGTTGTAGCGTTGAACCCTGGGTCTGCCCCTGTGCCAAAAACAAGTCAAGAGAACAACCACTTTGATACCATCTTAAGTGAAACTATTAGTTCACTTCATAAAATAATTATTCATGAATATTAAACCCTAGAATTGTTTACAATATAATCATCTTACATCAGTAAAGATCAAGAATTAACTTGGACCATTTAATTGAAATCCATCACCACGACATGTTTGACATGCCCGGTATTTCTCCTATGGATTTGATAGAAAATTTGTTGTGTTATTGATGCATTTAGGTTGATAAACGTTTCCAATATGAATTCCCAATTTCAAACTCGGGCCATCACACTCTAATCCCATAGTCATGCTACAATAAATGAAGCCTTTTTCTTTAACTTCAATGCTATTACTGCAGTGATTTCTTTCCTTGCAACATTTTTTTTTAATGAGTTATTCTTTGTCACAAACTATTTCAAAGTCGGGTCATGAGATTGTAAGCTTGTTATTTCTACCCACTATTAGTGTCTGCAGAAAAAAAGGAAAGTACATAGAAATTATTGCCACTGTCAACAATTTTCACCAATAACTTTTGGTGACTTCTTCTACCATGAATACAAATTTCTCCATCACAATTCTAGGCTACAAGCCTAGAATTTAAAAATTAATTTAAAAATACTCGTATGAATGAATTGGACCACTATCTCAATATTTTATTGCCACCAATAGATTTTAATTGACCACAAGTCAACGAAACAAACACTCTAATACCACTTGAAGTGAACTCGGTGGTTAACTTCATGAAATCATTTTTTATGAATATAAAACCTCAATGATGTTTATAAGATAATCATCTTACAACAATAAGGATAGAGAATCACCTAAGACCATTCATTTTCTTGATTTGGACACTGATATCCTAATATATGCTTCTAGAGTACATGCTTCAACAACCATAAAATTTTGTAGATTTGAGGCACAAATGCTAATCTTGCATGCACTTGAATAATCTCTTCATAGAATATATATGTCAACATGTCGTGTTGTCATTAGATGTGAGCTAAGTGTTAGCTTGCCCACTATTTCCGCATATTAGTTATCCCTAGTTTCCACTTGTTCCATGTGTTACACTGTTATTAGATGTGAAGATTTCCACCTATTAGTTAGCTACTATTTCCACCTTATCCCCTCATCCATGCATCAAGTTGTCATTGGATGTGAAGAATTCTACTTGACAGTTACCTTAATTTACCACCTCATCACTTGGTCAATGTGTCATGCCACCATTGGATGTGAAGAATGACAAATTTCAACTATCCTTGTTGCCACCTCATCATCTAGTCCCTATGTCAAGTTTTCATTAGATGTGAAGAAGGATTAAGGGGCGAAGATGGGTGGATTAGTTAGCTCTGGTTACCACTTGTTCCACATGTCATGTTTTCATTGGATGTGAATAATGCCACTTTTTATTTAGACACGGTTTCCACCTCATCACTTGGTCCATGTGTCACATCATCATTGGATGTAAGGAATGCCACATATTAGTTAGCCTAGGATACCACCTAATCACCTAGTCCATTTGTCATGTTGTCATTGAATGTAAACAAGGGTGTAGGGACAAAGATGGATGAGATGGATGGAGCATGGTGGATGATCTCTAAGGTGGATGACCATGTGCACGGTTGATGATATATAATACAAAAAATGTTTTTTATAATGTTGGTTTATAACTTCCTATATTTTATTGTATATATTTTATTTGAGGTTTTCCTTAATAAGTGGACAAACTCAACCTTTATGGTAAGTCTATTTTTTCAATGAGGAAAAATTCTGCCTCCAATCTACTCATTTTATCGAAATTCTAACGATGTGGTTTATCTCAAAATAAGCCAAAACTCTTAATAAAAAATTTCAATAATCCAAATTCCCATGTCTTTACCTATGTTTGAAATCAGCAATAAGACTCATGAAAAGTCTTAGATTATAAATTCCATTTCCAAGAGCTCATCTAGTGAATTTTTTACCTTTTGACCTTATTTTTCTTTCAACATTTGTTTGAAAGATTACTTGTCTTGCCACAATGATGATTTGGATGGATATTAAATCATTTTGTCTCCACATGGCCAACTTGATGACAATGTTGTCACTTATCAATAATTGTATCCATATGTTTATCAACTTTATCAACAATATTCTTAGATTCAAAATTAACTCCTTCGTCAACTTCTATAACATTTGAATCTTTCCCATTCAATTGGTTTGGAGTAGTCTAGAATATGAAAGTTGAGGTATCTTCCATATCCTAAAACTTTTTTTTTTCTTGTTGAATTTCAATTCTTCACACGGTCTTACAATTATTTTGGAAAAATCATGCTTCACATGTTTGATTCCATACATTCATGAATGTTTTCTTTTATCAATTGATCCATCATTATTACATTTTGTTTCTATAACCTTTCAAATTGTTGGATAGAATCATATAAAGAGTCATGGAACTGATTAATTTCTTGATTGACATTTTGCAAATGTTTTCCTCATTTACCCATTTTTAGATATTCAATTGTGTCATGCTCACTTACTTTATGTCTCGCATTCTTGAACTTGTCACCAACAAACTTAGGGTGTTAGGTGCTACTGATCATGCACCAAAAAGAGTTATTATATAATTATTTGACTTTGATGTATCTCACTTGAAGACTATTGTGAAAAGGCAATGACCTCCTATTCAATTTTAAGCAGGTATTGATCTCAAATGATTTTTGAATTTAAAAACACCTTATTAACTTTGAAAGGGTTTGTAACTCCACCCTTTGTATAATTCAATTATTCATTTTAATGAATCAAACTTATCTTTTAATTTGTACAATTCAGTGACTCGATAAACTATTGACTCAAAGAAAATTGTTCTCAATGGATTTATGATTTAATTTCACTCCAATGTATTAAAGTTCAATGGAACTAAATGAAAATCAATAATGTGATTTTTTTGAAGATGATTCTTGAACCTTATACCATATTGCTTGTTGAACTTTCAATTATTTTATGCCTTTTTACTCCATGTGTGTATGGTGTAAGGACTAGGTGCAATTGTAATTTTTAAGTGTCCAAACTAGACACAAACTAACATCATCAAGCATCCAAGAAATCATCACCACACATGAGTTGAGTTGATGATCCTCCACACCAAATCATCCCTTGGTGAAAAGAAATTAGTAACATGAATATCACACTCCCTTATATTAGTCTTAGTATGTATCCAGGGAAAGTTAGACTCAAATTCTCCAATGGATTCTCAAGAAATATTGTGAAAGTGATATTATTAACTAGGGTGGAGGAGGAGCCATTGCATCCTTGGCTTGATGGTGGAGGAAAATATGATAAATGTGTAGAGTATTTCCCTACTGGTGGACATAAGTGAAAGACATATCTACATAGAATAACAATCACTTGTAACTATTATTGTTGAGATGGACAATGGGGCGAGTTTCTACCAATATGATAGGTGTTTAGAGACCTAATGTATAGAAAGACACTCAATGGTCCATCACTCACTTTTTCTAGACCAAAACCACATTATAACCAATGAACCAGCACATCGTACTTTCACCCAGGAACTATATGATTGCTGGCATTTTATAAGACTTCTACCTTCCTATCAAGTCCTATGCATGCACACATAATATATTGTTACCCAAATATGTTTGCCCATCAAGTCCTATGCATGAGTGCATAATAACTTGTTGCTCAAATAACAAAACATATGGAAATTCTCCATTCAACATACAATATAGCAAATTAGAAACATGACATAATACATATCAAATTATAGTCAGATTGAATAGGTTGGGATTGAGTGAGCTAGATGCATGTTAAAAGGTTAGAGGAGATGCATGGAGTGCTCTACAATGAGACATTGGCTAATAATGAGAGAAAGTGGGCCGGGTTGAGGTTATCTTTCCTTTTTTTTATGGTGAATTCACAATTTATGAGATCATATGCCACAAAGATTATATGGACACTACATTAGAATAAATGCTTATGGTTGTAACTATTCTTCTCTTCGTCTCTTGGGATAGAGCTTAGATTTAATAGGTTTCTCTCTCTCTCTCTCTCTCTCTCTCTCTCTCTCTCTCTCTCTCTCTCTCTCACACACACACACACACACACACACATATATAGTGCACATGATACATTGCATCCATAATAGGCTATGCACATTTCTTTTCTTAGTGTAAAAATTCACTTGTCCCTTGTAAAAATTTTGTGTTCCTCGTTCCTCGTTCCTTGTTCCTCATTCCTTGACCATGGTGTAGTCCCCAAGATCCATTATTTTTGTACAAAACATACTAACGGCATAAAATGTCCCACACAAAGACCAAATTAATATCTGCTACATAAGTCTTTTGTCTTTTTTCAAGGACTATGTAACGAATATCAATTCTAAGAAGATTCAAATAGGAACTAAGAAACTTAAGTTATTTCCTTAACCATGGATGACATAAAACTATCATTCAATAGTCAAATTGTTACATTTCATTTTCATGCATCATGTGTACTGAGGGCTTGAGCCACCACAAAGGAAACATATAAAAGAATAATTGTCTTATGAACAAGGTATGGTACTATCCATTTTGAGGTTTGGCATAGAGATTGTTCTTATAGAATACACTACATTGCACCATAATATAAGCCCTACACTCCTTTCAAACCATGTAACACCATTCAAATTAGACACAATATTCTTGCGACGAATTAGATATACTATCGATGAACTTTTTTCGTCGATAGTATAGCTAATTCATCACAAGGTTATTTACATTTGTCTCTCTTGCAACAATATCAAATGATGCTTGGATTCATTTCATATTTTGTTTATCAACTTGAAATTAAAATTTGATACTTTGCAAGCTAGTTGGACCTTGAGTCCAATACAAATATGAAATTTGGAATCATTAACATATCTACTAGAACATATGAAAAATAGGGTTTATGGTTTCCATGATGATATGATGATGGAAGAAAGTGGGTGTGTGAGTGAGATTTGAGTCTTGAAACCCTCCCATATCATTAAGGCATGTGAATTTTCTATCCATGTCAAATTTCAATGCATACAGATACAGTTTGAAAAAGTTTCAACGTTGGCCCCATTCACATGTCATTGTTGCTCGCCTCTAGTATTTTTATGGTGTTGATTAAGAAATCAATGAAAAAGAGGGGATTTTCATCACAACTATGACACAGATACATTATTTATACATTAATGTAGAACCTGAAATAAAAATGAAGAAAGACTGATGAAAACTTAAAACTTGCATCAACCAATTTGTGTACTTTGAAAGAAAATTAGGGTTTATGGTTTACATGATGAATTGATGATGGAAGAAAGTGGGTGTGTCAGTCAAATTTCATATTTGGTTTATCAAATTGAAATTAAAATTTGATACTTTGCAAGCTAGCTAGACCTTGAGTAAAATACAAATATGAAAGTTGGAATCATTAACATATCTACTGGAACATATGAAAAATAGGGTTTATGGTTTACATGATGATATTATGATGGAAGAAAGTGGGTGTGTGAGTGAAATTTGAGTCCAAAAACCCTCCCATATCATTAAAGAATGTGAATAGTCTGTCCATATCAAATTTCAATGCATACAGAAACAATTTGAAAAAATTTCAATGTTGGCCCCATTCACATGTCACTGTTGCCCACCTCTAGTATTTTTATCGTGTTTATTAAGAAATCGACGAAAAAGAGGGATTTTTCATCACAACTATGAAAAATATACATTGTATATACATTAATGTAGAACCTAAAATAAAAATGAAGAAAGATTGAAGCAAACTTAAAACTTGTGTCAACCAAATTGTGTGCTTTGAAAGAAAATTAGGGTTTATGGTTTACATGATGAATTGATGATGGAAGAAAGTGGGTGTGTGAGTGACATTTGAGTCCAGAAAACCTCCCATATCATTAAGTCATGTGAATAGTCTATCCATGTCAAATTTTAGTGCATACAGAAACTATTTGAAAACATTTCAATGTTGGCCCCATTCACAGGTCACTATTGTCGGTGTCTAGTCCTAGTACAATTTTTGTTCCTTGTTACTTGTTCTGTGTTCCTCGGTCCTCATTACTTGTTCCTTTTTCATCATTCCTTGACCATGGTGTATTCCCCAAGATCCATTACTTTTGTACAAAACATACTAATGGCATAAAATGTCCCACACAAAGACCAAATTAATATCCGCTACGTAAGTCTTTTGTCTTTTTTCAATGATTATGTAACGAATCTCAATTCTAAGAAGATTCAAATAGGACATAAGAACCTTAAGTTCTTTAATTAACCATGGGTGACATAACACTATCATTCAATAGTCAAATTGTTACATTTCATTATCATGCATCATGTGTATTGAGGGCTTGAGCCACCACAAAGGAAACATACAAAGAATATTTGTTTTATGAACAAGTTATGGTACTATCCATTTTGAGGTTTGGCATAGAGATTGTTCTTATAGACTACACTAAATTGCACCAAAATATAATACCTACACTCCTTGCAAACCATGTAACACCATTCAAATTAGACACAATATTCTTGCGACGAATTAGCTATATTATCGACGAACTTTTTTCGTCGATAGTATAGCTAATTCGTCGCAAGATTATTTACATTCGTCTCTCTTGTGACGATATCAAATGATGCTTGGATTCATTTCACATTTGGTTTATCAACTTGAAATTAAAATTTGATACTTTGCAAGCTAGTTGGACCTTGAGTCAAATACAAATATGAAATTTGGAATCATTAACATATGTACTAGAACATATGAAAAATAGGGTTTATGGTTTCCATGATGATATGATGATGGAATAAAGTGGGTGTGTGAGTGAAATTTGAGTCCAGAAACCCTCCCATATTATTAAGGCATGTGGATAATCTATCCATGTCAAATTTCAATGCATACAGATACAGTTTGAAAAAAATTCAGCATTGGCCCCATTCACATGTCATTGTTGCCCGCCTCTAGTATTTTTATGGTGTTGATTAAGAAGACAACGAAAAAGAGGGATTTTTCATCACAAATATGACACAGATACATTGTATATACATTAATGTAGAACCTGAAATAAAAATGAATAAAGATTGACAAAAACTTAAAACTTGCGTCAACCAAATTGTGTGCTTTGAAAGAAAATTACGGTTTATGGTTTACATGATGAATTGATGATGGAAGAAAGTGGGTGTGTCAGTCAAATTTCATATTTGGTTTATCAACTTGAAATTAAAATTAGATACTTTGCAAGCTAGCTGGAACTTGATTCAAATACAAATATGAAAGTTGGAATCATTAACATATCTACTAGAACATATGAAAAATAGGGTTTATGGTTTACATGATGATATGATGATGTAATAAAGTGGGTGTGTGAGTGAAATTTGAATCCATAAACCCTCCCATATCGTTAAGGCATGTGAATATTCTATCCATATAAAATTTCAATGCATACAGAAACAATTTAAAAAAAATTCAACGTTGGCCCCATTCACCTGTCATTGTTGTTCGCCTCTAGTATTTTTATGGTGTTGATTAAGAAATCAATGAAAAAGAGAGATTTTTTATCACAACTATGACACATATACATTGTATATACATTAATGTAGAACCTAGAAGAAAAATGAAGAAAGACTGAAGAAAACTTAAAACTTGCGTCAACCAAATGGTGTACTTTGAAAGAAAATTAGGGTTTATGGTTTACATGATGAATTGATGATGGAAGAAAGTGGGTGTGTGAGTGAAATTTGAGTCTAGAAACCCTCCCATATCGTTAAGGCATGTGAATAGTCTATCCATGTCAAATTTTAGTGCATACAGAAACTGTTTGAAAAAATTTCAACATTGGCCCCATTCACAGGTCACTCTTGTCAATGTTTAGTCCTAGTACAATTTTCGTTCCTTGTTCCTTGTTCTGTGTTCCTTGTGTTCGATCATGTTTTCATTGATGCCAATGGTTTGTCATTGATTCCAATGGTTTGATTACTTGGGAGATTGTTGGATCATATGTCATTGATGTAAATGGTTTGGTTTGATTGATGTCATTGGTTGATGTCAAGTAATTGATTGATATG
>ML786890.1:284425-298079 GCA_009831015.1 Picea engelmannii | reverse complement strand
AGAGCTACAAATCAGATTTTTATGATGAAATTGATGAGGGCTTTTGGTTGAGGTACATGTTGAGTACATGGTTGAGACAAGTAGTTGATGAGTTGGCACATACATGAGGTGTATAGTTGATGATGTTGGTACATATTGATGAGAAATTATTGATGAGTGGTTGACACATGATTGGTATATACTTGTTACATGGTTGGATGCACTTGTTTATGGTACAGGTTGATTACAGGTTGTTTGGCACAGGTTGGTGCATGGTTGATGCACTTGTTTATGGTACAGATTGATATATGTTGAGGATTGTTGCCTCATATCAGTTGGTTCTGAGAATGCAAGTTGAGCCTTGCATATAGAGCTGGTGCTCTTGTAGAGTTGTACTCTATTCAGTTGTTGCTGATAAACCCCAAGGATTGTAGTCCGTAATAAAAAGAAAATTGTACATACATCTTCTGTTCTTTGTGTTCATTGTGGTGATGACTTGTTGATGATATATTGTTGATATATGTTGCTGATATGTGCTCACATATAACTGGTTATAAATGGCAACAATGGGTAATGAATAAATGTTGAATGCTAATTGATGAGTTTTTGTGCAAGAGGGAAGTTTTGGGAAAAAGAGCCCCACACTCATTCACCCCCCCTCTAAGTGTGGCAGGTGTGTCCAACACCTCGTTCCTCATTTATTGTTCCTTGTTCCTTTTTCCTCATTCCTTGACCATGGTGTAGTCCCCAATATTCATTATTTTTGTACAAAACATACTAATGGCATAAAATGTCCCACACGAAGACCAAATTAATATCTGCTACATAAGTCTTTTGTCTTTTTTCAAGGACTATGTAACGAATATCAATTCTAAGAATATTCAAATAGGACCTAAGAACCTTAATTTCTTTCCTTAACCATGGGTGAAATAAAATTATCATTCAATAGTCAAATTGTTACATTTCATTGTCATGCATCATGTGTATTGAGGGCTTGAACCACCACAAAGGAAACATACAAAGAATATTTGTCTTATGAACAACATATGGTACTATCCATTTTGAGGTTTGGAATAGAGATTGTTTTTATATAATACACTACATTTCACTATAATATAATCCCTACACTCCTTGCAAACCATGTAACACCATTCAAATTAGACACAATATTCTTGCGACGAATTAGCTATATTATCGACGAACTTTTTTTGTCGATAGTATAGCTAATTAGTCGCAAGATTATTTACATTTGTCTCTATTGCGACGATATCAAATGATTCTTGGATTCATTTCATATTTTTTGTATCAACTTGAAATTAAAATTTGATACTTTGCAAGCTAGTTGGACCTTGAGTCAAATACAAATATGAAATTTGCAATCATTAACATATCTACTAGAACATATGAAAAATAGGGTTTATAGTTTCCATGATGATATGGCGATGGAAGAAAGTGGGTTTTTGAGTGAAATTTGAGTCCAGAAACCCTCCCATATCGTTAAGGCATGCAAATAGTATATCCATGTCAAATTTCAATGCATACAGATACAGTTTGAAAAAAATTCAACGTTGGCCCCATTCACATGTAATTGTTGCTCACCTCTAGTATTCTTATGGTGTTGATTAAGAAATCAACAAAAAAGAGAGATTTTTCATCACAACTATGACACAGATACATTGTATATACATTAATGTATAACCTGAAAGAAAAATGAAGAAAGACTGACGAAAACTTAAAACTTGCATCAACCAAATTGTGTACTTTGAAATAAAATTAGGGTTTATGGTTTACATGATGAATTGATGATGGAAGAAAGTGGGTGTGTGAGTGAAATTTGAGTCCAGAAACCCTCCCATATTGTTAATTCATGAGTCTATCCCTGACAAATTTCAGTGCATACAAAAGTTGTTTGAAAAAATTTCAACGTTGGCCCCATTCATAGGTCACTGTTGCCAGTGTCTAGTCCTCGTATAATTTATGTTCCTTGAAAAATTCATTCGACATTACACACCTCCCAGCATCTAGTACTTCAAGGGATTATTTTTATGGTGTTGATTAATAAATCATCGAAAAAGAGGGATTTTTCATCAATACAACTATGACACAGATACATTGTATATACATTAATGTAGAACCTAAAAGAAAAATGAAGAAAGACTGATGCAAACTTAAAAATTGCATCAACCAAATTGTGTACTTTGAAAGAAAATTAGGGTTTCAAAAAACATTCTATAGAAATGAAAAACATGTTCATCAAAACTTCGTTGATGCAATACTGTGACAACAATATTGATGAAATCTTATACGATCATGATGGTATAAAAATGAAAGAGCTTCTCTTGGTTTCAAGAATAATTTATCCTCTACTGAACAAGGCCAACCACGTGAAGGTGGAAGCTCATATTTCCCCTCCCCTCCCCCTCACATCACTCTCAATTGATACCCAAAACCCAATCTATAAAATAGAAAATAATCGAAAGCAACGTCCTATTAAGATTCATGCATAGAAACTACAAAAAAAAAATAATGAAGGTACATGAAATTATGTGTTTCTAAACGATATTTTTAGTCTACCACGTACTTTAGTATATTGGAAACTATTTTTAGGTTTCACATAATAATTAAACAACATGTAACATAGGATATAAAAACGTCGCATAAAACTTAAAAACATGTAATTAACCCATGACATTATAAGTAAATTATTTTAAGAGAATAATTCATACAAATTAAAATATTATATAGTCATGTACCTAATCCAACCTCAACATCTGTGTAATCATCCTTATTATGCATCTTGACCTTCTTCATCGAACTCGACATCTTTATCATCATCTAGTTCAGAAATGATGTTGAAAGGATTGATGATATCATCATCGCCATCAATGTCATTTTCGAGCATATTTTCATCGACATCATCATCAAGAATTGCAATATTGTCTCCTACACCTAGATCATGATCTTCTTCATCTTCTTCATCTGTCGACCCTCCATGATCTTCCAGCTCTATCTAATCTGTCAAATCATCTTCTTGATCTTCAATATCATCTTCTTCCTGTAAATGAGTATACTTAATTGGCCTTCCTAATGACGCACGCTACCCCTCAACCCGCAGGTCGAAAGGTCCACGTCAACAGGATCTTTCCCCTTTCACTAGCCTGAAGAACTCTAAAATGTCTCTTCTATTTTCCTTTTGGAAAATCTGCACCCACAACAAATCCTCGTGGGACCCTCCCTTTTCACTTAGGAGGTCGGACTTCGCGATTTCGTGAATCCTGCAGTCGAGTGTCTTGTCGCTCAGACCCTTGAATCCCAAAAGTCTGAAACTCCGATATCACCCCGACTTGTCGGCCTTCACAAGTTCGCGAGTTGTGATAACATACAACTCTACCCATGAACCCCGAAATCCCGATATTCTATTCTCCAAGATCCCGAGATGTCAAACTCTGACACGTTACTCGATGTTGGCCCCACAACTATTCTTCTCGTCGTTTCGAGACTTCAACTCGATTGACTTCTACATCGATAGAGTGCCACCTATCCACCTTGTTGACCTCTGTGGTCCCACACAATCCTATCAATCCTTCATGGCTTCGCACTTCGCGATTTTGTGAACTTTTATACCAAGTCTTCGACCCTTCCACTCATGAAATCCTGATAGGTGATTTCACGAGTGATCCAATGGCTCCTGGATGACTTGGATCAATGACTCTGCCTCTCCTAAGATTGCACCTTTTGGAATACTCGTGGTAACTCCCCTGCTCCTTCGTGAGATTTGACGGCTCACGGGACTTCGCAGACTCTCCACAAAGAATTCCGACAGTCTGTTTTTTCCTTGAGAACTTGTCCTCCTGCAGTCCGATGTCACTATGCCTTCCTTCAGATTTTCAAGGTACAGTCGGTTTCCTTCCTTCGACTCCTTCGAAGGTCCAAATTCTTCTAAGCTTTCCCCAACTCTGATCCTTCTAGAAAACTCCAACTCTCACTCCTTGTGAAAGACTTCCAAACACTTTCAAGTGTTGAACTTCTTCGACTCTGCACACACCGGCGGTAGCAGTCTCTCAATACTTCTCTCAGATTTGAAACTTTGAGACTTTACTTGGCCTGCGCACTCCTTGCATGGCTCATGTTCCTAACTACACTTATGTGTGAATGAGAACAAAAGATATCTAGTCTGAGCTTTCAGAGACAACCTCTGAACCCCTTGTCAATGCACTCCTTGCGGACAATTCAACTGCACTCCTTGCAGGAACTCTTGCTCAGATAGAGAAACAATTGAAACCCATTCCTTTTCCCTTTCCTCTCAGATTTCAAACATTCAACAAGAAATCATTCATACATAGCATAAAATAAAATGTATAGCAGAAAGAGTGAAATAACCATGAGCATAACATTTAGCATACATACACGGAGAACAAACACGACGCCATGAATTTGAATCAAATCTTTCTCTATTAATTCAAATCTTTGTACATGGGTGTCTTCACACAGCTCTCTGCTTCTCCTCTATGCTCTCAATTGGCATAATCTCATGCTCATGCTCTATGCTCTTCTCTTCTATTCTCTCCACACTTATGTTACAATACACAATGAGGGTGTCTATATCCCATTTCCCTCTTGCACTCTAAAACTGTCTAATCTAACATTTAATTATATCTACTTTCATTTAACTACTATAAATGCCTTCTACCTACTAAGGACGAGAGTGGATCGCTCAAGGTCTGATTACATTATACAAGTGCGCTCCTTCTTAATTATCTCATTTAAGATTGGCGCATTAACTTTAAGATAATTTCAAAATTTGTGTTGGGCGCTTGTCCAACTGTCTTTGGCCTCCGCGTTGGCTCGCTTGAGATGCTCCTGCATCATACTTCCTTGCTTGAAAATTTTCATGGGCTCCTATCCATGAGCTCACATACGGTGTGTCCATGCCTCTGGACCTCTGCTTCGCTCTCCCAGCTGGCATCTTCAACTGGATGGCCTTTACACTTGACCAAATATTCAAAGTATTGCTTCTGCCTGGTCTTCTTGCTCACTCTTTTGTTCAGTATGCACTCCATCTACGACTTTTCTACAACCGGCATCTATTTTGTCCACTGGACCTTTGGCTGTTCATTTCCTGTCCCCGTTTCCTTAGCTTTATATGGGTACAAATCTGAGATATTGAATATCGAATAAATTTCGATCCCATAAGATAATTCAATCTCGTAAGCATTCACCCCAAATTTCTTCAAGACCTTGCATGGTCCAATTTTCTTCATCTTTAGTTTATTATATGTTCCTCTCGAGAACCTTTCCTTTCTCAAATGTGCCAGAACCAAATCACCAACCTCAAACTGAAGTTGCCTCCTGTGTTGATCTGCTCTACGCTTATACTCCTGGCTCGAATTCTGCAATCGCTCCTTCACTTGGTGTGAAATTCTTTCATCGCCTTTGCGAAATCTTCTGCACTAGCACTTCTAGTTGCATTCGGTTCTGAATCTCTCAATTCAAAAATTCCTCTCAGCTGCATGCCATAGACAATCTGAAATGGACTCTGCCCTGTGCTTCTGTTAACTGAGTCATTATAAGAAAACTCTGCCTGTGGTAATATGTTGTCCCATTGGCTATGGTGTTCTGTCACCAGGCTTCTCAGCAAGTCTCCCAGACTTATGTTCACCACTTCTGTCTGTCCATCTGTCTGAGGATGATAAGCTGAACTAAATGACAAGTTAGTTCCCAGCTTCTTCCATAAGGTCCTCCAGAAGTGTCCTATGAACTTGGTGTCTCGATCCGAAACTATGCTTCTTGGTAAGCCATGAAGTCGAATGAATTATTTGAAAAACAGATTCGCAATGTGAGTTGTGTCACTGGTCTTCTGACATGGAATGAAGTGTGCCATCTTGGAAAATCTATCCACCACCACAAAGATTGAGTCAAATCCTCTTTGTGTTCTTGGCAACCCCAATATGAAATCCATGTTGATTGCATCCCATGGCCTCTCAGGTATGGGAAATGGTTGATAAAACCCTGCATTATGTTTCTTTCCCTTCGAATGCTGGAAAATTTTGCATCTGTCCATGAATCTCTTGACGTCTGCTCACATTCCCCGCCAAAAATATGACTCATTCAACTTTGCGAATGTCTTGTCATGACAAAAGTGCCTGACCAATCCTCCACTGTGTTTCTCCTTCAGCAAATTCTCCCTCATGGAGCATTTCGGAATATACAGTTGATTACCTTTAAACAGTAATCCTTCCTGGATCATGTATTCTGTCCATTGGCTTTTATCTCTGAGAATTGGATTATCAGCTGCTTCATACGCCTCCTTAAAATCTGGATCATCTCTATACATGTCCCTGAGATCATCAAAACCCAATGTTTTGACTCTAAACTCATGGAATAGCAAATACTTCCTGCTCAAAGCATCAGCAACTTTGTTAGCAGTACCAAAAATATGTTTAATCACAAAAGTGAAATTTTTCATATATTCCACCCATTTAACATGTCTTTGATTCAACTTTTCCTGTTGAGTCACAAATTGCAATGCATGGTTGTCACTATACAAGACAAACTCTTTCGGGATCAACTAATGCCTACATTTCTTCACTGCATGTATAATAGCATAAAACTCCTTGTCATAAGTGGAGTATTTCACTTTCGCTTCATTCAACTTCTCGCTGAAGTATGTTATCGGCCTGTCTTCCTGACTCAAGACAACCCCTATTGCAAATCCACTTGCATCGCATTTCACTTGAAATTTCTTTTGGAAATCCGGCAACACCAGAACTGGTTGTTCCATAATCTCCCTCTTCAACAGATTAAAACTCTTTTCAACCTCTTCTGTCCAGTGAAAAGACTTGTGTCTATTCTTCACTGTATCCATCATCGGTGCACTAATTCCACTGAAATTCCTAATGAACTTCCGGTAGAAACTAGCCAATCCATGAAAACTTCTCACCTCAAAGATATTCTTCGGTGATGGCCAATTCTTAATTACCTCCACCTTATCTGGATCCATCCTCAATTTATCTGCGGAAATAACAAAACCCAAATAAATGAGCTCTGTCTTCATGAGTGAGGATTTCTTCACATTTATCAACGGCTTCTCCTGTTGTAACTTCTTCATTACTGTAGCCAAATGTTTCAGATGCTCAGCCACTATTTTACTGAAAATCAGTATGTCATCCAGATATACGATAAAAAAAATTCCGATGAACTCCCTCAGGACTTTGTTCATCAATCTCATGAAGGTACTCGGTGCATTTGTTAAGCCAAATGGCATAACAAGCCATTCATACAACCCTTCGTTGGTTTTGAATGTTGTCTTCCATTCATCACCTTCTCTCATGCGTATTTGATGATAACCGCTTTTCAAATCAATCTTTGAAAAGAATTTTGCTCCACTCAAGCAATCCATCAGATCATCCATCCTTGGCAATGGGAATCTGTACCTAATGGTTATATTATTAATCTCCCTTGAGTCAGTACACATCCTCTAGCCTCCATATTTCTTCGGACTGAGTATTGTTGGAACAGCACAAGGACTCAAGCTTTCCCTGACCAATCCTTTGTCCAACAACTCTTGGACTTGTCTTTTGACCTCTTCATTCTCTTGCGACATCAATCTGTACACGGCTTTGTTTGGAAAACTAGCTCCTGGTATGAGATCAATGTGATGACTCACACTTCTGATCGGTGGCAACGAACGAGGTAGTTCGTCCACTACTATGTTAGCAAACTCTTCCAGTAGTTCATGAACTTCTTCTGGTAAATCATCCACTCTTGTGTCGGTCAAAACAATTTTCAGTTTTCTGACCACAATAAATTGTAGTTCTTCCTTCTTCTTAACCTCTGTAAGAAGTTCCTTCCCACTCATGAGAAGTATGGTGTTACTTACTTCTGGTTTCACCTCCTTATCCTTGATTGGAAGCAACATGTGAGTCCTCCCATTCTTCTCTAGGGTGTATGTGTTCATTCTCCCATCATGAATCACATTTATGTCATATTGCCACGGTCTTCCCAGCAATAGATGACAAACATCCATAGGAATAACATCACATAATATATTATCATTATATCCTCCTATCTTGGATTCAACTAAACACTGTTTAGTGATAGTTACCTGATGTCCTTTTTGTAGCCACGAAACTCTGTATGGGCTTGGATGATCAATCGTCTCTAGCTCCAATTTCTCTACCACCTCTATTGAAATGAGATTATCCATGCTACCACTATCCACAATAACCTTGCATACCTTGTCCTTGGTTTTGCAAGCAGTCTGGAAAAGTTTGTTCCTCTGGACTGAACTCTCCACCTCCTTCTCTGGTGTCAAAAGAGCTTTTCGCATCATCAGTGATCTTCCGCCTTCGGCATCTTCCATCTCAACATCTCGCCTCTGTGCTTCGGCGATGTGAGTCTCTCCACTCTCTTTCTTTTTATATGGACACTCATAAGACTTGTGCCCATTCTTCCCACATGTGAAGCATGTTATCACTCCACCTCTTCCTCTTCCTCTACCTCTAGTACGAGAAAAAATATTATTATCAGCATAATCTCCTCTCTGTTCGGTATGATATCCTCTTTGTTTAGCATATTTCCCTTGCTGTGAGATTCCACCTCTCTCAGTTCGAGTCCGAGGTTTCTTCCATTCCTCCTTGGGCTTCTGATATTTATCCTGAGCAACTGATTTGCCTTTGGGCTAACTTCTGCCTCAGCCTCTTTGACCCTGTTTTCGGCTCAGCTTCTCTTCAGCTTTTAGAGCCATCTGATAAGCATCTTCCACCGTTCGGATGGTTACCATGCTCATCTCATCCTAAATGTCGTATCTCATTCCATTCATGTATTTGGAAACTTTTTCATCATCACTCTCCCGATGTCCTGCCCTGATGTTCAACTTATAGAATTCTTCAGTGTATTCTTTCACTGTCATCAGCTTCTGTCTCAGGTTCTGCATTCTCCTGAACAGAGTAATTTGATAATCTCTAGGGATGAATTTCACCTTCATCTTTGTGATCATTTTGTCCCATCTTTTGATCTTTTTCTTGCCCTTGCAGTGCCTGTCAGCTTGTAGTTCATCCCACCACAATGTTGCATGTCCCTTTAATCTTGTGACAGCATGCTTGACCTTCTTGTCCTCTTCGACATCTTCATAGTCAAAGTATGTTTCCAGGGCTCTAATCCAGTCTAGAATCTCCTCTGCATCCAGATTTCCCTCATAAACTGGAATGTCCATTTTCACTCTTTCACCCATTCTTGCAATAGCCTTAATCAAACGTTCGTTTACTGCATCTTCGGCTGCAACTTCTTCTTCTTCACGTTTAGCTTCAATTTCACTTTCGGATTCACTAAGATCCCCAGCATCGACTGTACATCTCTGTGTTGTCTCCATGTCTTCAAGTCTGGTGCGTAAATCATGCATTTCTTTTTCCATGGCTGGATCAGTCATCTTCCTACCTCTTCTTCTCGGCATTTCCCTCTCCTCTGGTGGATCGAGTGTTTGCCTAACCCTTCTCCTTGGCAGCATGGTGAATTCTCCTTTTCCTTGCTATAGAAAGAAAAGAAAACTTTTTGAGCTCTGATACCAAAAAATGATGACGCATGATACCCCTCAACCTGTAGGTCGGAAGGTCCACGTCAATAGGATCTTTCCCCTTTCACTGGCCTGAAGAACTCTAAAATGGCTCTTCTGTTTTCCTTTTGGAAAATCCGCACCCACAGCAAATCCTCGTGGGATCCTCCCTTTGCACTTAGGAGGTCGGACTTCACGATTTCGTGAATCCTACAGTCGAGTGTCTTGTCGCTCAGACCCCTGAATCCCAAAACTCTAAAACTTCGATATCACCTCGACTTGTCAACTTTCGCAAGTTTGCGAGTTGTGATAACATACAACTCTGCCCACAAACTCTGAAATCCCGATATTCTATTCTCCAAAATCCCGAGATGTCAGACTCTGAATCGTTACTCGGCATTGGCCCCACAACTAGTCTTCTCGTCGTTTTGAGACTTCAACTCGATTGACTTCTATGTCGATAGAGTGCCACTTGTCCACCTTGCTGACCTCTGTGGTCCCACACAATCCTATCAATCCTTCACGTCTTCGTGCTTCACGATTTCGTGAACTTTGATACCAAGTCTTCGACCCTTCCACTCACGAAATCCCGATAGGTGATTTCACGAGTGATCCAATGGCTCCTGGCTGACTTGGATCGATGGCTCTACCTCTCTTGAGCTTGCACCTTTTGGAATACTCGTGGTAACACCCCTGCTCCTTCATGAGATCTGACGGCTCACGAGACTTCGTGGACTCTCCACAGAGAATTCTGATCGTCTGTTCTTTCCTTGAGAACTTGTCCTCCTGCGGTCTGATGTCGCTACACCTTCCTTCAGATTTTCAAGGTACTTGGCCTGTTGCCTTCCTTCGACTCCTTCGAAGGTCCAAATTCTTCTGAGCTTTCCCCAACTCTGATCCTTCCAGAAAACTTCGTCTCGCACTCCTTTCGGAAGACTTCCAAACACTTTCAAGTGTTGAACTTCTTCGACTCTGCACACACCAACGGTAGCAGTCTCTCAATACTTCGCTCAGATTTGAAACTCTGAGACTTTACTCGGCCTGCACACTCCTTGCACGGCTCCTGTGCCTGACTGCACTTCTGTGTGAATGAGAACAAAAGATATCTAGTATGATCTTTCAGAGACAACCTCTGAACCCCTTGTCAATGCACTCCTTGCGGAAAATTCAACTGCACTCCTTGCAGGAACTCTTGCTCAAATAGAGAAACAATTGAAACTCATTCCTTTTCCCTTTCCTCTCAAATTTCAAACATTCAACAAGAAATCATTCATACATAGCACAAAAGAAAATTTACAATAGAAAGAGTGAAATAACCATGAGCATAACATTTAGCATACATACATGGAGAACAAACACGACGCCGTGAATTTGAATCAAAGCTTTCTCTAGTAATTCAAATCTATGTACATGGGTGTCTTCACACAGCTCTCTGCTTCTCCTCTATGCTCTCAATTGGCATAATATCATGCTCATGCTCTATTCTCTTCTCTTCTATTCTCTCCACACTTATGTTACAATACACAATGAGGGTGTCTATATCCTGTTTCCCTCTTGCACTCTAAAACTGTCTAATCTAACATTTAATTCAATCTACTTTCATTTAACTACTATAAATGCCTTCTACCTACTAAGGACGAGAGTGGATTTCTCAAGGTCTGATTACATTATACAAGTGCGCTCCTTCTTAATTATCTCATTTAAGATTGGCGCATTAACTTCAAGATAATTTCAAAATTTGTGTTGGGCGCTTGTCCAGCTGTCTTTGGCCTCCGCACTGGCTCGCTTGAGATTCTCCTACATCACTTCCTCTTGGATCATATCTAACAACAAATGACCAATCCCTTTCACCTAGAACATTTGAGTAAAAGACTTGTTCACATTGGCTTGGAAAAACATAGTGATCATGTCCTCTTTCAAACACAGTTGTTTTAATCATTGGAAATTTGTTGGCATGTTGAATAACATTTCTTTCCTCATTGCATTCATGCATTTGTAACCTATACCATTTGACATTGAACATAACTAATTTGAAGGAATTGAAGTCACACTCAAGTATATTTTTTAAATACCCATAGTATCTATTTTCAGATTCTCGGGGATGTATGTCACTCCTAGAGGAAACATTAGTGACCTGGAATACTGCAGTTATCCCACTATCAGAATTTTTCCTGGTTTCATCCAATTGTTTGATGTGAAATTTACAACCATTGCACCACATAGCCTTGTGGTGTTTCAACTACAATATGTCACTTATGTAAAAGATGCATTGTCAATTAATAAATTAACATATATTTATATAACTTTGAAATTATATAAAAAATACAATACACATTTAGTCACATTAATATAATATAAAATAACTGAATAAAATGGGTGAATTTTCTTACCTATCCATCTTTAAAACCATATGCTAAATCAATTTCCCTTTGTGTAGCATTGGCATCTCCATTACGACGAGCTTCTCTAACCAATTCAGATAGTCGTTGCCATGTTAACCTACCTCCATTATGTTGATTGCATCTTTCAATCCATACATTCATCTAATCAAGATTATTTGCAATGTATAAATGCAGTGCATCCCACTCTTGAGCAATTGAATCAAAAAATCATAATTCACCAATATTAAATATTAGTTATAACGTCCAATATGCAAGTAATTATAAATATTAATAATTTATGAAATAAATTATATTAATATATTAATGAGTATGATCATATACACAAAACATGAAACATTATATGTATTATTAATATATTACCTCTCATTTTTTTCATTCTACTTTGCCCCAACAGATGCTCCTGATCTTCAAATTTTTTGATGGAGTTCACATCCCAAATGTGATCCACTGCATGCATAGTTGGCACCGCTAATTTAGGAATATATTGACTAATATACACCATGGATTGATATACCATATATTCCTCCACCATAGAACCCTCAGGACATTCTCTTTGTCTAACCAACACCTTCAATTATTTCAAGTGCCTCTCCACCATCCACATTGACCTTGTGTGAACAGGTCCACAAATTTCAATCTCCTCAACTTGGTGTATGAGGTAGTGCTCTTGTGCATTGAAAAATGTTGGAGGTATATACTTTTTCATTTCACACATTAGACGAGGAATTTCTCTCTTCCAATACTTTATATCATCTTCATGGATTTATTTCAATGACAACCATCTACATGAGATCATGAAACAAGAAAATAACATGTTTCAACATAACATAATATAATATCTTACATTACAAGTAAAACAAGTGTCATTAAGTACAACAATAATTTGAAAGAACACTTTGCATATAAATCACAACTACTTACCTCATGTATTTTCCAAGATCATATATAACTTGTTTGACGGTGTTGTCAAAGTCGTTTGGGAGAGATAGCGGTAGAACATACTGTAACAAAAAAATGAGTTGTTATTTGTTTCGACCAAAGTAGACAAGAAAAAATAAAAATAAATAAAAGATGTATAAGGCCAATATATATAAATATGTATACCAAAATTATTACCTTAATGAAGGTATGCCAATCATGTGTTTTTACCCCACCAAATTCACCTTTCTTCATTAAGATATTATTTATGTTTGAAGTAAAACCCGTGGGAAATTTAATTCTTTGAATGATCTCTTTTACATCATTGCTTTGTTGCTTTTTTAATAACCATGGAAGGTTATTTTGTTCTAGTACTCCATCTGATATATTTGAATATTGGATCACACTTCACATTGCATGATTGGCTTCCTGAATGTCAATACAAATTTTGACATTTTTTTCTTTGTCCCTCCTACAATCTATGATTCACCATAACGTTTCATTCACATTCTTCCCGATATGTATTGTATCAAACAAATGAGCTATTTTTAGCTCCTCATAGTAGGGTAACCTCATGAATTGAGTAGGATAACATTTCATTTCTTGTGGAAGCCCATTATTAATACCTTGATGATGATTGCGGCCTTCATGAAGCACAAAATAAATCACAAAAATAATTATCAAATACGGTAAAATAAATTCAATGATTAAAATAAACATTCAAAACATTACATGATCTACGATACATAAATAAATTGAGTACCTTGACGATTTCTATTATATTCCAACCTCCATAGGTGAGGTT
>ML786890.1:268102-283957 GCA_009831015.1 Picea engelmannii | reverse complement strand
TACCTAATTGTTTGAAATTACACATAATTACTATAGGAGTGATATCATGTAATATATATAAGTAAATAAATAAACAAAATATATTATGCAAAAATTGAAACAAATGAAAATGTTACATTCAAAAAATTAATGTAAACAAATACCTGGAACAATCATTGTCAACATTATGTGCTCCCTCTTTTTTGACATCCAAGGAGGAATGTTATTGTTGATAACAAAAATAGGCCACACTGAGTAAATAGACCTAATCTCTCTAAATTCATTAACACCGTCAGCTGCTAATGAAAGCCTAACATTACGAGGTTCATCTTTGAAATTTTCCCATTATTCCTCGATTTCTGTAAATGTAGAACCATCGGTAGGCATTCGAAGAACACCATATCCACTTATGTTACGTGCATGGTAATCCATAAATTGTGCTATGCTTTCACACCTAAAAAATCGTTGCAAATGTGGAATTATGGGAATATGAGGAAGAACCTTTCGAGGCACCCTTTTTTTTACTTGATCGGTTCGATATCTACTGATAAGACATTGCAGACATTATGTTTTCAAAGCATGTTGTCCATAATATATAATATGGCCATTAGGACATGCATCTATAGTTTGATAATCCATTCCAATGTCTTTCATAATGGCATGCAAACCTTGATATGTGCGAGGTAAAATATTTGACGATGGTAACAAAAATTCACCTAACAATCTACAACATAACAAATAACTAGTTAATGTAAAGAATATTAATYGTAAAAATTGCATTCTTATTTTACACATTAATTAACACTAAAAACAAATAGAAAAAAATCAACATTTATGTATAATATGAGATGAAACATATTACATACCTTAGGATCTGTGTCATACAAGTGTTCGACAAATTATTCATAACCTTTAAGTTCACCAACAACAATGTAGCAGAGAGAAGATTTTCTCTCGATCATGCATAAAGTCGTTTATTTGCCTTTTCTATTAGAGGTTCATCATAAATACCATCATTGTCCCCATCCTCATCTGGCTGTGAAAACAAATCTTGGATCATTTGATTTGTCCTGTCATCTTCTTCCATGGGAACATTAACTTGATTTGTCCCATCATCTTCTTCCATGAGATCCTCATTTGCTTGGTCATGATGTTCCTCAACTTGTACAACATCATTTCTACTAATACTTGGTGCAATATTCTGCAAAAAGTTAGAGGGAAACTCTAACTTTATAATTACAAACAATCATGCAAAATTAGTGTATACTATAACAAGCATTCAAAATATATATATATACATATATATATTTTTATATAAAATTGACAAAATAAAAACAGATAATGAATATATAGCTAATTACCATGGGATGATATTCATTCGATTTGCCATCAATGTGCCCATATTTCCTACAATGTTTTGTAGATGTTGCTATTAAAATTCTTACGGGACGTATGAGGCAACATTTTTTGCAAGGGCAATAACATCTACCATCACCCTTTTCACTCGCTTTACTTTTTTCCCCACCTCTAACTATATTCCGCGACATTCTTCCGCACAAAAATACTCTTCTGGAACCGTTGTTGTTATAGCAAGATTGTCGCAACATCTTTAAATTGTCAAATATTTATAGGTCAATTTAGGTCATAGTTGTCGCAATTGCAACGAACGTGACATATATATATTTACCTATTTATTTGTTATATTTAGGTCACTTTGTCAAATACTAGAATGGTTATAACGGTCATTTCGTCGCTCTTGCGACGAACGTTGACTATATCAATTTAGACTTTGTCAAAATGTATAACGGTCAATATGGATAGTATCAAAAAGTGTAACGGTCAATAATGAGAGTTTCTCTTGGGACGAAAACACAAGTTTGTCGAAATAGAGACAATAGTCCACCATATTGATGACCATCACAAAATAGACAAAATTTTGGTTCCGTCGATAGAGCGGCGAATACGGGGTGGATTTAGATCAAAATTGAAAAATTGAATTTTTTCTCTTGAATTTTGCGACGAAAGAGTACTTTCATTGCAAGTAGTCGTCGCAATTTTTTCAATATGTAGTAGTGTGGATTTGATGTTTGGTTTTCAATAGTAGATGGATATGCAATACCAACCACTCTCCCAACTGAAAAACATGGAAATAAACTCAACGAAAACAATTCAAAGGCCAAAGGCACCATTCTAAGCAGTCTGACCGATTCAATATTTGTCAAGGTCATGCATTGCGACAATGTGAAGGATATTTGGGATAAACTTCAGAATATTTATGAAGGATATGCCAAATTCAAAGGAGCTAAGATTCAAACTTATAGAGGTCAATTTTAACAACTAAAGATGAAGGAATATGAAGAAATTGCAGCCTAATTTATGCGAGTTGATGAAATAGTGAATGTTATTAAAGGCCTGCGAGAATAAATGAAAGAACCATTCATTGTTAAAAAGGTACTAAGGTCTCTACCAATGATATTTGATCTGAATATTTAAGCCCTAGAAGAAAGAGCAGACCTAGCTACATTGAGCATGGATGAGCTACATGGGATATTCATAGCCTATGAAATGAGGACAGAATAAGATAATCCACCCATGAAGGAAGCAACGTTCAAGAAATCTAAGAAGAAAAAGAAGAATAAACATAAGCCAAATTCAAAGACAAGTTGTAGTTGTAGTGATGATTTAGATGAAGATGAAGAAATAGCCAACTTCGTAAGGAAGATAAAAAGAGGAACCAACAAGTACAAAGGTATGCTTCCCTTAAAATGTTTCAATTGTGGTAAAATTGGTCACTTTGATAATAAATGTCCTTATGCTAAGAAGTCAGAAAGTGATGAATAAGAAGTTCCCAAGAAAGAAAAGAAATATCAAAAGGGAAACAAGAAATCCTTCAAGAAAAATCTCTACTCAAGAGAAGACACTTCCTCATCTGATGAAGATGATGAAAGTGACAGTGATTCAAAAAAGGTATTATTTATGGCTAGGGAAACTCAGAAAAGAACTCCTAAAAGTGATGAAGAAGAAGGTGAAGTGGATACTGAGGCATAATTAATCATTTCTTTAACTGAGCTGAAGAAAGAAAGAAAGAAAAACAAATCATTCAAAGAAGAATTCATCTCTTTGAAAACCCAACTTGAATAAGGGAAGAGAACTGAAGAAGTAATGCAGATCCAGATGATAAAGAAATAAAAGGAGTGCAAGAATCTTGAAGAAGAAGTTGTTTCATTGCGAGTTGAATTCAATAAGATCAACAAGAACTTGAAAATTTCTTAAGTGTTAGGAGATATTCTCAACAGTCAAATATTGTGCAGTGACAAGTCTAGACTAGGATACATGCAAATTCATTTTGAAAAAGGTTCAATCTCCATGACAAAATAAACAAAACAAAAGAGTTATGCAGAAGTTCTCAAAGGAAGGAATCATGGTAATTAAGAGTCAGAAAGGAATGAATACATAAGACATTTAACATTCAAGCAACAAGGAAGCTTCAATCATTATGAAAGAAACAACTAAAGAGAAGATTGTGATTATCCAAGGAAAGAATTCAAAAGGAATACACCACAAAAAATATCATTCACTCCCACGTATCAAAATTTCTTTTTGGGTCATTATTTTTCACGTACTAACTTTTTACATAAAGCCATGGATTGCAGAGCATATGGAAGAAAAGTTCAGGAAAGAGATGCTTATGTGGCCCCTCACAATATTGAACGTTACAATTTCCACAACCTTGGACACATAGCTCGAAATTGTAGAAGTATGATGGAGTCCTTCATGAAATAATATAATTATATCATTTACAAGAAGGTTTGGAGAAGAAAAAAAAAACAAAGAAGATTAAATGAATGAAGAACATGTTCCAGATATTGTATGCACAATAATTGCAGTAGCACAAGATTAGAATTCAGAAAGAATATGAAAAGGATGTCATAATTCAGGAAGATGATGAATCCACAAACGAAGAGGAAGATTTCTCCGCATCAAAGCAGGTATTTTTATGAGCCATCCAAATTGGAGACTCTCGGTAATAAGAATATTGAAGAGGGGGAGTCTATGCAGTAGCTATTACAGATCAGCTAACTATCCTTCAAGAATTTTGCATAGTTTGAGAAGACATATTCAAAGCAGTCAGATAGAAGTACAAAATGACAGATTGATCAATTGAGAAGCAATGTTCCCATACAGATATCAAACGAATAATATTGACACACTTTCCAAGAAAGGATATATTCATTACAGGTTCGAGGATGTATTGAAAACTTAGGAATATGTGATGATTATTTGTAGCAGACTCAATAGAATCCTTTAGAATAGTACAGTGACAGATGGGTCAACATTGTGGACAATTGTGTATGAGGGTCATGGACAGTTAGTGACATATGGACAGAGATGGATTCATGAGACACTTGGAAGGTACAAAAGACATGAGTCATAGAATATGCGTCATAGCAGTTGATAAAACCATATTGACAGTTCGAATCATTTGGTCACATAAAGGAAAGAAGTGGAAGTCATAGAAGAATAGGGAAAGAGAAATCATCAGCAGAAGCTACATTGTCATAGGAAGATATTGTTGAATAGTATGGTCATTAATGATAAATATTGAAGACTTGAAGTATATTTGAATTATTTTTATATATGTCAGTGAGTTACATGAGGAAGCACCAATGGACAAGCATCTCTGGAAGAGAGGAAAGGAAGCAGATACAAGAATCCCTACATTGATCTACACGACATCTTGTAGAGAATTCAAGGGAATAGAAATGATCATAGAAAGAGATCCATAAAGGAATATTAGTAGCATGCAAATAGGGGGAGACATACCGACAGGGGGAGTTATTCTTCTTCCCACAATTTCATCAAAGAGAAAATAACAAAGGCATGAATATAGAGGGAAAGAACAGAGGCATGGAGACAAAGAGAAAGATCAGAAGCATGAAGACAAGGGGAGTAGACACAAATCAAGATAACCTTTTTCATTGATTTCAAAGGTGGAGAGATAAGAGAAATTTCATGGAGACAGGGGTAGTGATGGTCATAGGGGGAGCATGAACATGAGTATGCATATGAGAATGAGTGTTGCCATCAATGCATGCCATTAGTGTTGCCATCAATGCCAAAGGGGGACATTGTTGGACAGTTGGTTTGGACAATTGGTTGTAATGAGATTTCAACCCTTGGATATTGATGTTAACCCTTGGAGAACTCCAAAAGACCTAGAGATGTGATCGAGTCAACCTTTGGAGAAGTCTGGAAGCCCCAGAGATGTGGATGAGATTGTTAGACAGTTGGTTGATCGTTGGATATTTCGTTTTCATTTGTATGGTCAATATTTTTGGTAAGCTGATTGATGTCATCCCTAGAAGAAGTCTGAGAGATGGGTGTAATTGACGAAGTCTACAAGAATCCCCAAAGGTGTGGTTTTGGAATGCAAAGTTGTTTGAGGAATTTGAATGTGAAGGAACGTGTAAATGTAGGTAACATACTCATGGATGGATAGTTATCATCATTTTTTTTCCAATGGTAGGTGGTACACCATGTGGTTCCTCATGGTTGAGGAGTTATGGCCTCATGAATTTGGAAGCCCCGAAGAATTATCAAGAAGCCCTAAACAGTTTCAAAGTCATCAATTAAGGGAAAAGTAGTTGTAACAAGAAAGTACAGGTAGACCCTAAAATTAAGAAAGAGGGTAAAACAGTTATGACCCTAAAATGAGGAAAAAGGGTAAAACAATTATGAACCTAAAGTTATGAAAAAGGGTAAAACAATTATGACCCTATAAATTAGGAAAAAAGGTAAAACAATTATGACCCTAAAATTAGGAAAAAAGGTAAAACAGTTATTGCCCTAAAATTAGGAAAAAGGGTAAAACAATTGTAACAAGAAATTAATTAAGGGTAAATTGGTTACAAGAAGAAATTAATTAAAGGTAAAGTGGTTGAAAAGAAGTTACATGGAAGAGTATAAATACTCATCAAGAGTGTCTCATTCTTACACACAATTTCATTGCATATCTATCTAGTGAACACTTGATTTATTGGTGAATATGAGGTAGTGAGGATGAGGTAAAGTAAAGGGGATTCTTGTTCCAGGTTGCAACAAGGTATGATGATGCAATAAGGTTTCTACAATATTAAAGGTATGTTTATATGCATGTTTTTAAGGTTATATCTCGGTGATGGTATGGTACATGTTGAGGTATATTTTGGTGATGTTATGGTGCATGGTTTATGGGATATATTTTGGTATATGGTTGAGGCATATCATGAGTGATATGAAACATGTTTCAGGTACATAGCTTATGGATGTTGGCATATGTTTGGTACATGGTTTAGATGCATATATTGATGAGGTTATGGTACATGCTTGGTGATGTTAGTACATGATGAGACACATATTGGTGATGTTATGGTTCATGTTTTGATGCATGTTTTGGCACATGGTTGAGGCACATATCTTGATGATGATATGGTGAATTGTTAGAGGCACTTGTTGGTGATCTTGGTACATGCTTGGTACATGACTAGAGGTAGGTTGTGATGTTGGGCATATGGTTCGAGATATGATATTGGTGATCGTGGAATGAATTGCATGCAATTGTGAATGGATCTGGTTGATGATGAAGCAATGGAAGTGACAGTGGTAGTGATAGTGGCGGTGATAGGTTTATAGTGACAAGTTGATGGTTCAATATCAGTGGAAGTGACAAGTTGACAATGGCAGTGATTGTGGTAGTGACAAGTTTTCCTACATTTATATTTCAAGGTGGCAGGATGGGGAAAGGAAATGGGGTTGTAGCCTCGTTCAAGTTGGTGTTGGAGAACTCAAGGAGTTGGAAATTCCTTCAGGTTGGAGCCTCCTTCTAGTTGTAGCTAGTAAACCAAGGAGTTGTAGTTTCCTTTAGGTTGGAGCTTGTAAATAGCGGGTCAGAGCCTCCTTCTAGTTGGAGCTGGAGAATTTTGAATTTGGTGCTTCCTATGAATGTAATCTTGACATATAAGAAAACAATTATGTGGTTTTCTCCCATTTGGGTTTCCACATAAATTCTGGTGTACTATGTTTATGTGATTGTTTACTGTGCACTGTTGATTTATACTACTGATATATAGGATTCTAATGATAAATTGTTGAAAATTGTTAATAAAGTTAAAGATTATATATTGTGGTTGAAAGTGGTATAAATTTCTCATATTGATTCATCCCCCCCCCCGCCCCTAGTATTCCAAAATGGATCCCATATCTCTTTAGAGACTTCAACTTTAGGAAGATGCTAAAATTACCAAAGCTAACTATTACATTCAAAGGAGATGAAGCTATAAGTTTCCTCAAGGAGAAGAACAACTCAGTAGATATTTTGCAAAAATACTTAGAATATCCTTCAACAATTCCAGAGGATATATCCATAATTCAGGACAGTTCATTGAAAAATACCTACCAAGAAGTACCATGGATTTTTTCTAGAATTACAGGACAAGATTCTACGAAAACCATTCCTTGGTTGGCTCTTTATGTCTTATATTTTACAATCCATGAACAAACGATTTTTGATTGGGGAAAATTTATTTCCACTGAAATTTCTTCACAACTATCAAGTTTTAAGGACACTAAGAAGTTCTGCAAGGCCTCCTACTTTATTTTCACTATTACTTACAGTCATATATTCAAGGGATTAAACATAGGGAAAATGGTAAATTGTAATGTTGACTCGATCACAATTTGGTATCAAGCCCTATGGAGGCAAAAGGATGCTCACTTCTTTTATGAAGTATACAATGAATTCATGTATATTTTTAGGAAGTTGGTCTTTGGAGAAAATACATCTAGACTGTGACGGGAAGCATTAAGTTTTCTAGATAAAAAGGGGATTATGGAAAAAATAGACAAATACAATATTATAAGGATTTATGGTTCTCATGAAAAACCCCTATATCTTCTTTACTATATTCCAAACAAATTATTTGTTGTTGAAGTGGCAAGGAAATATAATTCTTGGTTGCATCTATTTTATGAGAAAAAGAAGAAACAATTTATCCCACTACCCTGGAAGTCCAAAAAAATCTTTCTAAGAGGAACTACTAAAATTGATGAATATGCTACACAATTTGATCAATATAACACGAAATTTGCAAAAGAGATTAACAACTTTGACTCTATTCACATTTTTCATGATCATATGGTATCACTTGGATTTCAATAATATGTTGATGTTTTGGTAGTTGAGGGAGGATCTTTCCCTCCTAGATGACCTTTCTTAGATGCAGAGAAGATTCCAGAAGAAAGAAATACATTAAACATATATTGAAATACCCTAGAAGAGAAGTCGACCCAGAAGAATAAAGTAATAATGAAAAGACACATGTCCAGAGAAGAGGTCGGCCCTGTCGAGTGGCTAGGAAGACTATAAATAGAGGACATCTTGGATCATTTTTACACTCACTCACACTCTCCCAGCTACACACAAGCAAGGTGCAAGTTTGGAGGATGTGACGCAGTAGTCACAGCTACACAATTTATTCTTGTTTAGTCTTTTGATATCTCTCTCTTGTGTGCTACTCCTTGAGAATGTGCACTACCTTTGTATGGTGTTGTTGTTGCAGCTAGGGTGGTATTTTTGGTTAAGCTAACACTTGTGCTAGGGTTTATCTTATTGGACTTCTTTTGTGAATGAAATCTATCTAAGAAAGGTTGATGGGTTTTTTTCCCCCATTTGGGGTTTTCCCAGGATAAATCTCTTGTGTTATTTTATGTCTATTGTTTATGTTTATAATTCTTAGTACATGATATATATGTTAATGGTAACGAAGTAAAATAACACTACTAACACTAATTCTCTGTAAATAAGGAAAATCTAACATGGTATCAAAGTTGGTTACCTTCATAACAGTTTGACCACTGGAAGGAAGATTGCTACAACAACACCTTGCAGTTGCAATACTTTGTCAAGCTTGTTGAGTACTATCCCAGGGGTGTTGGGAATAATTCCTTCATAGAGCAGTGCACCGTAACGTAGTGCAACCCCTGAAACCCTCAACGTACAATTTGGTGAAGTTTAAAAAATCAAGGTTTTTCAGTGCTAGGGTTTCTATTGGTGAAAATGTCAACCAATATGAGAGTTGAGGATACATTGGATGGAGAAGATAACTTTAGATTTTGGAAGCATAGAATACAAATAATTCTAGAAGAGAATGAATTATTGGATCACGTCAAGAAGATGCTTCCAGAACCCGAAGACAAAGAAGCAAAGGTAAAGTTCAAGAAGAATGAGGTCAAGGCCAAGAGGATCTTGATAGACTCAATAAAGGATCACATGATACCCATTGTATCAGAACTAAAGACTTCAAAGGAGATGTTTGATTCTGTAACCATACTCTATGAAAGCAATAACACCATTCAGAAGCTTACTCTACGTCATCAACTCATAGATGTGACTATGAACAAGTTAGAGACGATAACCAACTTCTTTACAAGGATATCACAAATAAAATACCAGTTAGAAGACATTGGAGATCCAGTAGAATATGATGAACTATTAACCACTATGATAAATGGTTTCCCTCCATATTGGGACCCATTTTTGCAAGGAATTTTTGCAAGAAATAAGTTACCCAAGTTTGACAATTTATGATAAGATTTCTCTCAAGAGGAATCTAGATTGATGTCCAAGAAAAAAAAGGTAGATGATGAGGAAAACCAAGCACTTGCAACACAAGTGAAGAAAAGAAAGGAAAGAGAAGAAGTCAGTCCAAATAGGTCTAAGAAGACACATCGTAAGAGGGATGTGTCAAAGGTTCAATGCTTCAATTGCAAGAAGATGGGATATTATGTCGCACAATGTCCTCACAAACATGAGAAAGAAAAGGAGAAGAAGAAACACCATGTACATGCAACAGAAGCCGAAGAGCACTCAAAGGCATCAAAGGATAAAGAATTTGTCTTTTTGATAATGGTGTTTTCATATGAACGATAGAAGGAAACTCAAGCAGGACAACAACACCAGACTCCAGGTTTGCATATCAGGTTTGATATTTTATATTTTTGTTGCTTAAGAAAGTATTGTACCTACAATAACAGTCTTTACAAATTTATTATTTGCTATTGCTATCAAATTTTTAGGTACACCTGAATATTGTTGGTACGATTACCATTAAGAAAATGGTCATTGTTAATGATATACTTTTTTGCAATATGAAACTGATATCCTCTAGGAGATGTTCTTGATTACTAACCATTTGATGGAGGTTACCATGGAAATGTTGTTCTTGTCTCTTGTTTTGGTCAGGTCACAGGTGATAACTCTGAGAAGGAGCTATGATGATGGTTGCAGGAGGAAAATATTTAGACAAATATCTAGCCGAGACATAGAATTGTGTACATGAACGCACACACCCATGTGAAGTAGAAGACGAAGAAGAGTATCTATTATGGAGATTGACTATGAGGAGTAGAAGGATCCAAAGATGATCGTACAGTTAATTTGACCACTCTTCAGATCATCAAGAAGATTCAATAGTGCTAGAAGGGCCTCGGTAGAAACGATGCAGTAAACAAGCATGTTCACATATAGATACATGGAATTAATAAGACATACTATGAAGAGAAGTAGATGACTCCACTAGTGGTGATTAGGAAGGTGACCCCACCAATAACCATCTCAAAAGGAGATATATTTTAGAGGGATTCAACCCTTAGGATCCAGTAGGGAGGAGAAACCTCCCAGCTCAAGTCCATGGGAGATCAGAATTTAGAGGAAGTCAATAGATGCAGCGGAAGTAGGTGGCTCCAGAGATCGTATAGACTCAGAGGGAGTCAATATTCAGAGGGAGCATGCATATTCAAAGTGATCTTGATCTAAGAGAGAGTCAATGGCTTAGATACTTTCATTCAGAAAGTATTCCTTCTCAAATCCATATAAAAGAGAGAGAGACATCTTCCAGGACTGACAGACAGGTGTCATGAGTGAGGAGGTTATATCGAATCTTCAAAGGATTCTAGGAGATGTGAGATCTCCTATGAGGATTCCCTTGTCTCGATAGACCTTACTGCAATGAAAAAGGAGGCATCCAATCAAAAGGACTGGGATATAGATTTTGCCTCAGTTCTAGAAACCACACATGTTTTCCAACTATGTGGCATTAATAAGAAGCATCATTGATTCAGAGTCTTCCACCATTGAAGAAGTTGCTAAGAAGTAGGAATGGAGGGATTTCATGATGGAGGAGTATCATTCCATCATGAAGAATGATGTGTGAGAGTTGGTTCTGAGACCAGAAGGGAAGTCGATAGTGACTTCCAAGTTGATCTACAAGATCAAGCATGTTGTAGATAACATCATAGAAATGTACAAAGTTTGATTTGTGGCCTGAGGATTCTCCCAACAAGAGGGAGAATATTATGACGAGACACTTGCTTCAGTAGCCAGAAGAAGTGTACATACATAAACCACAAGATACATGAGAAGGAGTCTCATGTATGCATATTGAAAAATGATTTGTACGGTCCTAAGAAGGCACCCAGGGCATGACATGCCAGATCAGAAAGTTATTTTATGGTTTCCCATTGATCCTACATGTGGATGACTTGTTTCTGATAGGAGATGAGCATATCATAGTTGGGTGCAAGAGGGAGCTCACTTCGGAGTTCAAGATGAGGGATCTAGGTCTGATGCATTACTTCTTGGGATTGGAAGTGTGGCAGAGATAAGATGTGATTTCCCTTAGCCAAGTAAAATATATTGTTGAGATTCTAAGGAGATTCAGGATGATGGACTACAAGCCCATAACCAAACCCATGACGATAAATTTGAATCTCTTAAGTGACAAATATTCATATTTGGTGGATCCCATGATGTACAAACAATTGATTGGATCCTTGATGTACCTGGTTAACACCAGGCCAAACATATGCTTTGTAGTGAATATCTTGAATAAACACATGGTTGAACCCATATAGGTACATTGAATGGAAGAAAAGCATATGTTGAGGTACCTTCATGGTACGGTTGGATATGGATTAAGATATGTCTAGGTTGGAGAGGTGAAGCAGTAGGGATATATAGACTCTGACTAAGCAGAGATTGTAGTGGATCAGAAGAGTACTTTTGGATGTTTCTTCAGTCTGGGATCAGGAATGATCTCATGGTTGAGAAGGAAGAAGACATCAGTGGCACTTATTACTTCATAAGAAGAGTATATCACAGCAAGCGTGGAAAGCTATGAAGTAGTGTGGCTCTGGAAGTTGCTAGCCACGATATTTGATCTATAATTGGAGCCAACTTTGATACATTGCGACAATCAAATTTGCGTGAAGCTTACCGAGAACTTTGCATTCAATAATAGGTCTAAGCATATAGAGATCAAATATCATTACATCCTATACATGGTGGAGAGAAGAGCTGTGGAGATCCAATACATATCCAAGGAAGAGAAGATAGTGAACATTCTCACAACGCCCTTGTCAAGAGTAAAGTATGAGTACTTCAGGGACAAGCTTGGAGTGTTTCCAAATTTACACCCTTGTTGAGAGGAAGGTGTGATGTTTATTCTCATGTCGAATAACCCCTCTAGAAAAGGGTTCCCTGGATCAATCACGTGAGATGACTCAGGGGGTAATGCACTGTCGAACCTACTAAGAGAAGAAACATCATGCACGTAGTTGTAAGTCTATAGTAGATATTGTGTTACTATAGAAAGTAGATGTGTGATACTACGATGAATGTTTTCCACTGGCAGAGGTTGTTTGACTCCAGACACTAGTTGTGTGCTACTTCGGTGGTTGTGTACCACTGGCAGAGACTGTGTGTCTCTGGACAGTAGTTGTGTGCTATTATAGTGGATGTGTTCCACTGGTGGAGCCTGTGTGACTCTGGATAGTAGTTGTGTGCTACTACAGTGGATGTGTTCCACTAACAGTGATTGTGTGTCACTGGACAATAGTTGTATACTACTTGGCGAAAATTGTGATCTATTTGATGGCATTATAGTAGTTGTGTGCTACTAGTTGATTGTCATAGAGATTAGCAGATCACTTGATGTAGATTTTTGTGCTACCACTTGATCAAAGAGACTATGCCTAATGATTCGAGCTACTAAAGGCATTGTAGTAGTTGTGTTCCTACTAGCAGATTGCAGAGTAGTTAGTGGACTACCAGATGAAGACATCGTGAAAGATGCCTCCCTATATAAGAGGGAGTGTTGATTTTTTGGTAGCTGCGAGAGGATATTTCCCTTATATATGACCTTTCCTAGATGTGAATAAGATTCCATAAGCAAGAAATACATTAAACAGATATTGAAATAACCTAGAAGAGAAGTCGAGCCAAAAGAAAAAAGTAATTATAAAAAGACACATGTCCAGAGAAGAAGTCGACCCGGTCTAGTGTCTAGGAAAACTATAAATAGAGGACATATTGGCTCATTTTTACACACACTCACACTCTCCCAGCTACATAGAAGCATGATGCAATTTTGGAGGAGGTGACACAATAGTTGTAGCTACACAGTTTATTCTTGTTCAGTATTTTGGTATCCCTCTCTTGTGCGCTACTCCTTGAGGAGATGTGCTACCTTTGTATGGTGTTGCTTCTATAGCTAGGGTGGTATTTATGGTTAAGATAACACTTGTTCTAGGGTTTATCTGATTGGACTTTCTTTGTGAACGAAATCTATCTAAGAAAGGTTGTTGGGTTTTTTACCTCATTTGGGGTTTTCCTAGGATAAATCTCTTGTTTTCTTTTATGTCTCTTGTTTACGTTGTTACTGCTCAGTACATTATATATATGTTAATGGTAACTAAGTAAAAGAACACTAGTAACACTAATGCTCTGTAAATAAGGAAAATCTAACATAATACACTTATTAATACTTTTATATTTGGAGAATAAGAAGGAGACAATCATCATCCTCCAGCTGAATGCATTGAAAGGAAAGCAGACGATATTGAAACCATCATAAGTACTATGGACCAGTATAAGAAGAAAGGAAAACCCTATAATGAAAGGAATGTTCAGTCTCTTGTTATTTCCCAAAATAGTATGCAATCCAAAAATAATTCTTAGTCTACAACATCTCAACAGAAAAAGTCTTCAATGAATAACTCAAATGATGGAGGTGATAAAAACCCTCCTCATAGAAAATTGGAAAAGTCTCATAAATTACAAGTAAAAAGAAAGAGGACTAATTCTTTGAAGAGCACATACCTGAGAGAAAGATTCACTTCAAAGACATGGATTTAGAATTTGATATAGAAAATATCCATTTCTATGATGATGAAGAACGAGTACAGGAAAATACAAAATCTATGGACGAACTCGCTATTCAAGACGAAGAGTTCTCAGAAGAAGAATCATTTAACATACATAATGCTTTATTTGATAAAGATTCAAGATAATTGATTTTTGAAAGAACCCTTTCAAAAAATAAAAAGGGAAAAACATGTTCTACATTTAACCTTAATAAGATGCTTCCATCTAAAATCGCTAATATTCATAAGGTTACAAGAGATGCTCTGGACGTTTCAATAGCTGATATGAAAGCTGAGAATTCCAAACTTAAAGAAAGGATACAAGAATTAGAGTTTACTCTAATTACTCCACCAATATTAGTCACCCTTGTTGCAATAATTCAACCTGGAAGGAATTTTGGGAAAACTCCATAGTCAAGTATAAGATTAAAAGGGACATCAAGCTTACTTGTTGCAACTAGACATGATGTTGAACAAAATATTAAGAAAATAATGTCTCTTATTTTAGATACATGGGATCTAGCTTGAGTAATTTTGTTACTCTTGGTTTCGAGATCAAAAATACTAGAGAATATTTGAGAGCTGACACTAAAAATGATGAATTATTTTTCAAGGATGGACTTGCCACATTTATTATGAGGGTTTCATAAATGATTGAATATGAAAGAAAACAAGAATACTTACCTTCTCAAGCTCATATGAAGAAACTAAAGGAATGTTGGATTCAAATAATTAATGTATTAAGGGAGTTATTAAATGAATTCAATGACTTAACATCCAAAAAAAAACGAGGCTTATTCTAAATTGTCTGGATTAGAACTCGCGGGAAACACCATTGAAGTATAAAATCGAAAGCTAATCTCAAACTCAATGCTTCAAACAAGACAACAGTTTGAATAAAGTGCAGAAAATTTTAAAAAATGATCAACAGAGAAGTTCAATAGCATGATTGAATATATTGAAGATGACATTGATAATTGACTTCTTGAATATGCCAATGGAAATGAGGATATTGAAACTACATTGAAAAATATTTCAATTGATTATAGAGAATATGAAAATGAAATTTTCAAAATCAAAGTCAAACAAGAGGTGATTGTTGCTCCTTTGCGACAATATATTGAAGAATGGTTAAAAAGATCTATAATCAAGATTACCGAGGGCCCCCCGGATGGGGTGCTAGTGAGTTACACCTAGCGCGAGGCAGAGGAGAGGAACGACCAACAAGGCACAGAGCCATGTGACGGGCTCGTGCCATCGCCCGCCACCCCGATCCAGCATTAAATTGCCATTACCATGTCGCGGATGATAATTAAGCAGCTTCCCTCTCCTCTCAAGATTCATTTCATGGCCAGGTTATCCGCGTATGCCTTCTGTCTCTGCGCGCGCTCCGACTGGCATCCCCCTCTACGGCCTTCACCTGAGCTAACCTGGAATTTCATGCTAATCGCAGCCCTGGTTCGGCTCCAGGCATTCTACCACTGTCTATTGCACCTGGCTTCCTCTATTCGTTACAAGACGAGCCTCATGCCACGCCCTCGAAGGCGACCTCCCAGAGGTTCTCCATGGAAACCTCACCGGCCCTCTGTCTCGCCCCCTGATTCGCCTTCCTCTTATTCCTCTCCATCCCTTCAGCCT
>ML786890.1:243817-268095 GCA_009831015.1 Picea engelmannii | reverse complement strand
ATTTCGCAGTTTGATAGCCTAGCTATCATCCCCAGGCTGTCGTGTTCCTCCTCGCGTCACCTTTCTGACTCCCCAACGGTCGGGCCTCCTCTTGCACCAATTCCTAACTCCGCTTGGAAGACTGTGGGAGAGCCACCTCCTTGCGAGCCTCGGAACACCGAGAACCAATCCCCGAACTCTTTCTTTGACACACAACTACGAGAAAGCCTCGCAATTCTCTTCGATTTGGTCTTCGAACTCCGTTAGGGGGTGGAGGACCTTCAATTCCGTCTGCAAGCCATGGATGGAAAGGTAGCAGTCCTTGTCCATCTCCTTTCCTCCCTTCAAGAGGCTTTCCCCTCGGACCTCGCAGGTGCGGCTTCAACAAAGGAACTCGGTGTAGCGACTAGTGGAGGAAATGCCCAGGCACAGTGTTCCGCAAGAAATGGGAAGGAGCAATCCAAGCACGAGGACATGGCCATGGAGGTGGACACAGCACGCTGCGCGTTGCAGGATACCTCGCTAGTTGTCTACAGGACCGAGGGAAGCATGGACGCTGGAAAGCAGTGGGTCGATCAAGTGACATACGTCGAGGAGGAGCCGTGGTCCAAGGCCATCCATGTCACCTAGCCAAGTTATTTGCCAAATGTCTAAGGTCATACTTGGGCAATTCAAGTTTCAATAGTTTCTCTACTTTTTAGTTGTTGTTCAGTTAGTTTCAGACTGTTTCCTTAGACTATTACACTACTTATGTTTGACTTCCATGCTGGCTGGACTGGTTTCCCCTCCGTTGGGGCAGTCCAGTAACTATAGCACGATTATTCTATGTATTTTGTATCTCTTTTTGGTCTTGGAAGGCCCTTTATATATAATACTACTAACTTACAAAAAAAAAAAAAAAAGATTACCGAGGGCCCAACGAAAGAAGTTGATACCAATCACATAACCACAACAAACAAAGATAAAGGTTTGTCAACAAGAAAATGAATACATGAGAGATTCATCACAGTAAGTCTAAAGATCACACTTATCCCCAAAATTCTCTCTTTTTAGATTAGAAATCATCCAGTTACATTTATTCTTTCCTTGAAGAACATAACCGGTTTTTTATCTTTTTTTTTGTTTTATTTTCAGGTTCATCCTTGCTCTTGCTTTGATCCAACAACTCCATTCTCTTCTCTTATTTTTTATTTTATGGTCCATGAGAGCCCCAATCCTAGTCCTTTTGAACAACACTTTAGCTTTCATCACATTGTAAAGACTTTATCATTTTTGAGAAAATCCCAGAGAACCAATTCGGGTTTAATTTTGATTGTATCTTTGAACTCTAAGTATTTGAGGATAAGATATTTGAAATTAACACATCAAAATATTATTTTGATTCTAACGAAAAACTCTTTCAAGGTTCTCTAATATATGGTCCATTTATTTTCTTCCTATAAATGTGATCAAATATATTTTACGAATGTGATGAATGTGAGATCTGTTTTCATTTCTTATAATATGTAATCTGTATATATTATTTCTGTCAATTTTACATTTTATGAGTGAAGGTTCTTGGTCCTTTTCTCAGGAATTGTTGTTGTGTTTTTATCACTTTTATTTTAATTGAGTGATAAATATTTCAGAGTTTGTTGCATAACACTCTCCTATATATATATATATATATATATATATATAAACAAATTTAGAGAGGAGTACCACCTCTATAAAAATGCAGGGGGATTCATATCCTTGTGAGGTTGTTGTTTCGGTATTAAAAGACTTAAACATAAACAAGAGAGTTGATGAGGTTTATAAGGAAGAAAATTGAAAGCAAAAATCTATAATTCAATAGAGAAAAACTTGGGAAATAAACACATACTCCTTCTAGAAGATAACTTTGATGAGAATGAATCAAATATTATTACAAGAATTAACTAAATAAATGGTCAATTTTGAGAAGATTGGAGTTTAATTAGGGAGGAAATGATTGTTTTTTTCAAAACAAATTCTCCTAGAGCCTAATATTTAAAGTTAAAGATTCTAATTATTGATTATCAATGAAAATCAACTCGTAAATTTGGAAAGACAAAATAACGTCTTCTGAAAAGATAGCATATGGGAGGATTAAAACAAGTCATATTTGTTGGTGCACTTGTTTAGATTGTGTCTATTTCTAAACATAACAATTTTGTGAGTTAAGCTCACGTAGATTATTTCAATTTCCCAACTAATCTTAGGTGTTTGTTGGGCCTCCTCAAAGTAGGCCTTTCCTGCCCTGCTTGTTTTCTGAGCAAATGTATACCTGTCCTCTAGTTTTTTTCTAGAGACATTTGATGGTTGTGTGCTTTTTTTTCGCAACTTCTTGTACATGTTGGTTTGTATTCCTTGGATGTTTGTTATATCTCACTAGGGTGCTAAACAAAAATCATTGGTTGGTGGCTGGCATATTTGTTGGTTTCTCCATATCTACGATTTGAGGAAATTTGTGAATCTGAGCTCGTGGTCCTCATTGTCGCTGCCATTGGCGGATCAATCATGTTCTTTCTATGGCCTTGATGTATCCCCGCATATGTTCAAATTCAACGTTTGTCATGCACATTTTTTGGTCCGCTGAGACGCATCAAGAATTGGGCATCCCATAGTTGAATGTTTGAAATATTCTAGGAATCCACTATTATGGACTGTCGGGTTCCTGTTAGGAGTTATACATAAAAATACCTTCGCTTGGTTCAAGAGCTCAAGGAGGAGCTTAGGAGACTTGTGAATTCTATTGCATAGGAGGAGTATGGCTTCTGCGAGATTGAGATCTTTGATTTCCTGTCCAGCATCGTCATCTCGCTCAGGCGAATTAAGTTTGATATCAATGAGAAGAATTCCAAGAAATCATCGAATCTGAAGAGGCCATTGTCGAATAAGCATGAATCCTTGTCATTCCTAGGGGAGGAAATTTACCCTCTAACGTTGTTGAGAGTTTTCTCTTTGTTTTGCAACGTCGACATCCTGTTGCTGCAAATACTCCTGCCCCCTCCGTCTTCGCCCCTGTAAGAAACATATTTTTTCCATTTGTGAAGTTCCTTTGTGTGACCATCGAAATCCTAGATTTCTCGTTGGTGTTTGTTTCTTTGAATATAGGTTGCATTGAAGTTTATATGGGGGATAGTCATTTTTGTGTGTTGAGCAGGAGGATGCATGTCAGAGGATTTGGTGTTGGGGTCACAGCCTAACTCATCGACTTTTCCATTCCTATGGGAACGATGATCTTAGTTTTAGCAAAACCCTTTGCGGGCTTGCATCACGTCTAGCCACCGTGTCGGTCTCTTCATAGAGTTCTCTTTGATCGGGGAGGACAGTCGAAAAAACGACCTAGCCAGGGTCGAAGTCATCCAACCTCTAGAGACTTTGGACGATGCCTCTCCATGCGAGTGTGATGTCGTGCCACCCATATCAGGTTTTTCTGACATCAGTAACATGGGAAACGTAACCTATCCAGTTGGACTCATGGATCCAGGCCTTGCGAAAAAGCTATCTCAGAAGAAATGATAGCGACATATTGTTGGCGAAGGTGGCGTAGATGAATCTGGAGAGGCAGCATCCCCACTCTTTTTTCCCCTTTGTTAATCCAATACCTGGATCTCCACATGGTATCAGATCAACTATTTTTATTAAACCCTCATGGTTATGTAAAGGACCTAATGTGCAGACATGCGTTTCCTATGGAGAGTCTCCTATTCTATTTTTCCATTTACCTGGTGGCCCTGGGAAATGGAGGATACTAGCCATCGATTTCCATGTTTGGAGAAGATCAATTTGATGAAGAAGATAGCACTAAGTGTTCTTCTAAGCTAAGTTTCTTCAATTGGTTCTACTTATATTTCAATATGGGTTCTCTCGTTTCCAACACCATACTCGACTACTTCGAAGACAAAGGAATGTAGGTCCCGATTTAGAGGGAATGCAGTTGTATGCCAGGATTTTTAAGAGAGGGTTGTGAAAAGTCAGATATGTATGTGACTAAAAAAAAGAGGACAAGCGATCACTCTTGTATGGAGGGGGAACCACTAGAGGAGATACTAGAGCGGGGGTTGAGCCAGTCAAAAGATGCTTGGAATGGGAAATTGTATCTAATATAGGAATAAAATTGTCCCTAAACAATTATCCAACATCAACATCAAATGAGCAGCAAGCACTCGACCAAGGTGAAATAGAGAAAGTGGGATCAAACAAACCCTACTAATGGAGGTACAACATACAAGTGTCTTCTCAGATTTTCATTTAGGTTGAAAAATAATCCTAAAGAAAAGCAAAGAAGCATCAGCCTACAAGGAAAAAAAAAATGTATGTACATCGCCCTCCATGAAAGAAAAACCATTCAGTAATAGGTACTAAAAATAAATTAATTAAAAAATGTAAAAAAAATGGTCTTTGCTTTGTACATCGCCTTCCATGAAAGAAAAACCATTCAGTAATAGGTACTAAAAATAAATTAATTAAGAAATGTAAAAAAAATGGTCTTTGCTTGCTAATTGATTGATGAAATTTTGTTGGGTCGTGCAAGCTCTGTTGTTCCCCTATTTCATTCCCCTCCTTCATCAAGCGGACTCTTATCTCTAACTGGTGAGCACATGGATAGAGAGGAGCAATGGACCAAAGATAAGAAATGTCAAAGGTAGGAACATTTATAATTTTTTTAAAACAGGGCGGGGATCTGCTACCTATCACACACATGGTGAATTTAGTGCATGTCACACCCCTAGTGAAGTTGATGCCACAACGAGATACATTTAAAAAATATGGGACATGGACTATGTTCTATTGCACTCCAAACAAAAAATGTTTGCAACAAATTTAACATTAATTCACTTTCCAATATATCTACCTTAAATTTACCATATGCCCTAAGTTTTTATTCAAACATTTCCTCTTTCCTCATATCTTCTTTTTTCAATATGAGGCCAAATAAAGCTTCAAACTTTCTCGTTTGTCAAAAAAAAATGTTGTAAATATTTTATATATGGAGAAAAAGTGAAAGAAAAAATATACAATTAAAACTTTGGTTAAAATATTTGATTTGTGTGTTAAAATAATTGAAAAAGGGAAAACCAGTTACAATAGTCACTACTACCTTAAGGCAGGGACTAATAAGATAAATATCTTTGATTTATGTTTATGTGGAAATATTTTTCTATTTTAAATAGCAATTTTTTTCAACTTCAAATTACATCAATTAAATTCATGAGATGTTTTCCATATACACATATATTAAAATTATATATATAATTATATAAATGCCATATATATATATATATATATATATATATATTGCTTGTTTTCCACTTACAACTTTAAATTCAATGAATGATTTTGGATTTCTTTCTTAAATACTTCATTCAATGATAATACATATTGCTTATACATATTGTTTGAGTAATTTTTACAAGAGTTCAAATAATAGTGTATCAAATTTTGGGATATCCATAATCTAACTAACATTTATATTTATTTAATATTTTATGTTATTTTGAAAGTTATAATTTAATATAATTAAGTTGGGATATATTACTCATAATACATTTTTAAATATTAAAATATATATTACATTAAATTATTTTAACAAATTATTTATTTTTCAGTTTTTGTTGATTTTTTTTTGAAAAAAAATTCGTGCAAATTTATTGATATATAAAATTACATCCATATATGCTTGTGGCATTCTTGCTTGGCCACCAAATTCCCAACAAATTTCCAATAAAGATTCAATAGACAAAAAAATGTTCTAAAAAATGAGTATACAGTTTGATAAACTCAAAAAAGTTTATTCTACATTTGTTGTACAAAACTTTTAATTTCCAAAAATGACATTATAAATTGCTTATAAAACACTGAAGAAACGTAGAATTTGTGACATTATTGTTGTAATTATTCTTTAGTTAGGACCAAGAGTCATGAAGATATTATGTTTGGTGTCCATCTTCACTTATTGTAACCTTTCATAAACCGAGGTCCATGTCCAGGGCAACTTTGGAGAGGCAGTATGTTGTTTGGTTCTTGTCCTTGTAAACATTATCGTAAGTAATATGAGAGAAAGTAGAAAATTATCTGATGAATATTTTGGAAGTGGGACTCGATGGAGTAATTGTGTAGCCTTGATAATCCTTTCATCCAATTTATAACAATAAAATAATCTTCATAGACGTGTAGTTGTGTGATCCCCTGCTCTTTTGCAAGATAAAGTAATAGTTTTGAAGCCACCAGTTCTGCAAAATTATTTGTGGTTGAGCCAATACTTGTTGAAAAGGGGATGTGATGGAAAGGATATAGAAATAGGGTTCCCCTTACTCCCCCCTAGAGAGATTTCCTTGAGCTTCCTCATCAAATAAATCACGTGGGGTGTCAAATTGGATATTTATATACAGATGTGGAGGCCACCACTGAGGATCCTTGGATGTAAAATAATCTGTAATGACCAGGCTCTAAACTACAATTATGAGCGGGGAAGGCTTTGAATTATAAAAAATAACATGATTTATATCCAACTAGACCCCTCACGCCATAGTAAGAGGGAGGGATTTGTGTTGTTTTTTATGGTGGGTGGATAACCAATTTTTTAGGCCTTCTTCAATTGTAGGACCTTACCGTACATTTGATAGATCTTCAAAGTTATTAATTTCCACCCACCCAACTTGAATGAAAGGACAATGAAGAAAAATATTATCAACATATTTAGCTTCTTGTGAGCACATAATGCATTTTCTAGGATCATAAGAGGAACACTTATGAATATTATCCCAAGTAGGAGCCTTGTTTTGAAGAAGAATCCACATGAAAAAAAAATTCTTTTGGTGGGAATTTTAGTTTCCATAATTTCTTTCTCCACTAGGGATCAGAGGGATACAAATTTCCCTGAGAAACACAAAGATAACTATATTTAGGAGAGTATCCCTCATAAGGTTTATGCACCCAAATGATTTGGTATGGATGTTTAGAGAGGGTGGCAAAGGATTGTTGAAGAGCACAAGTGTAATTTTCCTAGGCCACAACTTGATCCCCTTCCAGCTGAAGGTGTAATGTCCCTAATATGAGCCCCATTTGTAATTGTACATATAGGCTGGTGAGCCATTAGTACCAATTGTAAATGTTATGTACATATAGGATGTTGAGTTGTTAGCACTAAATTTTGGTTTTGTGCACACCTAAGTAGTGCATGAGGATTGTTATCAAAGAAAGGGTGCGCATATTTCATAGTGTTGTGCACACCTGGGTAAGTGTGTGTGGTTGCACCTCAAGGGAAGGGTACAAGCATTCCATAGTGTTGCGCGCACCTGGGTAAGTGCACAAGGATTACCTTGAAGTGTGCATTGAACTGAGTTGTGTGTGTGTGTGTGTGTGTGTGTGTGTGTGTGTGTGTGTGTGTGTGTGTGTGTGTGTGTGTGTGTGTGTGTGTGTGTGTATTTGAGGCCAGAGAACCTATGTGGTTATGGGTTTGGTGATTCGGTATGAAAATAGGCCAATGCACCTATCCTTGTAAAATGTAATCACACTCAAGTTATTAATAATATCGCATCGTTGTGCGCAGATAGATTAGACGAAAAGATACAACGGGTTAAATTCCACCGAAAAGGGGAAAAGGGGGGGAATGAAGTCCAAGGGAATATTTTATTAATATTTTCGAAAATTGGGATTTATGGATATTTTACTTATGCAACTAACATTTATAGTTCTTCTTTTGTTATTACATTTATTTAGCACATTACCTGCATATATAAGATCATTGAAAAAGAGGGAATCACAGAAACAAGATAGACACAAAAATTATCTTGGGAAACCCTCTAGGGGAAGAAAACCCAGCAAACTTCATCAATATAGATTAGCCAACCAAGAACAATGTTTCTCGCCGAGAGAGAACTAAAAAAGAAGAATATCCTCCTCTATCCCTTGACTAGGGAAGAGTAGCGTGCCACTTGACAAAGATGAATCCAAGAGATAGACCAAAAAAAAACCTCCTTGACGTCGCACCTAGCTGCAATAGCTTCTCCTCCAAGACTTGAACACTTCTTCTATAGCCACAAAACTTGTGTTGTGTGTGTCCAAGTGAGGCAATAGCCTCCCTTATAAATAGTAGTATGACCTGCCTAAATTAGGTCTCGGTCAACCTGTCACTTTACCCTTTTAATTTACATTTTAATTGTCAAGGAACAATAGGGCCAAATTTTACAAAGGAACAATAGGGTCATCTTAATAAATATAATATAATAACATTCTTTAGGGTTTTTCTTAGTAAAATACAATAATGATATCTTATGAAGCTACTCAATCTTCAACACTCCCTCTTAGAAAGGAAGGTATTCTTCTCATCACGGTTATCATCATTTCTTTTGCGCTTCTACATACTTGGTCATTGTCTTGTTGTTAATCACAGATCTATATATCATAGGAAGTTCTACACTTTCACTTGAGTAGCATACCAGAATACGTTGGAGTAGCATACCAAACTGCGTTGGGGTTAAGATATCATCTTGCATTGGAGTAGCATACCAACCTACGCTGGGGTAGCATATCAGCCTGCGTTGGGGTAGTGTACCAGCCTGTGTTGGAGTTACCAACCTGTGTTGGGGTAGCGTACCATCCTGCGTTGGGGTTACCAAACTATGTTGGGGTATCATACCAGCCTGCATTGGGGTAGCGTACCATCCTGCGTTGGGGTTACCAACCTGCGCTGGGGTAGCATACCAACTAGCGTTGGTGTTACCAACCTGCGCTGGGGTAGCGTACCAACCTACATTGGGGTCACCAATCTACGTTGGGGTAGCTTCCTATACTGGGGATATCATAACTTCCCTCTGAGGATCACATCACTTCCCGCTACTAGGGATCACATCACTTCCTTCCATTGAGGAACACATCACTTCCCACTACTGGGAAACACATCACTTCCTCTCACGAGGGAAGATCCTTCTCAACCACACCAATAAAATGCTTATCATTGGAGATCATAATTTTTTTATAATAACAATTTTTAGTGTAGAAGAGTCTATTCAAAAAGAGTAATTAGTACAATGGAAAACAATATTTATTCATGTGTAATTTGTTTTTGAAAAAACAAATTAGTTAGAATTAATATGTATAATGAACTATCTATGCAATTATAGTTTCAACAATATTGAACTTTGTAATTTATAAAAATAAACATGATAATGATAACCATCTTATAAGAAACATAAACAACATCTAAAATACACATTTATATTTGCTAGCTAACATCATCTAATTATATATACCTTTAGCACATATAAATATCATTAATTAGCTAGCACACATATCTAATAATTTAACAGGGCATCATCATTGTGATCACATCTAAAACAAGAATTTTCTAAAAACATCATCACACACATCTACCAAACACATTTAACATTAAACATATCTAACATGACCTAAAAATGTACACATCAACATCAACATATAAATTAAGTACATCATCAACATGATCAATAGAAAAAAAACACCATGTGTGTGTGTGTGTGTGTATATATATATCATGGACAAGTCAAATAAGTACTATAACATATATGGTCCAACCGATGGCATAATATGCATATCTACAACAATAGTGGAGGCTTGGTCTGTAGTGGAATATGATGGATGATTAATAGGTCTTGCCTGCTTATCTAGATGAGGTGAAAGAGGAGGATGAGGAATAGGTTTGACATGCTCATCTAGGTGAGGTGAAAGAGGAGGATGAGAAATAGGTTTGGCATGCTCATCTAGATGAGGTGAAAGAGGAGGATGAGGAATATGTGTTTCCTCCTCATGATTTGGGTGAGGTGAAGGAGGATGAGCATGATGTGGAGAAGGATGATCACAACCACCCTCATAAATCGATGGGGTACTGGAAGAATGGGTCGTAATGGAAGAAGAGTTATTCCTATCATCGAGATCTCTCCTCATTGCTAGTAGTCTGGCAGCTTCGACGATGTGACGCATAAGAGGCATTGAATCATGCAAAATCTCCTTCCAAATCTCCAAGAGAACAGGATATTCCCTGATGTATTGCATTAGGGAATGGAAGACTCCCACCTTAGTCAAAATTGTAGAGAGTCGGTCACCCAAATCCAAACTGAATTTGGTATCAAGCCTACGACGCCTGTCGTCAGGTATATGCACCTGAGGACCCTGACCCATCGCAGCCTCAGGAATCATCTCCTCATCGTCATTTGTTGGGGGAAGAGGCACATCCCCGATGAAAGTGCCAATATATGCAATATATATAGTACAGAACAATAATTACACAGTTAATTCATTAAACAATTTAATAAAACAAGTTAAAGAACGTGTTAGAATTAATTTTATTCTAACTAAGTAAGACAATAAAAGGAAACTATGTTAATTTAAACAAAACACTAATATTACCTCTATCATATGGTGCCTCATCTGGTGGCTCACCTGCTGTGAAAATGATGTTCATATATCATCTCCAATCCAAACCCACATAAGGACACGACACCATGACGAACATGTGATCTGCCACACTGCCTAGTAGCCCCAGTGCATCTGGAAAAATCCTGGCTAGAAACTTCGCCTAGCCTCTCTTGGGCATCATCTCCCCCCACATGTGCATATTCGCATGAGTCCTCGGCCTAGGAGGCTGATGGACAAAATTCAGTCTCGTCTTTGGAAACCTCTCAAAAAATAAGCAAAACGGCTCTGAGGAAAATGGGAAGTTTGACCTCCCATGTATCATAGCCTGAAATTTATCAAGCGCTATACAAAACTACTGTAAAAAAATGGCTGACCATATCATACATCATGGTATTTGTACCAATGAATCAACATAATACAAAAGAGGGAAGATAATACATTTCACATTACTATTAAAATGGGCTATGGTAGTCACTAAGAGTGAGAGGCACCTAACCTCCTCTGCACTAAAAGAGGTGATTTTCTGCTATCCACCAGACACCTGAAAATCAGTTGAGGATAGTACCTCAACCCCAATATATCACTGAGAGTACATGAGATGAATCTCAGTGGAAACACCTATTGGGACATCTGGGAACTGGGGAAAATCCTCCCCTCTCCTAGATAGCCCAGTGATAAAGTAAATATCCTCCTTAGTGGGATAGTACCATTGATCCGGACCCACACGAAAAGCCTATCAATGGACATCCCATCGATGGATCAGATGCACCAAAAAACCAAAGTGCCCCTTAAGGGATGTAGCCTCCTCATAGTACTTAAGGAGGCCTACATCCCTCAAGAGAGCATGAATCGTTGGAGTAATAGGGCGAGGGTACAAATCCCTCTCCCTTGCCTACCATTCGTGTACAACATTGTACAGGTCCACCCTCTGTTGTTGTTGTTGTTTCTCTCTCCAATCATGTCTCTGCATGATTAACATATGAAATACATCAGCCTCACTCATACACAAAACATTAAAAAAAATATACTGAATGGTAAATTTATCTGTAAATACAGAAAAATAACTTCCTTAAAAAAATAAGATAATTGCATTAACGGTGTGCCAAAAGAACAGTCACGCACCATCTGCGATGCACCCATATATTGTGACCACTGTGACCGGTGCGTCAGTGTAAACTAACGCACCGAACAAAAATGTTCTATTGTGTTATGTGATGAGTTGAAAAAGGTACCGCATCGGGAAGCTACACTACAAACAATACACCTCGTTGCGTTACGTTTATCATACACATCTCTTAAACCAAAAAACAAATTAAAATTTTAAAGAAGGTAAACAATTATTTAAAATTAGCAAAAAAATGCAATGTGTATACGTTCCCTATAGTTCATGGTGCGCCCATATATATTGTGAGCACCATGATCGATGCGTCAGTGTAAACTAACACATCGAACAAAATTGTTCTACTGTGTTATCTGGTGCATTGGAAAAAGGTACCGCACTGGGGTGCTACACTACAAACTATACACCCCAGTGTATTACTTTATCATACACACTTCTTAAACCAAAAAACAAATTAAAATTTTAAAGCAAGTACACAATTATTTAAAATTAGCAAAACATCGTGGTGCATATACGTTCACTACAGTCCGTAGTGCACCCATATATATTGTGAGCACCGTGACCATTACGTCAGTGTAAACTAACGCACCAAACAAAAATGTTATATGGTTTTATGCACTGCGTTGGAAAAAGGTACTGCACCGAGGCGCTACACTACAAACAATACACCCCGGTGGGTTACATTTATCATACGCACCACTTAAACCAAAAAACAAATTAAAAATTTAAAGCAGGTAAACAATTATTTAAAATTAGCAAAAAAATGCGGTGTGTATACGTTCCCTACACACACTGGTGCGTGTAATTAATATAGTCTCACTGTCACATAAAATTTAACAAATTTTCGAGTATGGAACTTTATAACGGTGTGTTTTGGTCGTTACTATTGCACCGCACACGGTGCCACCAAAAACATTATTGGGTGCACCGCAACACAATGTTACATTTCTCAGCGGTGTGTTTGGTAAACATGAATGCCCCGGTGCACATGTTTATGAATGCACTGTGTAAAATATATCTTACAAGGGCGGTGCGCTATGTACTTTAACACCCCGGTGCATTATCTGTACATTGACACACCACCCCACCAATTAAATGATTTTCTTCGGTGTGTCGTTAAATGGACACGTCGGTGTGTTTATGTTTACCAACGCACCATCGAGAAATGTATCAAGCTGCATGGTGCACCCTGTAAATTTACAAGTTGCATGATATGCGGTACAAGATGAGAGCCTCGAATGCACGGCGCAATTTTTTTTATTTTTTTTAACACTTAAAATTTCACTCAATTTTAAATTTTAAACCGGTGAAAACTTAATTTATGAAGAAACAAGGAGATTACCTAGACATTTTGTCGTCAGGGAGGCATGGTTGCGACATACTCAAAAAAAACTAAATTTGCCCACCATTTGGAAAAAATTTAAATTCACGCACCCAACAACAGATGAAAGGAACACAACAAAGGAAAGCACTGATGGAAGGGTGCTTCAGATAGGCAAAAGTTGCACCGGTGCTTTTAAGCTCTACAACACCGAGAATGGTAAAAATTGTTTTTACCATCAGTAATTGTTTTAATAAAACCCTATTCCGATGTGCCCGATTCACAACCACATCGAGCCATACATGTTTAATGAGTGCACCGGTTATGTATTTAAAAATAAATAGCCCTATCATGGTGTGTGTGTGTTTTTGTATGCACCGGTGCATATTCGACTCCATATTGCACCACCTTTTATTTTTTTGAAAAACTACAATATTGCAAAAAATTGTGTTTAAGCATGACATAGTGCGGTATAATAATAGACACCCCGGTGCGCTTGGGCTTACAGAGTGCACTGCCTAAATTTGGAAATTAACCCTAACACGATGCTTCATATTGTAGCACTGGTGTGCACCGGTGCACATGTTATAATAGAGGGCACCGGTAATTGTTTTTTGACACAATCCTACATTGTTGCGTAAATGTTTTTTATTTAACCATATGATGGTGCACTCTACTAATAGCATATCGGTGCTTCCAGTGTTAAGTTGTGCACCACATATTTTTAAAATAATGTTATTATAGTGTGTCATTATTTCTCAGTGCGTCCTTATTTTCGTAGCACACCGGATAATATTGTTCTTTATTTGAAATAACCCTACTACAGTGCACTAGTTTTGAGGGCACCAATGCACCTGTTGTCAAAAATGCACCAGTGCATTATGTACTTATAAAATCATCGGTGTAAAAACATCCGCTAAAACCTCTGGTTTCTTACCTCCACTAGTATCATCCACTATAAACATATTTTTGGGATATTTTTATAGGGGCATCCGCAAAAAACTCCGCTAGAGGGTCTTTTCCTTGTAGTGGGTTGAACAAGCTGCTATGCACTCAGCCTTAGTCATACTGAGTGACACACTAGTATGCTTCCTGATGAACCATGAGATCATAGTTGATCCCATATTGAAGCAACATTTAGATGTATTCTTTCGTTCTGCAACACTATCGGCCCAATATGAATCAATAAATCCTTGCAGGCTTATCTCATGATATAAATCATATCTAAGTCCATATTCAATTGTACCTTTCAGGTACCTCATCACATTTTTTGTTGCAATAAAGTGAACACGTCTTGGCTCAACCATATACTGACTCAATGTGTTCACCGCAAAACATATATCTGGCCTTGTGTTTCTTAAGTATATCAATGAATCAATCATGTGTTTATCCATGGTGGCATCCACTGTCTCTGAAGATGTTTCACTTAATAACTTCATATTTGTCACCATTGGTGTAGGCATGGATTTACAATCCATCATTCCAAATCTCTTCCGAGTCTCTACAACATATTTTCCTTTGCATAGGAAAATCTCACCCGATTTCTGCCACACCACTAGACCCAAGAAATAATGCATCATACCTAGGTCTTTCATCTCAAACTATGATGCAAGATTTCTCTTGCACTCAATGATGAGCTTCTCATCTCTTGTTAGAAACAGGTCATCCACATATAAAAGTAATATCATTGGACGACCGCCCACAACCTTGTAGTACATGTTGGAATCTTCTTTACTCTTGGTAAATCCCAAGCTCATCAAGAAATTATATGATCTGGAATATCATGCTCTAGGTGCTTGCTTAATCCCATACAAGTATTTCTTCAATCTATAGACATGAGACTCCTTCTCATGTATCTTGTGGTTTCTCTATGTACACTTCTTCTGGCTACCAGGGAAAGTGTCTCGTCGTAATCTTAAGTGTCTCGTCATAATCTTATCTCTCTTGCTGGAAGAATACTCTGGCCACTAATCAATATTTGTACATATCTATATTGTTATCTACCACATGCTTGATCTTGTATATCAACTTGTAAGTCACCACTGACTTCCCTTCTGGTCTCAGGATCAAGGAAAATATCTATGTCCCAATCCTTCTGACTTGCTTCCTCCTATGTCACTGTATTAAAGTCTACGGAAGAAAGGGAATCTTCCCAAGAGATATCATATCTCCTTGAAGCCTCTAAAACTTCAATCTAGCCTCCTCAACTCATGGAACCTATCTGTCAGTCCTAGAATAGGTCTCTCTCTCCCATATGAATCTGAGGAGGAATACTTTATGAATTAAAGTATCTAAGCCACTGAATCTCTTTGAGATCAAGCTCACTCTGAGTCTCCATTCTCCCTCTGAAGCTTGACTCCCTCTGATTCTATATAATCTTCAGAGCCATCTGCTCCTTCTGTATGTGATGATTTCCTCTGAAGTCTCCTATGAATGTTCCTAGGGAGGCTACTCCTCCCTAATGGATCATGAGGGTTGACTCCCTCTTAACTCTATCTCCATCTAAGCTGGTACTTGGTGTGGTCGACTGCCTCACCACTGGTGGAGCCATCTTCTCCTCATGATATGGTTTATCAAATCTATGTGTCTTTTCATTCTGCAAAGTGTCACAAGATCATGTTGGTCTCTTCTTGGTTAATACAATGATTTTGGGTAGGCCCTTCTAGCTCTACTAACTCTTCCTGGTGATATAAAGAGTGATCAACTGCACTAGAGGGATCTTTTTGGTCATCTTTGGAGCCTTCTAATCCTTGCAATCAATATCCATATGAGATACTTAGTATCCCACAAAAGTACCCTTCTTTGTCTTCTTATTCTTCGATACATGGATGTATAGGGTAATGTATACAACTTCTTATCTGAATAGTTTGCTCCATGTATCAAACTAGAGACCACCTAAAATGTTGCCTCCTACAACTATCACTATATATTCCTTCAAATTTATCACATGTGACTTGCCCAGAACAAGACCAACAACAAGGGAAAACAATAAACAAGAATAATACTCTTCTAATAATAATAAAAACAATAACGAGAACAATTGTTACCGTAGCTCCTTCTCAGAGATATCACTTGTAACCTACCTGGAATGAGAGCCAAAATAAAGATGCAATAATAAGAAATAGGATCAACACTCTTCTAGTGGTTTGACCAGTCATTCCTTCATGGTAACTTTCCCTGAATAGGAAACAAGAACAACAATATCTCCATGGTAACCTCCATGGAATTTACAAGATAATATTCCTGAGACAAGACCAACAAGAGAAAAAGTATTTCCAATATAATAGTATTTTCATAAGAGCATATCTATGTTAACAGGAATAAAATAAAATTTCATGGTAATCATCATATCATTACCGAGGTGACCTGCCTAGAAGAAAAACAAGAAGTATATCCTAGAGGAGATGTTAGTTCATCTTGCAAACAAGTACAATAAGCATCTATATCAATAGTAGTCACATGATACCAAGTATTCATTGTATCTAACAATAATATAATCTTTCAAGGATTGTTGTCACAACAATATTGTTTACCTGTAATGTAGCAATTATCAAACTTGATATGTGCAATTTGGAAACTTATCAATTTAATCAATCAAACCTGGAACCTAGAGTCTTATTTTCAAGAGTGAGTGTTGTTTATTTTCTTCCGAGTGTCCTTCACTCAAGGTGACAATTATTGTCTTCAACATGTCCCCTGTACTAAGACAATATTCATTCTTGACAGAAATCTGAGTTAAAGAATATAATGCAAATAAAATCTAAAATATAAACCTTAATCAATCTAATACTTTGACTAAAGTCAACTTATAACTTTAACTTTGACCAAAGGTTAGTATGATAATCATAACTTCAATAGATCAAAATATAACTATATTTTTAAAAGATCGCAATAATGCCATAAAAGCTAGAGGCATATCAAAACAATCAAACCTAGAGTGTGGTGTTCCTCTGAATGTGTTGGATCTGAGATCCATCTGGATCTACTATTGCTTATTGGACAAAATATCCCTTCTCCTACAAACACACTCAATATAGTGATACCATTTAAACATATACAAGTACATACCTCCAACAGGAGCGACAAACAACGACAAGAAATGACGAATCATAAAACTTCAAGGTGCTTCGACTTGCAATCTGAAAGTAGTTGGAGATGCACTAGGGTAAGGCACACTAGGAAAATAAAATTTAGTCCCAATACTTCCCAGAAACTTTCACTACAACTATTGTTGCAACTAGCATGAAGAACCTTTCATGAAGGAACTGGAACGAAGGAACTGACATTGCAAACCTAGGATTTTATGAGGAAACCCTAATTTCTAAACTTCAGAAATTTGCAGATCTGATCTGGGGAAAAGATGTGCTCTACTTAGGTGACCTTCTTAGTGGGTTCAGTAAGTGCTCAATGATCTTGACAAAGGGGGAAACTTAGGATCTTCCTTTCAAAGGTTAGATTGTTATGAAGGAAACCAGCTCTAATACCATGTTAAAATTGTGGTGTTCTCGTTTAACCATAGACAATATCACACTATTTTCACCCAACCATAGGCACACATGCCACCCCCAAGCACTTTAACCTTTACTTAGAATAGTTACGGAAATCCTACCAATAGATAAACCCTAGTCACAATTGGTGTAGCAGCAACACAATAACCATACAAGAAGAGAGTACCTTGTACCAAGAGAAGCACAAGAGAAATACCAAAAGACTGTTGCACTATTCCTCCATAATAGCGCTCACTCTAGTTGTAGTTGCTACTCCCAGACTTGCACACCTCTTAGCTACAAATGCAGTATTGTATACTTGTTCACTTGTTGAGTGAGTGTATACAAATAAGCTAGGAAACTACCTATTTATACTAAATTGTCCAGCTGATTGGAGTCGACTTCTCCTTTTGGATGTGTCTATTACTTTAATATTATTTCTCTTGAGGTCGATTTCTCTCCTAGGGTTTTCTAACATCTGTTTAATGGTTACACTTGGAGGTTAATACCTCTTGTAGCTACCAAAACATCAACATAAAAACTACAGGAAAGGATGTCAAGTATTTGCAGTGCACATAGAGGAGGAACCTAAGGATAAAATGACAAATGTTGAAGACTATGCAGTACTGAAATAGTTTGAGGATGTCTTTAAATATATATTGGGGTTTCCACTAAAAATAGACATTGATTTTTCTATAAATACGATGTCGGGAGCAACTCTTTTATCCAAGACTCCTTATAGGATGAGTACGCTAGAGCTAAAGGAATTAAAGATGCAACTTGAAGAGCTTATGAAGAAGGGGTATATATGCCCAAGTGTGTTACCTTGGGGTTCCCTAGTATTTTTTGTGAATAAGAAGGATGGTATGTTGATACTTTGTATTGACTTCAGGAAATTGAACAAAGTAACAGTAAAGAACAAGCATCATTTTCCAAGGACAGATGGCCTCTTTGATTAGTTGAGGGGCATGCAAATATTTTCAATTATTGATCTCATATCTAGATATCACTAAGTGAGAATTAAAGAAGAATACATCAACAAGACTTCCTTTAGAACGAGGTACGAACATTATGAGTTCACAGTGGTGCCATTCGGGTTGTCAAATGCACCATTTTTCTTCATGTGTTTGATGAATGGAGTTTTCATAGAATACTTAGATAAGTTTTTCATTGTTTTTTTGGATGACATACTTATTTAATCAAAGTATGAAGAAGAGGATGAGCAACATTTGAGGATGGTACTGCAAGTATTGAGGGAGAATCAACTTTATGTAAAGTTGATCAAGTGCTCATTTTACCAGAGGAATATTTAATATTTGGGTTGTACCATTTCCAAGGAAGGAATGGTTGTGGATCTGGAAAAGATAAAGGCCATTAAGGAATGTCCCACACCAAGAAATTTCGTAGAGGTGAGGTCCTTCATGGGAATTGTAGGTTATTATAGAAGGTTTATTGAAGGCTTCTCAAATATTGCACACCCAATTACATCCTTGCAAAAGAAAGGTGTGAGATTTGAGTGGACTTCTGATTGTGTAAGAATTTTTTAGCACTTGAAGAGTTTATTGGCAAGTGTGCCAATTTTGAGAATTGTTGATCCTAATGAATACTTAATTGTATGCATGGATGCATGCAAGGAAGGGATTGATGGATTCCTTAGTCAGAATGGCCATGTGATATGCTATGAATTAAGAAAGTTAAAAGATCATGAAAGGCTCTATGCTACTCATGACTTAGAATTGGCAGTCATAGTGCATCCCTTGGATATGTGGCGGAACTATCTCATGGGTAAAATATTTGAGCTGATAACATACCATAGCGGTCTGAAATATTTGTTTGGACAACCAAATTTAAATGCCAAAAAAACTAGGTTGATATAATTCCTTAGTGAGTATGATTTTGACATAAAGCATATCAGAGGAAAAGGAGAACAATGTGGATGATGCACTCAGAAGGAGGGTACACGAGATACATGTTAAATACACTAGCATGTAAAAATAAAATTTGTGTGACATAATTTTATAGGTTTCCAAATCAGATCAATGTTATGCGGACATATGGACAAATTTATAGCAAGCTTTGTCGCAGCAGAAATTGGAAGGTTATGAGCTAAAAGAGGATGGAATCCTCATGTATAGGTGCAAATTCTATGTGCCAAATGTTTAGTAGTTGAAAAATATGTTATTGTCATAGATTCATAAGGTTCCTTATGTTAGACACCCAGGCTACCATAAAACTATTGCAGTGGTCAAAAAGTAATACTATTGGCCAGGCATGAAAAAGGAGGTTGCTAATTTTATTGCTAGATGCCTTGAATGTCAAAAGGTCAAGGCTGAGCACAGACACCCAACTGGTTTGCTACAACCTTTTCCCTTTCCTGAGTGGAAGTGGGAATTGGTAACCATGGATTCCATTACTAAGCTTCCTAGGACTGCTAAGCAACATGATTCTATTATGGTAGTGGTGGAAAAGCTTACTAAAGCTTCCCATTTTATTCCAGTGAAGTCAACGCACAAGGAAACCAACATTGTTGAAATATACATGTGATAAATTACTAAGCTACATTGTGTAAATAAGACAATTATGTCTGACAGATAACCCAAGTTCACATCGAAATTTTGGAAAGGGATACTCAAAGGATTTGGGACAAATCTTAATTTTAGCACAACATATCACCCTGTGACAGATGCACAAACAAAGAGGGTAAATCGGGTGATTGAAGATATACTCATGATGTATGTGATGGATAAACCATAAAAATGGGAAGACTACCTTCACTTGGCAGATTTTACTTACAACAATGGGTATCAAACATCTTTAAAGATGAGCCCATTTGAGGCACCTTATGGTAGAAAGTGAAACACACCAGTGATTTTGGAAAACCCATCAGACCACGTAGTGATTGGGCCATAATTACGTAAGGAAATGGAAGAGCAGATGGTAAAAGGAAAAATTTAAAGGTTTCCCAAGACAAGCATAAAATATGCATAGATAAAGGCAGAACCCACAAAGATTTTAAAATGGGTGACCATGTGTTCTTGAAAGTAAAATCCATATCCAGTTCACTGAAGTTGGGAAATTTTTCTAAGTTGGCAGCATGCTACAGTGGGCCAATTGAAATCCTAGAGTATATTTCCTATTGCATATATGCTTTCATTTCTTGCATCCTTGTGTATTCATAATTGTTTCCATGTATCATTGCTTAAAAATTACGTACCTGATGCTAATCATATTATTGATTGGAATGTGATTCAGGTGGAGCCAGAAGGCGATTTTCGAGTGAGACCAGTTTTCATATTGGATCAGAAAAGAAAACAGGTCTAGAATCGACTCATGGATCTATTAAAGGTCCAATGGACCCAATATGGTCCTGAGGATGCAACTTGGGAGCACGAGGATGCTATGCGGGCAGAGTATCCACACCTTTTTGAAGACTTTTGAAATTTTGTGTGTACATGTGTATATAATGCATTGAGGACAGTGCATAAATAATGGGAAAGGTAATGTAATGTCCCTAATCCAAACCCCATTTTTAATTGTACATATAGGTTGGTGAGTCGTTGGTACCAATTGTAAATGTAAATGTGCATATAGTCTGGTGAGTCATTGGAACCAAGTTTTGGTTTTGCACGCACCTGAGTTGTGCACAAGGAATGTTATCAAAGAAAGAGTGTACACATTTCATAGTGTTTCACGCACCTAGGTAAGTGTGCATGGTTTCACATCAAGGGAAGGGTGCGCACATTCCATAATGTTACACACACCTAGGTAATTGCGCAAGTATCACCTTGAAGTGCACATTGAAACAAGTTATGTGTGTGTGTGTGTGTGTGTGTGTGTGTGTGTGTGTGTAATTAATGCAAATAGGTCAGTGTTCATATCCTTGTAAAATGTAATCACACTCAAGTTATTAATAATATCACATCGCTACATGTAGACAAATTAGACGAAAAGAGATGGGGGGATAAACTCCATCGAAAAAGGGAAAAGGGGGGTACTTAAGTCAAAGGGAATATTTTATTAATATTTCCAAAAATTGTAATTTATGGATTTTTTTATCCTAAGTTCCCGAGGGATGGGAATGAGATAACCAAGTGGCTAAAGATAATTCTGAAGGTGACAAGTGTCCAGTTATGACCATGCAAATATATTGTTGAGCCTTAATGTATTTTGGGGAAATTCACTCATTTTCCTGGAGGGTTCGGACCATATAGACATGGAAGGTTTCCATCTAGGAATTAAAAGTTTTTGTTGTCGAAGAGGTGGGTTGTCAGGCCCGTGAGCATTCTCTCCAGGTGAGAGATTTGTTTTCGAAAAGGTAAGTTGTCTGACCCATGAGAATTATCTCCAAGTGAGATATTTACTATCAAAGAGGTGGGTTGTCAGGCCAATGAGAATTCTCTCCAGGTGAGAGATGTGTTGTCGAAGAGGCGGGTTGTCAATCTCATGAGAATTTTCTACAGGTGAGATATTCATTAGGAATTATTCCCTGGTGCACTGGGAATTAGTTACATGGCTCTGAGACTTCCTTTCTGGCCTATTGTTGAATCCCTGGAAGGGAAGTGGGGCAGCTGAGGGAACGTTGAGCAGAGGAGGGGCACACTTCCTGGGGTGGGACATGCATGTGGGGAATGAGAGACTATAGACTAGTTGCAGCAGTGGGCACCTTGGGCTGAGAAATTTTGTTGATTATCAGACCTTAGCCTAGGATTAGGAATCCCTTTTACCTGGTGGAGTTTAAACCCCAGATTGGGGGTGACATTTTGCTGAAATTTTATGAGCAACAAAGTCTATGGCTAGGAGGAACGTCTGAGTTTTGTGCGCAGTTGGGGACTTTTCATAAAATATAAGTGTCCTTTATGTTCTTGTCTCATTTATTGTGTTCTTAATTATCTATCTCCAACATGGGTTTAATTCTTTTATGATGTTGCATATAAGTAATTGTTGTTATTTTATATAATGTTGCTTGCACATGTAAGTGTGGTGTTGATATTCAGAATTTGTAGTTGTACATGTGAAGTATGACAGTTGTTATTAGTTATTCCGATTAAGTTAATATTATATTCATGATCATGAGTCTCTGAGGTGATATTAGAATGGTCGTGCGCACAATGAAACATTACATGCGCACAAGAAGTTGGATTCACTTGTGCGCACAGGGAAGTAATATGCTCACACAAGGAGAACATTTTTTTTGTGTGACTGTAACGACCCCTCCGTTACGACATCAATGTAAATGAGTACAGTAGTGGTTAATATATTGATTTTTTTATAACAACAATTAGAATAATTAATATGAGACATTAATCTACTTCAATAATACACATTCTATTCTCATCTACACCACAACACGACAACAATCAAATTCATCATCATTATAACTAATAGATTATTTTCATCGCATAAAGATAACAAGATGTCTACCTGCCCAAACTACCTACAAGTTTAGGACCATCAAGACACATAATCAGTGAACAAGTCCAGGATTCATCCAATGTATTTTGACCATTTAAGGTCTCGGGACTGGCAGTCGTTCTAAGGAACAAGAAGGCATCTATTCCCATAAGCCATATTAGATAATTTTATAATTAAAATTTCTATAGTTTAGTAACAAGAAAATACCACCTATGCAAGGATCCGAAACAATCTCAATCTATTTTTATTCTTCATGAGAGCTATTGATCCGAAATCGGATTCAGAAGACTGTCAGGGCATGAAAAATGCTCAAAAATGACAGTGCTCGAAATCCAACGAAACCAACACCATTGCATCCGGCTCATCTTCCTGATTCCGTTGGTATAATTTTTATGTCAAACGGAGTCCGTATGAAGAAGATATCGCATTCTGTCCGTCGAGCCAAACAGGCAAAATTTTGGGATGCTGACTGTACCTGTCTGTACAGTCCGTACAGGACACGTGTCAGTCCGTACAGTGACACGTGGAAATTCTGTACAGTGACATGGCGGCTTCCGTACAGTGACATGGCGGCTTTCGTACAGTGACACGTGGCGGCTTCCGTACAGGACACGTGGCAGCCTCAGAGCGTGACACGTGTCAGGCAGATTTGGCGTTTTGGGCGTATGGTTGGAACAATCCCGAGGTGACATGTGTCACCACTGGAAGGGTGACACGTGGCATGGGATGACGTCAGCATCGTATGGCAGATGATGCGGAAGGCTTACGTGGCGGATGACGTGGCAGTACGGCGCGCTGACGTAGCAGGTGACGTGGACGAATCATCGATCGACACGTGGCATCATTTGGGCGAATGGTAAGGTGCCACGTGGCCCAATCAGCGGCTACCACGTGGCACCCCGGTTTTAGCCAATGACATCTATATAAAAATTATTTTGGGCCCGGGGGGATTCGAACCCCGGACCCTTGCACCGACAAACGCCTTTGTATCGAACCGCTAACCATTGTACCACTGGAAGTTGCTTGTTATATGGGCAAATTTAAATGGTTTTAAATTTACATGTGGAACTAAAGTGCGGGGGGTTCGGGTCGGGGCTTGGCCCCGACCCCTGTTTTATGGTGCTCCGCATACAACCACATGCTCTGGGGTCCAATCAAAACGGGCGCGGTTTTTTCGTTAAAGGTTTATGTGTGGTTATAACGGTTATATGACCACCGTTTTCAAATAAATGCGCAGTTATGATTTAAATCAAACGGTTATGGTTTATGTTTACGGGCGGTTATATGTTTAGCCCGTGGTCCCTTTGTAGCCACATGCGACCAGTGCTGGAGCACGGATGGGGTTAGGGCCAGCGCTAGCCCTAAGGGCTAAGCGCTTGGCCATATTAACCATATGACTGTCAAAAAAGGAGCGTGCGTGCCGACTTTGGGGGCTTAATGCCCGTTTATTAACTATTATATAGTTATAAGTGGGTTTTTAACCACTTTTTAACTAAATTTAATGTAATTAATCCATTTTTAAGGGTTATTGGGCATTTTTAGAGCCTAAATTCGTGGA
>ML786890.1:172962-241846 GCA_009831015.1 Picea engelmannii | reverse complement strand
AAAAATCAATATCAGTTCACTAAAGCAGGTCATGATTATGTGGTTCATGCTCATCGTGTTAAAGAAACACTTCAAACAGGGGAACAGTTAACGAATGTAGTTGTTTCAAGTGAAGTAATTAAGCAAGAACAAGATATGGTTGTAAATCATAGGTTGCTTCAAGATAAGCTCATGTCGTGCAAATATTTAAAGTGTATCAGTTCATTTGCAGTCATCTTCTTAATACTGTCATTAGCAATGTTTTCTACATGGATGATAGTAGCTTCAGTAAGATGTGACAGGGTTGCAATGGCTAACAATATACTGTCAGTTGTCATGATTGTGTTACAGATGATCATGATGAGACAGGTGCACGGGACAGAGTTCAGAGGCAGAGAGCAAGTCGGGTGGCCTATCCCGAGCTTGTTGACTGATCAGTAACCTTTTGGAGACCAAAAGGTCTTATTGTGGGGAGGTGTGATCCGAAATCGGATTCAAAAGACTGTCAGGGCATGAAAAATGCTCAAAAATGAAAGTGCTCGGAATCCAACGAAACCAACACCATTGCGTCCGGCTCGTCTTCCTGAATACGGTGGTATAATTTTTATGTCAAACGGAGTCCGTATGAAGAAGATATCGCATTCTGTCCGCCGAGCCAAACAAGCAAAATTTTAGGATGCTGACTGTACCTGTCCGTACAGTCCGTACAGGACACGTGTCAGTTCGTACAGTGACACATGTCAGTCCATATAGTGACACATGGCGGCTTTCGTACAGTGATGTGGCAGCTTCCGTACAGTGACACGTGGTGGCTTCCATACAGGACACGTGGCAGCCTCAAAGCGTGACACGTGTCAAACAGATTTGGCGTTTTGGGCGTACGGTTGGACCAATCCCGAGGTGACACATGTCACCACTGGAAGGGTGACACATGGCATGGGATGACGTCAGCATTGTACGGCAGATGACGCGGCAGATGACGCGGCAGGCTTACGTGGAGGATGACGTGGCAGTACGGTGCGTTGACGTAGCAGGTGACGTGGACGAATCATCGATCGACACATGGCATCATTTGGGCGAATGGTAAGGTGCCACATGGCCCAATCAGCGGCTGCCACGTGGCACCCCGGGTTTAGCCAATGACAGCTATATAAAAATTATTTTGGGCCCGGGGGGATTCGAACCCCGGACCTCTTGCACCGACAAACGCCTTTGTATCGAACCGCTAACCATTGTACCACTGGAAGTTGCTTGTTATATGGGCAAATTTAAACGGTTTTAAATTTACATGTGGAACTAAAGCCCGGGGGGGTCGGGTCGGGGCTTGGCCCCGACCCCGGTTTTATGGTGCTCCGCATACAACCACATGCTCGGGGGTCCAATCAAAACGGGCGCGGTTTTTTCGTTAAAGGTTTATGTGTGGTTATAACGGTTATATGACCACCGTTTTCAAATAAATGCGCGGTTATGATTTAAATCAAACGGTTATGGTTTATGTTTACGGGCGGTTATATGTTTAGCCCGTGGTCCCTTTGTAGCCACATGCGACCAGTGCTGGAGCGCGGATGGGGTTAGGGCCAGCGCTAGCCCTAAGGGCTAAGCGCTTGGCCATATTAACCATATGACTGTCAAAAAAGGAGCGCGCGTGCCGACTTTGGGGGCTTAATGCCCGTTTATTAACTATTATATAGTTATAAGTGGGTTTTTAACCACTTTTTAACTAAATTTAATGTAATTAATCCATTTTTAAGGGTTATTGGGCATTTTTAGAGCCTAAATTCGTGGAGGAAGTTGGAGATGGATAACCAACTCCCCCATTATTTAACCAAGGCCATTTTGAGGCCATGGACAGCTTTTGGAGAGCAATTTCAGAGCAGAGATGTTGAAGCAAGCCGAGTCAAAGCCAGTTTGAGGCAGGGAGACCGTTGAGGAGGAGAGGCTGTCGAACGATTTCTGAGAGATCGGGACATCCGTTTCAGGTGCCGTAAGTTGTGCATGGTTCCAGAGATCTGGGCGAACAAGACCAGATCAGTCTTGATACCATTCGGCAATGTAAAGATGTACTAATAAGCTTTCGAACAGAAATAAAAAGCCTCCCCCACAAGAGAAAAGGCCCGGAGACGTAGGCAAAGTTGTCGAACTCCGTTATCAACCTCTGTGCATTATGGTTTGTTGTTTTTCATTGTGTTTTCAGATCTGAAAATATGTTAATGGATGTATAATTCATTTATTTTCTCGCTCTTTCGTTAAAGTTTCCCAATGGTTAACTAATTCATGCGAATAAAACTCAACCATAGTCATTTCGAAAAATCCTGACGGATCAGCTATGGATACACAAAACTTTCATAATATTTAAATTTAATCATTTGAGCATTAATGTGAACTCTCTAATTTATTACAAATAAGACATTAATGATTAAATAACATTGATGAACTCCATGATATATTCGTATATAAGATGAGACTTGAAGCAGACCCCCACCTTGGCAGGGTTCATTGACCTCCCGATCTTTGGATCTTCCTATTCCTGAGTTGAAATGGCTTCTTGGTCCCTGCTGGAACCCTTCACATATAACCACGGGTCTCCTTTTATATTCTCTGTCACGCAAACATGCACTAGATGCGAGAGTCCACTCCACGTGACCACCAGTGTGACCACAGAATTAACCTAAAAAGGTGTGTCACGTTTCATGATTTCGGGACTTTCATTGCAATTCACCCCAACTCCTCAGATTCCCAAAACCTTGAAATGGGCTAATGGTCCCTAGCTCTTCCCTTAAATTCTTCATTGATGTGACCCTTGGCTGCAACCTACGGCCCAACCTTCGAGCATGTCGGGACTTCATGTGTCGGGGGTTTGTGAAGTGGTCCTCTCCCCTTCTCTCGAAATGTGAACTCGTGATGACCGCTTATGCCAAATTGATGGTCCTCGTTTCCCTCACGTTCCAACGGTCTAGATCCTTTTTTCGTGAATCAAGATTTCACGACTCGCAACTTCCGGGTAGCGGTTTCCTCCACTCTCCCGACTCCCGAAATGTCGATATTTCAAGACGCCAAATCAACGGCTCTCACCCCTTCAGATATGACGGCTACTATCTCTCCTGATCTTGCGAGTGTTGAAAAACACTCGGTCTTATCCTATCTACGGATCTACTGGATCCAACGGTCCACATAAAATCTGTGTTTCTCCCTCCGAGAATTCCAACCATCCGTTCAGACTCTCAATAGTTCCTCGCCAAATAACTTGGCGTCCGCCCTCTTGAGCCTGATTTCTACGAGGTGACTTCGACCCTCGTCCTTCCTCTGAACTTTATTCGAGTCTCTATCCCTCCTAATCTTGATTCTTGCTGCAAACTCAAGGATTCTAAGGGATTCTTACACGCACTCCTTGTGGCCTTCACAAAAATATCTGATTGTCTGATATCTTCCAACTCTGCGAACTCCTTGCAACAGAATTTCTTCAACCACTATCTTGGTTGGAAAAGTCTAAGACTCTGACCTAGCTTTCTCACACCTTGCATGACTCTGTGCTATACTTGCACTTCTGTTGGTATAAGAACAACTCTATCTCTCCTGATATTTTATGAGGTAAAACTCAGAACCTTGTCAACGCACTCCTTGCGGACCTTTATTGCACTCCTTGCAGGGATTCTCCGAACGAGGAGAAATTTAAACTTATACTCTCCCTCTCACAGACTTCATACATTCAACATGAAATCATACGCATAAAGCATTGAAACAAATGCATAACAGAGAATATAAGAAAACTTTAAACATACCATTCAATAGATGCAAACAGTAACCATAACAACACCATGAAATTGGATCAAAGCATTCTTATATTAATTCAAGTGCTTATGTACATGGTTTCTATAGCAACAACTATTTGCTCAAACAACTTCTACAATCTATGTTCTTCTCTCCCCTCCTATGCTCTCTTTCTCTACAACTTCTACTCTTACAATTGAGAATGAAAAATACAATACATACGAGGGAGCTTTCTTGAGTTTTCCCTCCTACAACTCTAAGCTATCTTATCAAAATTAAAGACTACAACTACTTTACATTTATTACATTCAATGCCTCCAACCAGCAGATGAGAGAAAATGCTCAATATCTGCGTTACAATCCCCAAAACATTTAATAGCAATTACATCCTTTCAGATATTACATTAATGTTCTTCTTCTGAAATTTAAATGTCTTCAAAATGCGCTGGTGTATATCCATTTGTACTCCACTTGAGCTTGCTTGTGATGCTCCTGCATCATACCCCTTTGGCTGAAAAGAATTTCATGGACTCTTGTCCATGAGCTCCTGCACCGTCTGTCCATGTTTTTGGATATCTTCTTCACTTTCCCAACTGGCATCCTCAATCGGGTGTCCCTTCCATTTTACCAAATAATCAAAATATGTTTTCCTCCAAGTTTTCTTACCAACTCTATGATCAATGATCTTTTCCATCTGCGGATTTTCAGCTACATGCATCTGTTTAACACACTAAACTTCCTTTTGATTCTCTTCTCCTCTCGCTTCATATACTCTGTAAGGGTACAAATTTTCTATGTTGAATATGGGTGATATGCCCACATCATATGGCAATTCTATTCAATAATCATTGGCCTCAAATTTCCATAAAATCTTACATGGCCCTATCTTTTTCATCTTTAGCTTGTTATATGTCCCCCTTGGGAACCTTTCTTTTCTTAGATGTGCTAAGACCAAATATCCCACTTCGAATTAAATCTCTCTCATGTGCTGATATTCTCTGTGCTTGTATTCCTGGTTGGAACTCTGCAACCACTCTTTGATCTTACGGTGGAGCTCCTGCATCTCTGCTGCAAAATCTTCCGCTCCAACACTCATGAACGCATTCTTCTCTAAGTCTCTCAAATCATATACTCCTCTTGGTTTCATTCCATAAATTATCTGAAATGGGATTTGTCATGTGCTCCTATTAATTGAATCATTATATGCAAATTCCACTTGCGGAAAAATCTAATCCCACTCACTGTGATGTTTAGCTACTAAACTCCTCAATAAGTCCCCTAAACTTCGATTTACTACCTCAGCCTGTCCATCCGTTTGAGGGTGATATGCCGAGGTAAAAGATAAATTTGTCCCTAGATTCTTCCATAGTGTCTTCCAGAAATGACCAACAAATTTGGTATCTTTGTCTGAAACAATACTCTTGGGTAAACCATGAAGTCGAACAACTTCTTTGAAAAACAGATTTGCAATGTGTGTTGCATCACTGGTTTTCTGACATGGAATAAAATGTGCCATTTTTTAGAATCTGTCGACTACCATGAATATGGAATCACAACCTCTCTGTGTCCTTGGCATTCCTAACACAAAATCCATGCTTACTGCATCCCACGGCCTCTCTGGTATTGGAAATAGTTGATACAACCATGTATTCTATCTTTTCCCCTTTGCGTGCTGGAAAAATCTACATATGTTGACAAATTTCTTGACATCTGTCCTCATCCCTGGCCAATAATACAAACTGTTCAGTTGCAAAAATTTATTGTCATGGCCGTAATGTCCATCCAATCCCCCACTATGTTTTTCCTTCAAAAGGTTTTCTCTCATAGAACTCTTTGGGATACACAACCGATTTCCTTTAAACAACAATCCATATTGAATGAAGGATTCAATCCATTATCTTCTACCTCTCAGAACAGGATTCTCACATGCTTCATAAGCTTCCTTGAAATCTAAATCATCTTTGTACATGTCCTTAAGTCTATCAAAACCTAAGATATTCACACGAAACTCCTGCAGAATCAAACATTTCATGCTCAATCCATCAACAACCTTGTTAGCATTTCCATAAATGTGCTTTATAACAAAAGTAAATTTCTACATAAATTCAACCCACTTTGCATGTTTCTAGTTCAGTTTTTCCTGTCTGGATATAAACTGTAAGGCCTGGTTGTCTCTATACAAAATGAACTCTTTTGGAACTAGGTAGTGCCTCCATTTCTGCAATGCTTGTATGACTGCATAAAACTCCTTATCATACGTGGAATATTTCATCTTAGCCTCGTTCAGCTTCTCACTGAAGTATGCAACTAGTCTATTGTCTTGACTTAAGACTGCTCCAATCGCAAATCCACTTACATCACATCTCACTTAAAATGTTTTACTGAAATCTAGCAGAACCAGAACTAACTATTCAGTTATCTTCTCTTTCAACAACTTGAAACTTTTCTCTGCTTCCTCTTTCCAATGAAAAGATTTATGTCTCTTCTTGACTGTGTCCATCATTGGTGCACAAATTGCACTAAAATTTATGATGAACTTACTGTAAAAACTAGCTAATCCATGGAAGCTTTTGACTTCAAAGATGTTCCTTGGTGACGACCACTCTTTGATTTCTTTTACCTTTTCAGGATCCATCTTCAACTCATTCGAAGAGATCACAAAACCTAAATAAATAAGCTTTGTATTCATAAAAGACGTTTTCTTCATATTTATCAACAACTTCTCTTGCTGCAACCTCCTCATCACTGAAGCTAAATGTCTCAAATATTCTTCCTCAGCCTTACTGAAGATCAGTATATCATCAAGATATACAATTACAAAATTTCCAATGAAATGTTTCAAGACTTCGTTCATCAATCTCATAAAAGTACTTGGCGCATTCGTCAAGCCAAATCGCATGACAAGCCATTCATACAATCCTTCATTTGTCTTGAATGGTGTCTTTCATTCATCACCTTCCCTCATTCTAATCTGATGATATCCACTTTTTAAATCAATTTTTGAAAAAAAATTTGCTCCACTCAAGCAATCCATCAAGTCATCCATCCTGGGAAAAGGAAATCTATACCTGATAGTGATTTTTTTTATATCCCTTGAGTCTTTACACATTTTCCATCCACCATCCTTCTTCGGACTTAACACTGTTGGTACAGCGCATTGACTCAAGCTTTCTCTAATCAACCCTTTGTCCATTAAATCCTCGACTTGTTTCTTAACTTCTTCATTCTCCTGTGGCATGAGTCTGTACGCTGATTTTTTTGGTAAACTTGCTCCTGTTATAAGTTCGATGTGATGGATTATACTTCTGATGGGAGGCAACGAACAAGGTAATTCATCCACCACTATATCAATGAAATTCTCCAGCATTTTCTGAATCTCCTTAGGTAGATCATCTATTGAGGTACTAGTCAAGATGACTCTAGTTTTCCTCACCATAACAAACTACATTTATTCATCTTTCTTGACTCCATCCAGAAGTTCCTTCCCACTTATGAGAAGTATAGTATTGCTTTTTTATTCTTTCACCTTCTTGTCTTCAATTGGAAGCAACATATGTGTCCTACCATTCTTCTCCAAGGTGTATGTGTTCTTTCTTCCGTCATGCATAACATTTATGTCATATTGCCACAGCCTTCCCAACAAAATATGACAAACATCCATGGGAATAACATCACATAATATCTCATCTCTATATCCCCCAATCTTAAATTAGACTAAGCATTGTTTAGTGACGGTTACCTAATGTCCTTTTTGCAACCACAAAACCTTGTATGGGCTTGGATGTGCAATTGTCTCCAATTTCATCTTTTCCACCATCTCTGTGGATACTAAATTATTCGTTCTTCCACTATCAACTATCACCTTGCATACCCTATCCTTGGTCTTGCAAGTAGTCCTAAATAAGTTGTTCCTCTGGACTGGATTTTCCATCTCTTTCTCTGGCTTCTAGAGAATTTTCCTCATCATCAAGGATCTTCCGCCTTCTACATATTCTACCTAAACATTTCGCCTATGCGCTTATGAAATGTGAATTTCTCCTCCTACATCCATTTTTCTATCGGTACATTCAAAAGATTTGTGTCCGATCTTTCCATAGAAAAACCACTTTATTTCACCTCCTCTGCCTATTCCTCTTCCTCTTGCTCGAGGAAAAGTATTCCTATCGGCATACTATCCTCCTTGTGAGATTCCTCCCCTTTCTGGGTGGTTATGAGGTTTCTTCTCTTCATCCTTGGGCTTTTGTACTCTGTCTTGGGCAACTGCTTTGCCTCTATTCAGAATTCTACCTATGCACCTTTAACCTTTCTTTCAAGCCAATTTCACTTCTGCCTTTGAAGCAATCTGATAAGCATCTTCTACATTCTTGATTGTCACCATGCTCATCTCATCCTGAATCTCATATCTCAGGCCATTCATGTATCTGGCGACCTTTTCATCATCACTCTCGTGATTACCAGCTCTAATGTTTAGTCTGTAAAAATCCTCAGTATATTCCTTCATTTTCATCCCTTTCTGTCTCAAATTCGGCATTCTTCGAAACATATTGATCTGGTAATCTCTAGGTATGAATTTGTCTTTCATCTTGGCGACCATCCTTTCCCAGCTTTTGATTCTTTGTTTTCCTTTGCAATGCCTATCATCCTACAGTTCATCCCACCACAGTGTTTCATGCCCTTTCATTCTAGTGACAACGTGCTTTACTTTCTTATCTTCCTCGACATCCTCATAGTCGAAGCATTTATCTAGAGCTCTAAACCAATCTAGCAGCTCCTCAACGTCTAATTTACCTTCATACATCGGAATGTCCAATTTCACTCTGGAACTTATTCTTGCAACAGCTTTGAATAGATGTTCCTCTGCAGCATCTTCGGCTCCATATTCGTTCTCACTTTCAACCTCACTGATATCTCCAGTATCAGGTGTTCGCCTCTATGTTGTCTCCATGGCATCCAATCGAGCACAAAATTCTCTCATCTCCCTTTCCACGACTGGATCGGTTAAAGTTCTTTCTGGATGTCTTCTTGGTGGCATTGTTTCAAATCTGTCCATGCAGAATTCAATCACAATTGTCCTATGTCTTCTCTTGCTTACAAAAAACAATAGTTGTAAGCTCTGATACCACATGATGCAGACCCCCACCTCGGCAAAGTCCGCTGACCTCCCGGTCTTTGGATCTTCCTATTCCCAAGTTGAAATGGCTTCTTGGTCCCTACTGGAACCCTTCACACATATAACCACAGGTCTCCTTTTATATTCTCCGCCACGCAAACATGCACTAGACATGAGCCTCCACTCCACGTGACCACCGACATGACCACAGACTTAACCTAAAAAGGTGCGTCACGTTTCGTGATTTCGAGACTTTTGTTCTGAGTCACCCTAACTCCTCTGATTCCTGAAACCCCAAAATGGGCTAACAATCCCTAGCTCCTCTTAAATTCTTCACTGATGTGACCCTCGGCTATGACCTGGGGCCCAACCTTCGAGCGCATTGGGACTTTACGTGTCGGGGGTTTGTGAAGTGATCCTATCCCCTTCTCTCGAAATGTGAACCCATGATGACCGCTTATGCTAGATCAATGGTCCTCGTTTCCCTCACGATCCGATGGTCTGGATCCTTTTTTCGCAAATCAGGATTTCGTGACTCGCGAATTTCGGGTAGCGGTTTCCTCCACTCTCCCGACTCCCGAAATGTTGATATTTCAAGGTGCCAAATCAACGGCTCTCGCCTCTTCAAATCTAACGGTTGTTACCTCTCCTAAGCTTGCGAGTGTTGAAAAAACCTTCGTCTTATCCTCTTCGCGGATCTACTGGATCCAACGGTCCATAGAAAATCGATGTTTCTCCCTCCGAGAATTCCAACCGTCCGTTCAGGCTCTCAATAGTTCCTCGCCAAATAACTTGGCATCCTCCCTCTTGAGCTTGATTTCTGCTAGGTGACTTCAACCCTCGTCCTTCCTCTAAACTTTCTTCAAGTCTCTATCCCTTCTGAGTTTGATTCTTTCCACAAACTCAAGGATTCTAATGGATTCTTGCATGGACTCCTTGTGGCCTTCACAAAAATCTTTGATTATCTGATATATTCCAACTCTGTGCACTCCTTGCAACAGAATGTCTTCAACCACTCACTTGTTTGGAAAATTCTAAGACTCTGACCTGGCCTGCGCACACCTTGCATGGCTCTGTGTTATACTTGCACTTATGCTGGTATAAGAACAACTATATCTCTCCTGAGATTTTCTAAGGTAAAACTCAGAACCTTATCAACGCACTCCTTGCGGACCTTTCTGCACTCCTTGCAGGGATTCTCAAGACGAGGAGAAACTGAAACTTATACTCTCCCTCTCACAGACTTCATACATTCAACATGAAATCATACGCATAAAGCATTGAAACAAATGCATAACATAGCATATAAGCAAACTCTAAACATATTATTCAATAGATGCAAACAGTAACCACAACAACGCCATGAAATTGGATCAAAGCATTCTTATATTAATTCAAGTCCTTTTGTACATCGTTTCTATAGCAACAGTTATCTACTCAAACAACATCTACAATCTATGTTCTTATTTTCTTTCCTATGCTCTCTTTTTCTACAGCTTCTACTCTTACAATTGAGAATGAAAAATACAATACATACGAGGGACATTTCTTTAGTTTTCCCTCCTACAACTCTATGCTATCTTATCGAAATTAAAGACTACAACTACTTTACATTTATTACATTAAATGCCTCCAATCAGCAAATGAGAGAAAACGCTCAAGATCTGCATTACAATCCCCAAAACATTTAAAAGCAATTACATCCTTTCAGATATTACATTAATGTTCTTCTTTTGAAATTTAAATGTCTTCAAAATGCGTGCTGGTGTATATCCAACTGTCCTCCACTTGCGCTTGCTTGCGATGTTCCTACATCAAGACTCACTAACACTACCTTCATTACTTATAAATGTATTCAAGTAATAATTTTCCATTATAATCTCTATGCCTTGATAAATTGAAATAGTACATAAAATTGGAAGAATATTTCTATAATATGAAACATTACTGATTTGACACATTCTTGAATCTTTTTTTTTTTGAAAACCATCATCATATTCAACACTGATAATTAATTCAAGGATGTAGATAAGAGTCCTTAACACTATCCTTACTTCAATTATATTATTACACATTTACATATTACATTATCGATGTGCAAAACTACAATTATAATTATTAAAATTATAATGGATTTATAGTAGATAAGATTGTCCCTAATCTTTATTATAAGGCATAAATTAGTCAAAATTTTATAAGATACCACCTATAGAAGGAGAAGCATAAAATTGAGATCTTGGAAAATAAATTCCAACCAAAATAACTTAAATCAAATCAAGTTAAAAATAGAATAACCTTTTTAGGGTCATGTGAAAAGTGGTCATAGAAAAGAAAAATTTTGAGCATGCTTCCTGCACTTAAAACTAAAGAATCTGTCATGATCACCAAAATCTAAGCGTGGTCTTTAAAGCTTCAAGGAACAAGGGTAGATGATAAGGGTTAATTATTCAACCTGTGTTTTTATAATTAAATCATTAATGATACCAAATCCAACTTGGTGATAAGATTAAAGGATGTTGTGAAATCAATATCAATCCCATCTAAGGGTTATCTGTCGTTGAGGCCACTGAGATTGAGGTTGTCTACAAGCTTCAAGTGAGAGCTAAGTTTCGACTACTAGAGTGAAAGAGATCACGATGTCTAAGGAGATAAATTTAATCAAGATAAGACATGTCACGTCGGGAGGTTAACTTCCAATGCACTATCTAGACAATAGGTCTACGATAATTCAGTGGTGATACAAATTTGAGAAAGAAGAAACAAAATTTTAAAGCATTCAATCAATTAAAGGCACCATTAACGCTTGTAAAAAAAATGCAACACTCCGTCCATAAATATATATATATGATCCCATTGTTCATAAAAAATTATTCACGCTACTGTTAAGATGGATTCAAATAATTCTCTGCCAAGATAGAAGTTCGATTATGGTTTGCATCATTCCATAGACATAGTTCCCTTCAATTCGCAAGTTAACAACGATAAAAATACATGGATAACAACCAATTATTACACAATATACCAACATTAAGTTTATGTGTTTATTACTAAAATTGTTGAATTCTGAACAATCCGTTCTAATTCTTTTAAAAACATTCAGTTTGCAGTTTATTATATAATGCTAATAGACAATAAGAATAGTATTCCAATAATCGATGAGAATTAGCAGAATTTTATTATATATATATATATATATATATATATATATATATATATATATATATATATATATATGTATGTTTTGAAACAGTTCCAAGATATATTGCGCATACATAAAAATATGAAATTATGTGATCTATTACCATTATAAATAAAAAAATCAATACAATCGATTTAGATAAGAATAGTTAATTGACAATCAAATATCGTAACCAATAACGATGTTGTTGGCGAGAGATGTTGTTGTTGACAAACTCAAACTTAGAATTTGAGTCGTCCTCTTACTCCTGCTTGCAATCCAAAAACCTCACTGGTACCTCCCATCCAACGCTAGGGGTACTCTTCTTCCCCCTTAACCCCCCTAGTCGCAAAGGGGCCACACACAATAAACCAACAAATAATAGCTCCAAGGCTTGCCTCACTAGGAAGAGGTTTCACTCTTTCCACAAGCTTAGTATCCCAACTCTCACAAGTAAAACACAGTCCACCAAAATTTTGGTAGCATAACATTACCAAGAATAAGTGATCTCTTTTGTCTTATACCCCATTTTCTTTATAGAAAAATCTCCAATGACACCTGTCCTCATGCACAATTAATTATCTTTTTAATTAATTTAATTATTATTATTCACCCACACACTTTTCACCCTCTCCCTAAGTTGCACAAGTAATTACAATTTTTATTTTATTTAAAAAGCCAATTTCCCTCACATTCCCCAATGTGTTCCTATTTTTGCTCTTAGTTGTTCCTTTGTTTCCCAAATTTTCATTTAATGAGTGTCTCCTAACTAGATCTTAGTTAGAGTTGGATTCGGAGTCTTCGTCTAGTTAGGCTAGTGGTAGGTTGACTCAAGATTCTATTCCATGTGTACACCTATTCTCTCATGTTTTATTTCTTTCTATTTTAAAAATAACCTTTATTATTTTCATGCACACATGTGAATTCTATCCAATCTTTAGATTTGTATTCACCTTTTTCCTAGAGGTTGATTATATCTCAATTCTTTTAATTTATTAATATTTTTAATTAGCCCTTTAGTTAAACTTAGACTTAGACTTAGGCTCAGAATTTTGTTAGGATTTATAATTAATAATTTACTATTGTATTTATTATTTTATTCTTACAAGGTCTAACCATTTCAATGTTTTCTAGGCCACCTAGATTTATTGACTCAAATTTTTAATTACGCGACGTGCTCTTTAAGATGCACCTCTGTGCTATAAGGGTGACACTCGCCTTAGACTGGTTTTGGAAGTTTATCTGACCCTTGGAGTCAACACTCCATTCAATCGACCTTGTGAGAGACTAAGTGATTATAAGGAATAAGGACTCTGCCTTATTGCGTGCCCCTTAGTAATCTTCATGAACAATTGTCTCAGTTCGCCCTCACAAGTAAAACACAGTCCGCTAAAATTTTGGCAACATAACATTACCAATAATAAGTGATCTCTTTTGTCTTATACCCCATTTTCTTTATAGAAAAATCTTCAATGACACATGTCCTCATGCACAATTAATTATATTTTTAATTAATTTAATTATTATTATTCACCCACACACTTTTCACCCTCTCCCTAAGTAGCACAAGTAATTACAATTTTTATTTTATTTAAAAAGCCAATTTCCCTCACATTCCCCAATGTGTTCCTATTTTTGCTCTTAGTTGTCCCTTTGTTCCCCAAATTTTCATTTAATGAGTGTCTCCTAACTAGATCTTAGTTAGAGTTGGATTAGGAGTCTTCGTCTAGTTAGGCTAGTGGTAGGTTGACTCAAGATTCTATTCCATGTGTACACCTATTCTCTCATATTTTATTTCTTTCTATTTTAAAAATAACTTTTATTATTTTCATGCACACATGTGAATTCTATCCAACCTTTAGATTTGTATTCACCTTTTCCCTAGAGGTTGATTATATCTCAATTCTTTTAATTTATTAATATTTTTAATTATCTCTTTAGTTAAACTTATACTTAGACTTAGGCTCAGAATTTTGTTAGGATTTATAATTAATAATTTACTATTGTATTTATTATTTTATTCTTACAAGGTCTAACCATTTCAATGTTTTCTAGGCCACCTAGATTTATTGACTCAAATTTTTAATTTCGTGGCGTGCCCTTTAAGATGAACCTTTGTGATCTAAGGGTGCCACTCACCTTAGACTGGTTTTAGAAGTTTATCCGTTCCTTGGATTCAACACTCCATTCAGTTGAACTTGTGAGAGACTAAGGAATTATAAGGAATAAGGACTCTGCCTTATTGTGCACCCCTTAGTAATCTTCGTGAGTGATTGTCTCAATCCGCCCTCACGACATCGTGGACCTCTTGAACTAGGTAATCATTAACCTACCGTTCAAACCACGGCAGGAGCGCTACTAGGTTGTGACAGGGACACTACCACACCTCTCCCTCAAATGTTTGGTTTTTGTGCATGGCCCCTTTACTCCTTATGTGATTCAGATTAGCAAGCATTGTCAACCCTGTATGCACTGATAAAAACAATGTCAATAATCCACATACATAAATCATACTGTAATCAATCATATGTCACATGTGAGTAAAATGAAGTACTCAAACAAATACAATCCACTCCCTGACTCAATCTAGAATCCAAGGAAGTTCATTGATGCCATCAGCATCCATAACATGTCATGTGTCCTACACACTCAAGAAAACTTGTCAATAACATCTGTCAATACATATACATCAAAATAACAATAAGTCACTACACATCATCATCATCATCATATATAACCCATAATCAAAACGAAATCATAATGTACCATAACCAGATCACTTGCACACAAGTCTCCTCAAAGAATAAGTCAATAAAAGTGTACTCAGTAGAATGAGATGTTAAATACACCCCCTTTTGTTTTAAACTATGCCCTGAAGTTTGTATAGTCTAAAAATGTAAGTAAATAAAAGTATCTGACATAGATCTATGTGTCTATCTATCAAAAACGTAAGGAAACTGTTGGCGCATCTCAAATGCATCCTCCCAGGTAGCCAAGTGTGGACTATAGTTTCCCCACTGGACCTTGACCTGATCGAATGTTCAACGCTGCAACTGTTAAATGAAACGGTCCACAATGCGGATTGGTTCCACCATGAGAGAACCCTTGTCCGACACCTGTAAAGAACTCATGTCAATAACATGTGACAAATCACTAACATAATGTCGTAAAATAGATACATGAAATACACTGTGAATATGCCTCAAAGAATTAGGAAAGGCTAGTCGATAAGCCACGGGTCCTTTCTTTTCCACAACCTCTAAAGGTCCCACAAATATAAGAGAGATTTTATCACCCTTTCCAAACTTGATCGAACTCTTGTGTGGTTTTACCTGCAAGAAAAAAATTTCACCAACTTCATAATTGCAATCAACATGATTCCCATCAGCGTAACTCTTTTGTTGATCATGTGCTTCTTTAATCCTTTGTCTTATCGGTTTCATATGTTCATCCATTTCTTGGATCACTTCTGGTCCTACCAAGACCCTATCCTCAATTATATCCCAACTCAATGGTGTCTGAAATGGTCGAACATAAAGAAAATCAAGTGGTGCCATCTTAATCATACTTTGGTAATTGTTGTTGTATGCAAATTCTACTAAGGGAAAGAAGTCTTCCCAACATTTATGTTGGTCCATTACATACATACACAACATATCCTCTAAAATTTGGTTTGTCCTTTCTATTTTTTCATCTGTCTCTGGGTGATATGTCGTACTAAATTTCAGTTTCATTCCCAATGCCTCTTGGAAACTAGTCCAAAATCGTCATGTAAACATCGATCCTCGATCGGATATGATCCTTCTTGGTACACCATGTAATCTCACAATTTTTCTAAAAAACAATATAGCTATGTCTAGTGCCTGATATGTCGTACGCATTGGAATAAAGTGTGCACTTTTGTTAGAGTATAAACTACCACAAAAATCAAGTCGTTTCCTTGTTGTCAATGGAAATCCAACGATAAAATCCATCAAAATGACCTCCCATTTTGATTCAGAAATAGCGTCTAGCTGTAAAAATCCTACTGGATGTCTATGTTCAGACTTCACTTGCTAACATTCTATACATCTCACCACGTAACTAACTATGTCCGCTTTCATTCATTTCTAGAATAATAAAGGATTATGGTATGCCTTCATCTCTGTGACTCCCAGATGAGCCATGTACACTACTCGATGTGCTTCACTCAAGATCAACCTTCTTAATTCGTCGTTAGGTGGTATGTAAATTCGGCCATTAATTCTCAACAATTCGTCGATGTCCAATGAGTAACCTTCAAACTTCGGTACCATCATGGTATTTTGTCCAATATTATCCTTAACTTCTTTATACCAGTCATCGTCTATCTGTAAAGTTAGAATATTTTCTCGAAGATTCGTCTTAACATTTATTATCGAGAATATGTGTGGTCTCCAACTCAATGCATGTGCCACTTTGTTCACCATTCGTTTAATGTAAGTAATCTCAAAGTCGTATTCACTAAGTAATTATTACCAACGCCTTTGTCACACGTTTAATTCACTATGTGTAAATATATGCTACAATCCATAGTGATCTATCTGTTATCACTCCAGGAAACTCTCCTAGGTTGTATCTCAGAGATGCCTGGTAACTTAACCTTTTGTAACTATTTTCTCAATAATGGGTGTGGGTTTGGATCAAGATGAATATCTTAAATCACTGGATTGTATCTTCAAGATAGTCTAGCTATATCCATGCAATACAAGGCCTTCAAGAGATATTATCAGATAGGTTTGTAAATCAAATGGATAAGAAAACCAATCAATTAACCAGAACATACATAGACAATATATATGATGGGTCAACAAACTAGCAAAGGATGCTTATGATTCTTGGTTAATAGTCAAAAGTAAGATGACAGTTACCATGGGACCATTAAACATAGACAAAAGAATGATTTCAACTCATAGGCATAGACAAAGATAAAAGAGAGTCTGACAATAACAATGAAAGAAGCTTGCAGGCTTAATATATTAAAGAAAGTGTCTTTTTACAATAACAGTGGATTATAGAACTCAAAATCGAACCCTTTGTTCATCAAATGTTTTGGGCTTTATAGCCCTTTACAAACAGTTTCAAGATCCTAGATTACTGGATCAAATTTTGCCAAAAATAGAAAATCAATAACTGGCCCAAGAAAGTAGGTAAAGATCCTATAAACTAGGTCAATTCAAATTCTCAAACGATCTTTATGTTCTTCATATTCTTTGGCAGGTGTAGTGAGCCTTCCGAGGCTGTTGGATCTCATGTGATATGGGAGGAGTCAAACATGACACCTGTTGACAGTGAAACAACCTTATATCCTTGAAAATAGTTATTGTTTTTTACCTTTATGTCTTGTAGAGCACCTCCAAAACCAAAACAGACTCTTGATAAGGATGTCATTAATTATCTTCCATCAATTGGAACCATTTCTGCGGCTTTTGGACAAGGAAAACTTGGACCTGTGCAAAAACATTAACTTTCTGCCTTATCAGTGCTTTCGGTAGCTAGAGTAGATAGAATTTGAACCAATTAGCTATCGAAAGCTCTGCTTTCGGTGGCTAATGAACAAACGATATGTTCGCCTAAGCCAGCAAAACCTAAGATTATCAAATTTTCAAAAATACCCTTGTCTTAGCTCAAAAACGCTTTAGGACATATCTTTTTAGGCTTCTGCATCTTGCTCAAAAATTGTAGGGTTACTGGCTGACTCTGGTTCATTGCACTGAACTGCCACCTCTGTCAGGGTCTCAAGAGAAGCATGTGTCTGAGCCTGGTGTTTTGAAGACATAGCTTGTTTCCTCAAAGCCCTGACCTTTTTCTTCAAGCCCTAAGCTACTCTCCATAAGTTGTTGTGATCTTTTACAATATTGTCCTTCTTTTTCTTCTCCTTTATGCTTTCATGGAATAGTCTTTCCAAGGATGAGTTTCTTTCTGCAAAGTTCTTTGACAGGGTTTCATACCTGGTTTTTATTACCCTTTCTAGCACTTCTTGCTCGGCTAACTTCCTCTTAAGCTTCTTGATTTCCATTGATTTACTCTGCTTCACTCGTTTGCTAGGTGAGGCATCTGCAATTTGTGGTTCTTGATCTTCTTGAGGTGTAGGTGATGGAAGGTCCTCATAACTGGCTATGTATATATCCACAAAAACAGAATTTTCACACCCTGTGGTAACTGAATCCTCGTTCCCTATTTCAATCTGGTGCTCTTCATCCTCCGAGTCTGTGTAAGGAAGATTAAGAATGTTTTTGTTCACTGGGGATTCTTTGGCCTTTTCTTTTTCACTGTTGAAATTTAATTTCTTCTTAGTTTTGTCAAGCTTAGAGGAAGGAGAGGGTTGATTAACTGGGGTTGGAGGGATAGCTCTCCTCCTCCTCTTTCCACTTCTGGGAGTGGAACACTTCTTGGAATGAGGACTCTTTTTGCCTTCTGGCTGAATCTCAGTTCTGGAAATCATTCCAGAACAAGAAGTAATTCCACTCTTTGCCTCTTCTTTGCAACAGCTCGCAAACCAAAAGTTTGATCAGACTATGGTGGGATAATCTACCTGCAACTTTATTAGGCTTGGCCTTGAATTGATGAGCCATTTTGGATCAACTTCTATGGAGAAAATAGGGCAGATTGAGTGGGTTTCTACCAGTCAAATGATTTATAAGTTTAAAATCGTAAATCATCACTTTGTTGTATCGCCCTTTACAAGTTACATAAACCATTATGGATTTTAATAATTGTTGTCATTTCTCTTCAAGGAAAGACAAAGGAATGTCTTTCTTCCATATCAAACCCCTGTGTTATGGTTTCAAATAAGTCATGAATTCAACATTCTTAGTGACAGTAGTTTTAAACCATTTCTCTCCGGGCATGGGAAGCTCTATCACTTTAGCTATGAGGGATTCATCTATCTTGAATTCATCCCGGCCTATGATTGCTTTCTTTCCATTGAAATTAAGGGAAAAGGCCTCTGCCACCTGCTGATGAGAACTTTGTAATTTTTTGCAAAAATTATAACACCCTGCATTCCTAAACATTTGACATACCTCCGGGTGTGATTCCAGGTAACTGATGTCGTTGAGCTCTTTCCTCAGGGTTGCGTTCCTTTCTTCATTTGCCACAATGTTTCCGCACACCTATAATCGAAGGAGCAGATTTCGGGGGAGAGTTACACAGTGTAGAGTTAGCGAAAGTCAGCTCGGCTGTGATAGAAATGAGAAAACTAGGGCGAGCTTTAGAATGTGGCACTGATTACAAGGGATGTTGCAGAACGGTTGGTGATTTGCAGCAGTCATGGTCGATAATTGTAATAATGGAGGGTACGTAAGCATATGGATTAATGATCTGAAAAGATTCACTTATATCACAAAGAGATCAGCTTCCGGTCGTGAACAGTTTGTTCTCCTGTCTTTTCGGCGTCTTATTGCAATCATAAAACATCGAACCCGATGGTTGAAACGTGTGATAGGATGTGTTGACTCTTTCCCCTCTTCTGCGATTTCGATGGCTAAAATAGCCCTGGATCCCTTTGTTTAAGCTACCGAAAGATAAGGCTTTCGGTGGCTAATGAACAATCGAAATGTTCGCCTAAGCCATCGAAACCTGAGACTTGAATTAGATCAAATAAAAACTAAACAAACGTTTATTTAAACTTTATTACATGCGTAAAGCTTTGAGAAACGAGCTTTAAAAAATTTTAAAAGCACCTTTTTAAAAGACATCCTATCACCTAAAATAAAAAATCTCACTTGATTTATTCGAGGAGATAACACTAGCTCCTATTGGGGGTGAAAGCCTCCCTATGAGGTTTCAAGAACCACAGAACCAATGCCTTTCCTGAAGAAAAAAAAATCAAACCTATCTACTAGTGTTTCCATTGGGCATGGAGTTATTTTGTAAAAACAAAAGCTGAAAATAAAAATTACAATGACAAGGCTTCGAAGCCTTAGATGAAATAGAGTTTCAGAAAATGCCCATTGACTGGGCCACCAAAATTTCTTCACCTTCCAGACTTTGCAGAATGAAGGTGTTGTTGTGTTGTACTTGAGTTATCATGAAAGGACCGGTCCACAAAGAGTCAAACTTGTAGTGCTTGCCTTTATCTTGTCTGAGGGAATCCCATTTCAGAACCCAGTCACCAACCTGAAAGTCGTCCACCTTTGCTTTTCTGTCAAAAGTATCCTTGATCCTCTTTTGATGAGCCTCTGATTTATCCACCAGTTGTTCTCTGACCTACTGCAACTCTACCAATTCAATCATTCTTCTCATCATATCATTTGATTGAGTTTGTTCCTCCTGAAAAAACTTAGCCACTAGTAAAACTAGTTGAATGGGGAAAATGGCATCAGTGCCATAAATTAGTTTGAAGGGAGAATTTCCTATGGATTTCTTGTTAGTTACTTTGTTTGCCCAAAGAGAAAACTTTAGTTTAGAATCCCAACTCTTTTGATTCTCCTCCAACATCTTTCTGATGATTCTGACTAGACTCTTATTGGACGACTCGGCAAGGCCATTGCCTTGAGGGTAGTAGGAAGTAGAGTGTACCAATTGAATGCCCGTTGATTTACACATGTCAACCAATGCATCAGCTTTGAAAGTTGTTGCATTATCTTTCACTAGCCTTTTTGGGCAACCAAATCTGCTCAGGATGTTCTCATAGAGAAACTTCATGACGACTTGATGAGTGGCATTTCTAGTGGGGATTGCCTCTATCCACTTTGTAAAATAGTCAGTGGCTACCAAGATCCATTTATGCTGACAAATATATGAAGGATTAATCTCGCCTATGAAATCTAAACCCCACTGATGAAAAGGACCATTCACTACAATAGGTCGCAGGGGCAGAGATTTTAGTTGTTGTTTTCATGTGAATCTTTGACACTTATCACAAGATTTCACAAAGGCGCACACATCTGAAAAAAGAAAAGGCCAATAATACCCATCCCTTAAGATATTATGAGCTATGGTCTTCCAGTAATGATGGCCTCCACAAATACTTCAATGAAACTGATGCATGACTTCAGTTGACTCTTCTTTGTCTAAACATCTTAGTAGTAAACCAGTAGGATCTTTCCAATACAAAAGATTATTATTAATGAAAAATTTAATTTCTCTGAGCTTAAGGGCTCGGGCTTGAGTCATTCTAAGTTCAAGAGTGCATTAATTTCTCTGAGCTTAAGGGCTCGGGCTTGAGTCATGCTAATTTCAAGAGAAACCTCCAACTTTTGTAAAAAATGAATAATACCTGAATACCACTCACATGAAGACAAATGCTCGGCCACCTGATGGTTGCCATGTTGTTCTTCCACTGCTACCCATGTCTGCAAACTTGTTGAACTTTCCCCAATGAAATTTATGTCCAAAAGATCGCAGTTCTCTTCTGTCAAAAGCTTGGCAAGGCCTTGGCCTTTTACCAGCTTAGTGGGCTTCACTTCTATGTCAAACTCAATCAGCTTTGGGATCCATTTAGCTCTCTTTCCATCAATATCAGGTTGAGTCAATACATCCTTCACAGAGGCTGAAGGAACATAGGAGACAACCTTTGCATGGAGGATATAAATTCTAAAATATTTTAATGACTTAATGAGAGCATAAGCTTGTTTTTCTATAGGATCATACCTTAGTTCAGCATCTCTGAGTGCTTTGCTGAAAAAGGCCACCGAGTGATCAAGACTTTCATCATCTTTTTGTAACAAGACTGTTGCCACCGTGTCATAGGAAGCAAAAGAGAAAATATAGAAGTTCTTGGTGTAATCCAGACTGATTAGAGTGGGGGATTCCATGATAGCTTGTTTGATATCCTGAAATGAACTTCTTGCATTGTCTGTCCATTTTATCTTGGATCCCTTTTTTAGCATAGAGATTATGTGTTTCACTAACTCAGCGAAATTAGGAATAAATCTTCTGACAAAATTTATCTTATCGAGTAGAGATTGGATATCCTTATTTGACCTTGGTATGGACAACCTCTGAATTTCTTCCACCCGAGATGGATCAATTTTCACTCCTTCCACTGAAACAATGTGGCCTAGGAGCTTACCCTTCTTGAGAGCAAATTGAGATTTTTTGGGGTTCATCGAAATCCCGAACTGTCTACATTTCAAAAATACTCTTTTTAGATGCTTCAGATGCTCTTCATGACTGCTAGAATAATCTTTGATATCATCAAGATAGATGAGGAAAAACGTTTCCTTCTTTCCCACGAAAGCTATGTCTATGGCCCTCTGAAAAGTGGCCACGACATTCATTAGCCCGAATGACATCTTGGCGTACATGAAGGTACCCCAAGGAGTAGTAAAGGCATTTTTTTATTGGTCATCAGGATGTACAGAAACCTGGTTATAGCCTGAGAAGCCATCTAGGAAAGACATGACGATGGCCCTCAAAATTCTTTGCAGCAAGTGTTCCATCTTGGGTAGGGGATAGTTGTCTTTCTTTGAGCATTTATTCAGGTTTCTAAAATCAACGCATAACCTTATCTCACCATTTTTCTTTCTCACTATTACTAGATTTGCAATCCATTTAGAGTATCTTAGAGGAATTATGATTTTGGCATCAAGGAGATTTTTTATTTCTTTTTCAATTATAGGCAATAGGAGAGGACTGAAAGGTCTTAGTTTCTGTTTTAAAGGGATGGTGTCTTTCTCAAGGGGAATATTATGTTGAATGACCTCAGGATCATAGGTTTTCAGGTCACTGTATTTCCAGGCAAAAACATCGGCAAATTCCTTCATAATGCTGCAATATTCAGACCTCTAATCAGCAGTTAATTCAGCAGACAGATTTATGAATTTAGGATGATTTTGGCTTCCTATATTGTGCTCATGGACAGCAGGATCCTTCTCCTTCTTATTAGGTTTGTAGGGGACATCGTTTTGGTCGAAAAGATTCTCAAGAGGCACCAAACCCCAAGGTATATAATTGTTGGGCAGTTGAACGATATCATGTTGACCCATTTTTCTTTTTAGCTTAGGATTCCTGGATTCCTCTACATTTTGATTTTCCTGGTCAATATGCATATTAGAAAATTCATCTACCACCTAGAGAAATCTACTAAGCTCATCATCATATTCAAAGACTTTCCAATATTTGATATTGTCGGGCAGGGATGGTCTATATTTGACTTGGATTTCATAATTCAGTCTAGGAGGCATGGGAGGAATGAACATATTGGCTGAGACAGCAAGGGAATCAGCAAGATGATTCATAGCTCTGGGTATATAAGAAATATCAAAAATGGAAAAAGAGTCCCTGATTTTCCATACCTCATCTCTGTAGGCTTTCAATCTGACATGTTTTGCTTGGAAAGTACTATTCACTTGCTATATGATGAGATCCGCGTCTCCAAACACTTTTAGTCCTTTGATTCCCATCTCCTTGGCAGAATTTAATCCCAATAGAAAAGCCTCATACTCTGTTATATTGTTAGTAGTTTCGAAATCAAGTTTAAAAGACAAATGAATAGCCTCTTTTGAAGGAGAAATCAAAACTACACCTGCACCTGTCGAGTCTTTGGTAATGGCACCATCAAAGAACATGGTCCACATGTGAGTACTCTCTCCATCAGTCTGCTGATAAGTAGGCTTTGTGAGCTGCAAAGGAGCTGGATGAGAATCACCTATTTGCAGAATGCATGATTCAAAGTCTGTGTCTAAAACATAAATGGGATGGTTTCCAGAATTTTTACCATCACTAATGATGTAGGCAAGTTGATTTTCTCTGTAAAGTCTCTTTATCTCTCCTCCAAACACTGGGATTGTGGTATACGAAAGATCCATCTGCAAGGTACCCCCTAGCCTTTTTCTCCATGAACGCAACAAGAGGAGGCCGAACTTGGGTGGGATATCAGCCACTACAACATCCATTACCATGTTTCTCATTGGCAGTTGGTCAAGGTTTATGACAAGGCCTTTTATGAGGCCGAGGCATCTGACTTTCCTAGAGTCGAAAGAGAAGAGATCATGGTAAGGTTTTGTGACATCAAGCCCAAGTTCATCCATCACTGCTTTAGGCATAAGATTGATCATTTGTCTAATAAAAAGATTCTTCAATGCTTGCCTCATGAATCTGCTCATCCATCTGGGCCTCCTCATAATATGTTTGTGTCAAGAAGGAGGAATCATTTTCATCCCCAAAGCAATTGATGTCGTCTTCTTCTTCAACTTCGTCATGAGATAGCTCATGTTCTTCTTCTAGCATTGCATTTTGGAAGGAGGCCCTGATCCTTTGGTCATCAGTTGCATTATTTTCTCTTTGAAGGATCTGGACCTGTTGGTTGTTCCTTCTGTAAGGGAATGCATTGGGATTCCAGGGAGCATAAGCATTAGGCTCTTTACTTCTTGTTGGCTGCTGACTCTGAATTTTCAGTTTTGACATTTCTAAGGTCAATCTATCCAACATCTTGGCCATCTTTTCCATTTTGGTATTTGAAGAAGAAGGAGGATCAGCAGACGACTTCTTTCTCTCAAATTTTCCTTTAAGTTTCTGAGATGCCATAATGTTAGATTCAAACTCAAGAGAAGCATCTTGCATTAAAGCGAGTGTCGCTGACCTTCTTTCTCTAAGGATTAAGCAAAATTCTGGATCAAAGGCAGAAGAGTAAGTGATCTTTGTTGATGCATCAGTTGGCTTGATCTCTGCAGGAATATTTCCAAACATCTTATTAAATCTTTTGGTGAAGTCTAAGATAGACTCCCCATTTTCTCTTCTTAGATTTCCGAATTCATAAATATAATACAAGAGATCTCTTCTTTCTCCCCAATGTTTCAAAAACACCTCATCTAACTGCTCAATGCCTGCCACTGAATTTGTTTGCAGTTCTTTGAACCACTTCCTGGCTTTTGCCATCCAAGCTCTGCACAAAAATCCTGGTCCAAACATCTTCCTCTGAAATGTTAATGTTCTCAGCATAAATATAGAAAGCTTCTATATGTTCTTCAGAAGTATAATCCCCAGATCCAGTAAACTTCGGCATATATTTCTGATAATCTCCTGTCGGCATGGTTGATAAGGGATTGGGCAACACAAGAGGGGCATACCTATTGGCTAAGATTTGTTCCATTTTTTTCAAAGGGGCAGCCATGGAAATCTTGGGGGTTGATGCAGAGGAAGAAGTTTATGTAGATGATGGTTGAGATGGGATAGGTGAGACTATGGACAATGGTGGTCTTACTTCACTGAGGAATGAAGGAGAAGCACTGGTAGGATGACTACCCTGGAAAGTGTTTCCTGAATAAGGTGGAAAGTAAGAAGCTCTGTAAAACTGATCGAGCAGTAAGGCCAAGTTTTCTTCACCCTTAGAGGAAAGATCTTGTAAAATATCTTCAAGAACGGGCAGACTGGTATGAGTATGGAAAAAACTCTCTATAGGCTTAGTTGGTGAAGAATTCAAAAAAGAGGAAGAATCCTCTTCTTGGAGGGATTCTACAACTTCTTATCTTAATTTGGATATAGTAACATGCTCAGAAATAAAATCTATAACATCAGAGGAAATTGAAGGCTCATCATCTTTCAAGCTTTCTGACACAATCTCAATATTCATACCTTGCATCCCTGAACATTTGACATACCTCTGGGTGTGATTCTAGGTAACTGATGTCGTTGAGCTCTTTCCTCAGAGTTGACGTTCCTTTCTTCATTTGCCACAATGTTTCCGCACACCTGTGATCGAAGGAGCATATTTCGGGGGAGATTTACACAGTGTAGAGTTAGCGAAAGTTGGCTCGACTGTGATAGAAATGAGAAAACTGGGGAGAGCTTTAGAACGTGGCACTAATTACAAGGGATGTGGCAGAACGGTTGGTGATTTGCAACAGTCATGGTCGATAACTGTAATAATGGAGGGTACGTAAGCATATGGCTTAATGATCTGAAAAAATCCGCTTATATCACATAGAGATCAGCTTCCGGTCGTGAACGGTTTGTTCTCCTGTCTTTTCGGCGGCTTATTGCAATCATAAAACATCAAACCCAATGGTTGAAACGTGTGATAGGACGTGCTGACTCTTTCCTCGCTTATGCGATTTTGGTGGCTAAAATAGCCCTGGATTCCTTTGTTTAAGCTACCGAAAGCTAAGGCTTTTGGTGGCTAATGAACAATCAAAATGTCCGCCTAAGCCACCAAAACCTGAGATTTGAATTAGATCAAATAAAAACTAAACAAACGTTTATTTAAACTTTATTACATGCGTAAAGCTTTGAGAAATGAGCTTTAAAAATTTTAAAAAGTACCTTTTTAAAAGACATCCTATCACCTAAAATAAAATTTATTTGAGGAGATAACACTATCTTTAATTCAAATTTTCGTCCAATCAAATAATGTCTCCAAATTCTAAAGGAACATACAATTTCTAATAACTCCAAGTCATGCATTGCGTAGTTCTCTTCATGATTTCTCAATTTCCTTGAAATGTAAGTGATCACTCGACCGTCTTGCATCAAAACTCCACCTAAACATTCCTTGCATGCATCTATGCATACCAAGAATTTTTTTTCCATGTCGGGGACCTTTACTATCATCATTGTCGTTAACAACTCTTTGAGCTTTTGAAATTCTTCTGTGCATTTCTCAGTCCATACGAACTTCTTGTTTTTCTTCTACAATTTCGTTATTGGATTGCTATCTTCGAAAAACCTTCGACGAAATGTCGGTAATATCCTGCTAAACCCATAAAGCTACGTACTTCTTGTACGTTTGTCAGTGTTGTCCATTCCATAATGGCCTCTACTTTCATTGGATCCACAACAATACGTTCACAGATATGATATGCCCATGGTAATGAATCTTTGATTGGTAAAAAGAACATTTTAATAGCTTCCCGTACAATTTATTTTCTCTTAGACACTGTAGAACCAATCTCAAGTGTTTTTCATCCTCTTCTTTCATCCGAGAATAAATCAGTATGTCATCAATAAATACTTGAACAAAATTTTCCAAATATTCACGGAATACCCCATTCATTAAACTCATGAATACCCCTGGGGAATTTGTTAATCCAAATGGTAAAACTCTAAACTCATAGTGTTTGAATCTCGTCTTAAATGCGATCTTGGGGATATATTCCTTGTTAATCCGTAATTGATGATATTTTGATCTCAAGTCAATTTTCGAAAACACCATCACTCCTTTCATCTGGTAAAACAAATAATTTATTCTTGGCAATGGATACTGGTTCTTTATCATCGCTTTATTCAATTGACGATAGTCAATACAAAGTCTCCACGACCCATCCTTCTTTCTAAAAAAAATCACTGACGCACCCCACGATGATACGCTCGGGCATATAAGTTCCAAATCCAACAAATCCTTCAATTGTATTTTCAACTCCTACAATTCAGTCGTTGCCATCCAGTAAGGCGTTCTTGTTATCGGTTTAGTTCCAGGTTTCAAATCTATTGTAAACTCCAACTGTCTTTCGAGCAGTAAACCTGAAAACTCTTCTGGAAATATGTCTGCAAACTCTTGTATTATAAGAAGGTTTTCTAATCATTCTTCCTTTCCCTTTTCATTTAGCGCTAAGATTGCACATATATTGCATCCTTTTCAGATACTCTTCTACAACTGTAGGGAAGAAATAAACCTTAGAGACACCCCTTAGTTTCTTCCTACAATCACTCTAATCTGCCCCAAATCATCCATCAAACTTAACCATTTTGTCTTACAGTTAAGTATCGCATCATGTGATTCTAACCAGTCCATGCCTATCACTATGTCACAAGATCCTAATATCGTGACATATAGGTTGGACTTTGTTAAAAAGTCTCCCAAGTTAATGCTACAATCTATAACCTTTCCTCCAACCTTGTATTTGGCACCAGAAGCCATTTCTACATATCTAAACTTGTCCTACTCGACTGCATTTATCTTAATTCTCTTTAGAACTGCACTAGAAATAAATCTCTTTGTAGCACCTTGATCTATCAAGATACTAACAGTTTGATAGACGATCATACCTGACGTATCGAGCATAATGGACTAGTGCTCAGCTTGGCGTTTGTTCACCGTTGCATGTATCTTATGGGCCTTGCCCAAATCTCCAACTGTAGTGCCTGATGATCCGACTTCTTTGGCCTTCTCAATCAAAAAATCATGATGGTTATGTGGCTCCCCACATGTCCAACATCCAGTCTTTGGTCCAGTGATCTTGGTCCCCGAAGTAAAAGTTGTTGACCTAGAAGTCTGTGATCCCGGTCTGTTCTGTTGAATAGGCCTAAAATGTTGATGTTGCGAACGACGTTGTTGTTGTTGTTGTGGTGATTTATAAGGAGTCCTCTGCTGAGGATTCATTCATCGCGGTGTTGAGAACATAGGTCCTCTAGGTGTATCCCCATGCCTAGAAGTTTGTACAGCTGGTGTTTGATGTTGCTGCACTCCTGAAGTCATATGTCCAGTTGGTCTAGAAGGAGTCCTTCCCTGACCCCCATTGTTCATTTCTTCCTCCGCAATGAGGGCCTTCTAAACTACATCTTGCAATTTCTGAGGCATTAGGATCCTCACCTTTGCATGAATGTTGAAGTTAAGGTCCAACAAAAACTTGTTGACCTTCAACTTCTCTGTTTTCAGATGTGGATCATACCTAAGCAACTCCATGAACTTGGCCTTATACTCTGGCACCGTACAACCACCCTATCATAAGGCGTTGAACTCATTAATATGGTGCTCAATGAATTCCTCAGAAAAGTACCTTCCCGGAACCGTTCCTCTAACAACTCCCATGACACATCTTCGACAGACATGTTTAGTTGGGGTAGGAGAGTCTTCCACCAAAGTAGAGCACTCCCCTTTAGCTAAAAGGACGCCATGTAGAATTTCATGTTGGAGGTGTAATCACGAAGTGCGAAGAACGTCGCCTTGTTCTCCAACCATGCCTTGGAGGATAATTCATCCATTGCACCCGAGAACTCGGGAAACTTCACCTTCTCAAGTTCTCTGCTTATGCTACTACTACCAATTGGAGCGCACTGTGAACCCTCATTGGGCATAGATGCTCTGCCCTAATATCGATCCAGGAGGTTAATCAACGCCTCTGACATTATCTAGAAGGATCTCATCATACCTATCACATCTCCCACAACAACCTGATCCTACTCAGTAGTATGATCATCTCCATGCTCATCTCCATGGGGGTTAGACCCCTCTAGCATGGATACTATCATAGGTGTTACACCTCTTCCTCCAGCACCATGTTTCTTACTTCCCCTGCATCCTCTAACCATGATTACCTGCATGGACAATTCAACATTAATTAGTGATACATATTTAATCATTTATTTAACACAGTGGAAGGTGTAACGGTCCAATGACGTAGGGTTGAGATTTCTCTGATACCATATGTAACGACCCCTCTGTTACGACATTAGTGCAAATGAGTACAGTAGTGGTAAATATTTATTTTTTATTTTTTATAACAACAATTAGAATAAGTAATAGGAAACATTAACCTACTTCAATAATACACATTCTATTCTCATCTACACCACAACACAACAACAATCAAATTCATCATCACTATAACTAATAGATTATTTTCATCGCATAAAGATAACAAGATGTCTACCCTCCCAATGTACCTTCAAGGTTAGGACCTTTAAGACACATAATCAGAGCTCAAGTCCAGGATTCATCTAATGTATTTCAACCATTTAAGGTCTCAGGATTGGCGGTCATTTTGAGGAATGAGACGACATCTATTCCCATAAGCCATATTAGAAAATTTCATAATTAAAATTTATATAGTTTAGTAGAAATAAAATACCACCTATACAAGGATCCAAAACAATCGCAATCTCTTGTATTCTTCATGAGAGTTATATGTATACTTATTACACTTGATTTCTATGTTTGTAGATGGAAGATGAAGAGGCGAAGCATAAAAAACAATCCAATCAAGAAAACATTAGGTTAAATAACCAAAGTACAATATTTCCTACAAATGTTGAAGAAATGAGGCATGCACATAGCTCGAGCGATGACAACAGTTAAAGTGATGAATGGCAATCAATACAATTGAATGTTACTACAAGTTGCATGTTTTGGAATATTTGTCTTTGAAAATCAGGGATTTTGTTTAATGTACTCAACATATTATCCCAATTGCATGAGGACATGTTAACAATAAGTGTAACAATTACATATTGGTTGCAATTTTATTATTGTGGACCTTTACGTTGTCCCTTTTTGTATGGAAATGGGTCTCTTATTCATATATAAGAAAATGGGTTTCTTATTTTATTGCATTGTCAAATGTTGTAAAATGAACATTGCGTTGTTAAATAATTAATATGTGGATGATTTACATTGTTAAAAATAACAGAGGTGCAATTAATTGGATAAGACATTATTGCAATCATTATATCAAAATGAAATAACACAAATATAAAGCAATATTGTTATAAAAATATTTGATTTTGAGATGATTAATTGAAAATTAAAAAAAAAAACAATTATTTAAAATATATACATATCAGTGCACTATATTCTTATGAAATCACTAGACGATGTGTGCCATAATATAGAAATCGGTTCATTTTGAAGCATCATATGCATCGGTTCCCATTAATTATACAAATGCACCAGTGCGGACTATTGAGAAAAAACATCGTTCTGTAAATGGCATAGTGTATAATAATATTTATCACTTCAAAATTTTATGGTGCTCATGTTTAAAATATGCATCGGGCCTCTAAATATAATGTAGGCACGAGTTATTTATGTTTAGTATATTCACCGGGGATTTAAATATAATGTGTGCACTGGTGCTAAGTATAATATACGCATCGATTGTTAGTAAAAATAATGGCACCGGCATCTCACCTCGAATATTCAAAATTTCACTACCCTTTGGTGCACATGGTAATACAAGCATTGGTATGTACTAATTATACAAGCATCATGACACACACTATATTAAAATCACTGGGGCACGTGATAACTTAAATGCATCGGGGCACATGATAATTTAAATGCACTGGGGTGTACAAAAACTAAAAAGAACTAGTGCTTCATACATAAACAATGCAGATATGATGTATAGAAATGATAAGAGCATTGGTTCTCTACATAAAAATAAAAAAAAAAGGTAAAACCTGTGCGTAATAATTATAATTGCACTAGTTATTGTTTCTTATATGAATGCACTGGGGCAGGTTGGTTAAGAGCGCAACAGTGCGTAATAATTATAAGTGCATGGGTTCTTTTGTCTTATATGAACGCATCGGGGCAAGTTGGTTAAGAGCGCACTGGTTCTTTTTGACAATAAAAGCACCGAAAAAAACCTCTACTACAACCTCCACCTGCACAATTCTTTTTAGTTATATGCAACATCCATTGAAACCTCTGCTAAAACATCTTATTCAAATAGCAGAGGTTGTAGTGGAGGTTTTTTTGAATTTTTTTCCAAATCTTGTAACACTAAAAACCTTCGCAAAAACCTCCACTACAAGGTGTTATGATTGTAGTGTCGCCTAAAACTATTCTCCTAACATGAATGTGGGGATTCTTAAGAGTATTTTCCCAGAAAAACTTCTTATATGCATAAGGACCATACACACTGAGACAAAGTATAAACATGTCAAGGTCTATTTAGTGGAGTTTCGTCGTGAGGTCTGATTTAATCAACCAAGTAGAGAGAAGCTTTAAAGTATCTTTCCTCCATCCAGAAATAAGTCGTCTTGATCTACCAAACACATCAACAGCTAAAAAAGGTCAATTTGGGAGAGAATGCCCAATTAAATTGGTTTCTTTGTCACCATCCATCATGGTTTCCTAGAGAAAGAGAATTTGGAGAGAATGGGTCTCAACCAAATGTTTTATAGCTAATTTTTTAGTAGGATTAGATAATCCTCTACAATTCAAATATAAGATATTCATTAGGAAACCTTCAAAGGGGATGATTCTCTAAGGCCCCCTATAATGGATTCTTGTTTTCCTGACCGGATCTCAACATTTTATTGTCATTGAGAAATGGAGATATAATATTTACATGCTTGGAGGGGGGGTTTAGAGACAAGGTCTTCGATGGGTCCCAACCCGCTACCAAAGACAGATCCTGGTAATATTTCAACTAAAGAATCGGACCCCAAAGGAGGAGGTTTCTTTGATTTGGAGCGAAGGTTGTAATTCGATACAAAGACTAAGGGAGGAGGCTCTGCCTGACGAGGGGCAAAGAGAAGGGATAATTGGAGGGGAGAACCGAGAGGACATAGGCTGAGGAAAGGTTTGGAGGAAATCAAAAAAAGGGGGGTTGAAAGAGGGAAGTATAGTCATATGAGATTCACCAAGAATTCTACAGGGGTATCAATGGGAAAGGGAGAAACCAATGTAGAGCCAATGTCTTCATTTATCAAACAAGTGGAAGGAAATGTAGAGAGAGGAATATGTGGTTCCATACCTGAGGAGGGTGGTCCCTATGGATCATAAACAGGAAGCAACATGGTCAAAAGGTCCTCATATTATTTTAGTTTGGAAGGGGAAAGGCGTCCCTCCAGACAATGTGAATCCATAGGTGGGGACTTTCTAGAAAAAAGTTGAAATTTCTCTTCGAGAAATCCTTCGGATCTGAGTTATCGAAATCTATGAAATGCAAGGAGTACGTGGGAAGTCGAAGTATTCACAAGACCAAGCTCAGGAGGAATAACACTTTTCATAAGTGTTAACGAGATCCAAGAGTCGGACTCGTCAGAGGAGAAAAGGTTTGAAACCTTTGAACACTTAGAAAATATTCTAAGTCATAGAAATCAGAAGCTCAGGAGGAGGAGCGACATTGGCCATTGGATCACAGTGCAAGGATCAAAAGCCATCTAATTCAAGACAAGCTATGCGATCTTTAATGCTTCGTGCATACATGAAAGAGAACCCACCAAGATTTGAGACTTGAACTTCCCGAAGTCCAGAGTTCCGAATTCCTGAAGTGAAATCTCGGTCATTGGATCAATCGAGCAAATCTGAACCGTTAGATCTAGAGGGGTACATGTCAGTGGGTCATGAGATATAGAGGAAGGCCAAGGCGATGTGTAGAAACACCCAAAGCCCGAAGAGTCGAAGAGTCGAGAGCCATCGATCTGTCAGTGGACACTTGTCAGCAGATCATGAGCTCCGAGAAATTTGTCATAGGATTTTCAGTTTCAAAACTGAGATCGTCAAATCCCGAAGGCCCAAAGACCCGAAGTGAATATGAGCCATCAGATCTGGAGGAGGCATGGCGAAGATATTAGAACTCTGGGTAAAGTCCTGAAGCGACCTATAGTCATCATATTCAGGAGAGATGTGGCGTGAGTCTGTGCATTCCAGGTAAAGACCCGAAGTAAACCTCAGTCATTGATCCGAGGTGGACACGCGTTAGTGGATTATAGCATTCGAACAAAGTCATTGGAGAAAGGGTGAAGTTTGAGATTCAAAATCTCCGAAGTCCGAAACCCAAAGGAGATCTTGACCGTTGATCGAGAGGAGGGTCTCAGGACCGTTGATCTGGGTTGAAAGGTCAAACACCCAAGGCAGAAGTTGGACCGTTGATTGTGAGGACAGGTTTCTGTAGATCACCCATTTCGGAGGATTGAAGTATGGAAGAAGGCGAGGGTTGAGACTTCAAAACCCCAAAGTCTGGAGAACCACAGAGATCAAAGCCATTGATTGAAGGGGACAAGTGTCAACAGATATTCCACTCTAAAATATTGCTCTACAAACGAAACCAAGGTTTGAGATTTCTAAAGTTTCAAAGCCCGGAATTCTGAATCGATCACAGTCGTCGATCGGAGAGAGGGAGATCCAGACCGTTGATTCCAATGGAGAGATATTAGTCGTCCATCTAGAAGCACCATCAAGATCATGAGATCAATGGTCACCTCGCATATTAGGGATAGAAAGTGCTCGACCTTTATGAGATTGAGGACAGGTCGAGATTGAGACCAAGGTTTTAGAGGAAAGACATGTGGAGGCTCAGGGTGAATATCGGGGCAAAAAACGGTTTGACCCAAACCACTCCTGAGTGTGCCCAAAATCGCGTGTAGGTGTGAGGTCACCGCCCAAGGTCACATATGAGGAGGGGCCAAGAGAAAAGGCATTAATTCCAACTCTAATATTTCGCAGAACACGAAAGGGAAGGTCGTGGGTATCGTGAACCTACCCAGGGAGCTGAGAGAACCTGTGTTTAACATGGAACGAGACCAATAAGGTTTCAGAGAGTCACTCGACTCCAGAATCAAAGATCCTAACTGGGAGGTCGCGCGGCCCTTAGGAGAGAAGGGGGTCTGCACCAAGTGGTATCAGAGATTTTGTTTTTCTTGCAGACAGCAGGCAAAGGAGAGGAGACAAAAGAACTCGAAGTTGTACTCTATGTGTGACAAACAGTCAGCACAATGCCACCGAGGAGAAGAGTGGAACCACCTTTAGCCAATCAGGCTGTAGAAAGGGAGATGTCAGAACTTCGTGCAAGATTAGAGGTGATGGAAGCAGCGCAGAGACGAGCACCTGATGTTGGAGACATCATCGATGTAGACAGTGAAGAAGTAGAAGTCTAAGAAGTTGTAGGAGAGGATGTTATCAAAGAATGCTTGATGAGAGAAGTTGCTAGATTAGGAGGCAGAGCCAAGATAGAGGTCACAATGTATGAAGGCAATTTAGATGTTGAAGAGTTGTTGGATTGGGTAAGATCCATGGACAAACATTTCGACTATGAAGAGTTCGATGAAGAGAAAAAGGTGAAACAGGTTGTCACCAGGCTAAAAGGACATGCAACGCTGTGGTGGGATGAACTGCAGGCTGAGAGGAGAAGCAAGGGAAAACAAAAGATAAATAACTGGGACAGAATGGTATCCAAGATGAAGGCTAAGTTCATGCCCAAATATTATCATATCAATTTGTTCAGAAAGATGCAAAACCTGAGACAGAAGGGGATGAGAGTTAAGGAGTACACAGAGGAGTTCTACAGGCTGAACATCTGAACTGGACAAAGGGAGAGAGACAAGGAAAAGGTTGTCAGGTATATAAATGGCCTGAGATATGAAATCCAAGATGAGCTCAGCATGATGTTGATAAGGACAATGGAGGATGCTAATCGGTTTGCCCTGAAGGCAGAGGAGAAGTTGGCCAGAAAACAAAGTCAGTGAGGGAGAGGCAAAAGCCTAGCCCCAAACAAAAGCAAGGGAGTTACCCATGACAAGGCACATAAGTCTAAGGATCAGACTGAGAAACCACATGGTCACTCGGAAAGAGGAGGAAGACAGGGTGGTGGAAGGAGTTCTTCTAGAGGAAGAGGAAGAAGAGGAGGAGGAGAAGTAAGATGGTATTCCTGTGGAAAGATAGGGCACATGTCTTGGGAATGTCCCGAGAAAAAAAAGGAAGAAGGAGGTGAAGCTCACATTTTAGAAGCACAGAGAGGGAATGTTGAAGCAGAAGGAGCAGAGGATGGAAGATCCATGATGTTGAGGAAGGTTCTCTTAAAACCAGAGCCAGAAGTTGAAAATCCAGTGCAAAGGAACATTCCCTTCAGGACTACTTGCAAGACTAAAGACAGAGTATGCAAGGTGATAATTGACAGTGGGAGCACTGATAACTTAGTATCCACAGAGATGGTGGAGAAATTGGAGTTGGATACAACTGCACATCTGAAGCCATAAAAAGTGTCATGGTTGCAGAAAGGACACCAGGTAATGGTTACTAAACAATGCTTGGTTGAATTTAATATAGGAGGATATAGAGATGAAATTATATGTGATGTAATTCCCATGGATGTATGCCATATTTTGTTTGGAAGACCATGGCAGTTAGATAGGAATGTCATTCATGATGGGAGGAATAATACATACACCTTGGAGAAGAATGGTAGAACACACATGTAAACACACACACATAAGTTAATCAGTGATTAGTTAGTGTTCCAAGCGAAAAAAATTGGCTTGGGAACATTACAGTGATATCATAGCTTTGATCCTCCCATTGTGTGAGGGTTAGCGCATGCAGAAGTTCAGTGGCATTTATATGGGCAGAAGAAGGAAACAGGCAGGTGAGGCAGAGGCCAAAATGGAAGGATCAAGTGAGGACACTGATCCACAAATGCTAGCAGGGATTGCTAGGGACTTACAATGTTCCATAGAAGTATCACAGAGTGACCTTGTACATCACCTGTAGGAAATCCAAGAGGAAACACGTAGGGGATAGGCCGAGATTACAGAGACCTTGAGGAAGGTAAGTGACAACCAAGAGATGATATCATGGCTTTTGATGCAGATGACTCATGGAGGAAAGGGTCCAGAAACTTATGCCAATAGAGAAGCTAGTGTATCTCATGGGGGAAATAGACATCAGCAGGAGCATGTTCCCTATTTTCATACTGAGGGGCAGAGCCATGGAGGAGGTGCACCACAGGGATGGACACACAGCGGGACCACCCATAGGCCCTATCTACCTTTGTTCTTGGATGAACAAACACAACCAAACCACCAAGATGAATTTGAGGACAACTTTGATCAGTATGTCAGGGAGTATAACTCACTAAGCGTACCAGTCCAGAGGCAAATTACATTGGATCAATATTGTGGATTTAAACTCAGAGGAAAAACTAGGTCGTACCATAGGAACAATTATGAGCTAGAGTGCAGGGCTGGAAAGATGGAAATCCCCTATTTTGATGGATCGACCAAGATGAGTGCACAGGCTTGGGTGCAAAAACTTGATACTTACCTGCAGCTTAACCCCATGAGAGAGATGGATGCCATCAAGTTTTCCACCATGTACTTAGAGGGAAAATCTCATGACTGGTGGTACCATGGGTTAACTACACTTGGCCACAATCAGATAGTGTCTTACACAGAGTTTACATAGAGGCTTATTGACAGGTTTGACTAGGGGGATCCATAGCTACATTTCAAGGAACTCACCCAACTCAAGCAGACAGGATCACCAGAGGTATATATTGAGGAGTTTCATAGGTTAGCAGTCATGGTGCATGATGTGTCTCAGTCAAGACTCACGATGCTTTTCATAGAGGGATTGATGGAGCCCTTAAAGGGTTGGGTTAAGGCTTTCAAGCCTACCAACTTACAGGATGTTATATGGAGGACTAGATATCTAGGCCCAACAGCGAAATCTAAATTCATCCCTAGACCACCTCTAAATACCGGAGGAAGAGACCAAATACCTCCCATGAATCAAGGAGGAAGAGACCCAAGGGGGTTTGATAAAGAAAGAGGTAGAATGGATGAGAACACTAGAAGAGAACTGAGGAGAAAAAAACTATGCTACACATGCAAAGAGCCTTGGGATCTATCCCACAAGTGTATGGGCAGAGGAAAATCTCATTATGTTGAGGTAACTTCAGATAATGAGGAGGATGAATATTTCGGCCACCTACGAAACATAGAAGCAGACACCACCGAAACTGCAGAAGAGGATGGTACAGGTCACAACAGTGCAACAAAAGAGAAGGCTACATTGGCATCCATCAGTGGGGTACCCAAGTATAACACCTTCAGGATGAGAGGAGTATTGCAGGGACAAAAGGTTTGGTTCTCATTGATGGGGGTGCTTCTTACAACTTTATTGACTCAGCACTACTATGGAGGAGGCACATACCCACAGTTGAATTTGAAGGATTCAAGGTAGAGGTAACAGGAGGAGGCACCATGCCCTGTAATAGGTATATTCCAGGGATGAAGCTTACACTAGGTAGACATGACTTAGCACAAGACTTCTATGCAATGGACCTCCCAGATACAAACATTATCCTTGGAGTTCAGTGTCTTAGTACATTGGGACCAATCACCACCAACTACAAGACCATGGAGATGTCTTTCACAGAAGAAAGTGGGAAAAAGGTAGTTCTCAGAGGCATGTCAAAAAACACAACTAGGGTGGTTACAACAAAGTGTATGGAGGTTATTTTCAGAAGAGAGGACATTGTATATGTTGTTGAGTGTAGGATTTCAGTACATGTGGATAAGAAGAGAAAGGTTCACTATGCACCATAGATTCAAAGAATCATTGACAAACATAGCAAGGTGTTTGAGCCCATTCCACTAGGAGCACCACCGGATAGGGGGTTTGAGCATATCATAGAACTGGAAGAGGGAGCGAAACCAATCATCACCACTCCCTATAGACACCCAAAGAAGTAAAAAGATGAGATAGAGAAGGCTATCAAGGAACTGTTAGACATGGATCACATTAGACCAAGTTCCAGTCCCTTTGCATCTTCAGTGGTACTAGTAAAGAAGAAGGATGGAACCATGTGCATGTGCATTGATTACAGGGCATTGAATAAGAAAAAAATTAAGAACAGGTATCCCATTCCGAGGATTGATGAGTTATTGGATGAGCTTCATGGGGCTGTTTACTTCACCAAGATTGATTTGCGCTCTGGCTACCATCATATCAAAATGAGGGAGCAGGACATCCCTAAGACTGCCTTCAGATGTCACTACGACCACTATGAATTCCTGGTGATGCCATTTGGATTGACTAATGCGCCAGCCATATTTCAATCTTGCATGAATCGCGTCTTCAACAAGCACCCCCTAGTATTTTTTGATGACTTGTTGATCTGTAGCAAGACTTGGGAGGAACATATTCAGCATGTGGAACATATTCTAGCCATCATGGAGGACCAGTCCTTGTATGCAAAAGAATCCAAATGTGAATTTGGAAAGACAGAGGTCCTTTATTTGGGGCACATCATTGGAGTAAAAGGGGTATAGGTACACCAAGAGAAGATCCAATCCATACTTGATTGGCCCACACCTAAGACCCTCACATAATTGAAGGGGTTCCTTGGCATTTGTTGCTATTACAGGAGATTCGTCAAGGGTTTCTCACAGCTTTGTGCACCCTTGACCGATTTGACCAAGAAAGGGGCCTTCAAATGGAGTTCAGAGGCACAGTTGACATTTGAMAAAATGAAAAAGGTAATGAGCACATGCCCAATATTAGCTCTACCAGATTTCGGCCAACCCTTCACAGTGGAGTGTGATGCCTCYGGGGTGGGCATTGGGGCAATGCTTATGCATAATAGGCACCCACTTGTCTATGAGAGCCAAAAGTTGAGGGGCCATGAGCTTCTTTACACTATCTATGACAAAGAGATGTTGGCCATCATGTATGCATTGGCCAAGTTCAGAGAATACTTGGTAGGAGCGAAATTTGTGGTGAGGACATATCACAACAGTCTTAAGTACTTTTTGGAACAAAAGGACTTAAATTAGAGACAGCAGAAGTGGGTGAGAAAGATACAGGCCTATGATTTTGACATTGAATTTGTCAAAGGGAAGAATATTGTAGTGGAAAATGCATTATCTAGAAGGCCATCAGTTTATGCTATGACCAATATCTCACTTGACTGGAAGGCTCACCTCTTAGTAGAATACTCAAAGAACCAGTTTGCATGTCAGTTGATGGATGGAAAGATACAGGATGACAACTTCATAATCATGGATGACATCATCTATTACAAGGGCCGAATTTTCTTGGTCCCTGAGTAAGCCTTCAAGGCTAAGGTACTACAGGCATGTCATGACTCACCAGTGGCAGGGCACCAAGGATTTGTAAAAACATACAGACAGGTAAGGGAAAGCTTTTCCTGGAAAGGGTTGAAGGAGGATGTGATGCGCCACATCAAAAAGTGCACTACTTGTCAGGTAAACAAGGATGAGCACGCACATCCAGCAGGACTGTTACAACTTCTACCCATTCCAGAGCACAAATGGGAGAGTATCTCTATGGACTTCCATCACTGGTTTGCCAAGAGCACAGGGGAAGGATTGTATTTTTGTAGTGGTGGACAGGTTAACAAAGTTTGCACACTTCTTCTCCATTGCCACAAACTTCAGTGCAGCACAGGTGGCAGAACTATTCTTCAGATATATCTTCAGACTACATGGTTTACCCAAGACCATTGTGAGTGACAGAGACAACCGATTCATGAGCACTTTTTGGCAGGAATTATTCAGGTTGGTTGGTACGGCCTTGACCCCTAGCACCAGTTACCATCCTCGGACTGAGGGGCAGATTGAAATAGTCAACAAATCAACAGAGAAATAGAATGGAGGTATAAAGGAAAGGCAAGGGCGCACCTCTCATTGATCTGGGATTATTATGCATTTTTTCTTTTGGGCTCTTGAGCACACTGTTTTGAGGGTTTTGAGAATACAAACCCTAGAGGACAACTCGGTGGTGAAATATTCCACTTACATTGTTCCAAGCTTGGTCTCGGGGATGCAATACTCCACCCACACCATTCTACAACAGTCACAGGTACCATCACTTATCTAGGAGAGCAACAGGTCGTACCCTTGAGGATTTCTAGCAGGGGGGGGCAGCATTGTTTGGAAGGAGGTTCGATCCAAGAGCCTGAGAGGGATTTTGGAGATTCTAGCACTTGGGTTTTCTTTGCAGGTTCATGATCAGTCACTCTAGCGCTTTTGGAGAGATTTATTCTATCCAATTGATTTCCAAGAGCATTGGCACGATTTGGAGAAAAGGAGGGCGCTACTAGGAATCATATATATTCAGTTTGGAGGGGTGAAACTTCAGATCTCACCTTGAGACTTCACCTAGAGGCTTGCAATTGCCCGGTCTATCTTTCTAGAGAGTTTCAGAGTATTTGGAGGTCTCCTTCATCATGGCCGAAATATTAGGGTTTGACAGTATTTAGGAGGGCACAACTTCACTTGAGGATTCAACATTTGGAGGAGCATCTCTTGGCATTTCAACTTAATATTTCAGGAGGGGGTTCTACTCACCCCCAATATATCATTCTATAGGGTGTGATATCATTTGGAGGCTTCCAGTATCTAGGCCGAAATATTGGGTCTCCACAGCTATTCAGGAGGACGTGCCTTCAGCCAGGGGGGTTTGGTCTTGACCCTAGTCCTTCTTGTATTGATCTTCATATTGTATTCAACCTTTGGAGGCTTCTATCTTCTATCGGGAGCATTTTGTAGAAGCTCATATTATATCTATTGGATCTATCTGTTGATTATTCCATATCTACATCCTTATTGTATCAGGTTCTTTCTCATTATATCAATAAATGCCAGATCTATGTTGTTGGTTCCATATCCGGTGTTGCATGTAGTATCTTGTATTTCCACTTGCTATATCTTCATATCTATGTCATATGCTTGTTAACTTAATCTGCAAACCCTAAGACCGAACTAAAGAAGTAAACCTGCAAGTAAACACACACACATAAGTTAATCAGTGATCAGTTAGTGTTCCAAGCGAAAAAAAAATTGGCTTGGGAACATTACAAATTGTCTTAAACCAAATGGAACAAGTTGGCAAACTTTTAGCAAATTTTGATGGTTAACACAAGTTATAAGTGGCTTTATATTAGGGTTTATGTAGTCGAGTTATCAGCCTTATGGTTGTAGCAAACCAATCCCTATATCAACAAAATTATCCAATACAAATCACTTGTAATTGGCCTAAAGGATGCACCTAGGTTAGTAGAGGGTTAGGGCAGAAATTTAGGCCTAGTATAGGGTTAGTTACCTAGGGTTAGTGTAGCCCCAATGGTTGTAGGTTAGTGTCTCTTACAACAACAATTTGTAGTGGTTGAAAGGGGACGCCTCAATGAGGCAAGAGAGCCAAAGGCTCAAGGGACACTTCCCCAAAGAAAGAGACTTAAAACTTGTAAAATCACATTTTCCAAGGCAATAATTTTGTTTCTCCAATGCAACAAGTAAATGACTAGTACTTTTAATAATTGGGCTAATGGAGTCATGCAAAGAAAGAGCTAGAGAAACTACCTCCTTGGGGGTGTAAATCCTCTTACTCCCCAAGGCAAGTTTCTCTAGCTAGGGTTTAAGCTAAGAGGGTGTATGCTCTTATACTTTTCTTAGAAAACCCTTATTTAACCAATAACATGTAGCATAAAATAATGGAGGCTACAGTGGGGGTGTATGCCCTTATACTTCCCACCTAGCTCCTAGCACAATAACCTTGACTTGAAACAAATGATAGCATGAAAGTAAAGACCATACCAATTCAAAGAAAATGTTAAGATAATCCACCACAATAGTAAGAGAGAAAGCCTTCCAAGGCTAGTGCATCACTTCCATCAACCATACATCAAGAGATAACCATAAACAAGAGCACAACAGAGACAATTTTCCAAAGGTAGCAAAAATTCCAGACCAAGTACTTCTCACAAGAAGGAGACTTACGTTAAAATGATATCTTATGATCTCTTATTTATACAAAATGTCACTAAGATAACGTGTCCACATAATTAGGGGTAAACCACAAGACTAGGGGTCAACAACCCTAATCTTGCCCCTTAACAAAGTAATATTAAACAATTCATTTAAAATTCACTTTTGCACGTAAGAAAACCCTAATTTTAGAAGGACGTCACCCCTTTAGGGAACGTTTTAGCACTAGGAGCAATTCATTGGTGTAGGAGGAGGGTGGCTAGCCTTGTCAAAACCACATGTCAAGTATCCAAGTCACTTCCTTCATGGTCAAAGCCTAATTCTCCTCAAAACGTCCAAGTGTCAATGCATCAACTACACCAACAAACCCTAACCCCCCTAGGTGACATCATGCCTCTAGAAGTGATGTTTTTCATCTCCTAGGAAAAACGTTTGGCATGTGGGGGTTAGGTGATGTTGTCCAAGTCATCTTTTAGGCCTTCCAAGTTTGATCTTTCTCATCCGGCATGCGGGCCCTTGGCATCCACATGTGGGCTTCAAGCCCCATGGAAGCCCAAGCTAGGTTTTTTCTTCCAAAATTGTCCACCAACTAGGTCCAGCAAAGACAAATAAGCACACCCTCCAAGGATCTCAAGTCATAACATCATGATAAGTGAATCCAATCAATAAATGAGCCACCTAAGCATGTGAATCAAAGATCACTATATCAAACAATTAAGTGCTCAAAGACATTATGTGACTTGTCAATCTTGAATATGGGAGGGTTGACGAGGTATCCTATTGGGTGGATCTTTCCCTAGGTCAAGGAGAGCTTCCAAGAGATCCCTCTCTAAGCCATGTAAATTGGGTGAAGTGGTTAGGGTCAAGACTCAATGGGCATAGGGCTCATGCCATACAAGAGGTCGTAATGTCTCATTCATGGGTGCCTTTGTAGAGGGTGTGGGGTACCTTCATCCACAATGCACTTTTTCCAAGACCATTATTTTCCATTCTTTCGTAATTTTAAGGAAAGGTTGAAGGTCGTTGCCCTGGCGTGGTGTCCAGATAATGGCAATGCCACCCACAAACAACTAGTGGAAAGGAGAAGGTTGGCTCGAGATGAGACCCCCTTTCTCTCAGTCATGCCACTGAGAACCATTACCCTGGCTTGGTGACTAGATGATAGTAATGTCATACCAATAGATATTCATGGACATAATAGGTCGACTCGTGATGAGACCTCCTATCCTCCAACTAACTTTTTAAGCATTCTTAATCATATTTTATTGTGGGTCCCCCTTTTCTCAAAGATAACTGTTTCATTGTTTTCTAGGGTGATCCCTGGGTGAAGCATCTAGAAGGTTCATACATAGGCTTTTATCTTTTACCCAACATCAATCCCTCTAGGCCTTCAACCCCTTCTTCCCATGTAATGAAGGACAACCCCTTATTGGGTCAATACACCCTAAAATCCCAAGAGATAAGGAAATGGGGGGAAATAGTGATGGAAAGTGGTAAGTATGGTTGGAAACGGTGTGATGGCTCTTCAAGGGAGTTCTTAGTAGCAAACCCATCCCCAAAGAAGACCACTTACTAGGGCACAATGTCAACCACCAACGTGAAGCAGGGAAAAAAACATAATGTCCAAGCACATATCATGAAATCTAGAGAAATCTAAGATACAACATACTTAAATGCCTTAAATATTGAAATGTTGTTTACCATAATATTGACTTGTACCTCATGGAGCAAGGCCCACTGCCTTCCAGAAGCTAGCTAATGTGGTGGATGCCATCTGAAAATCTGCGATCTTTGTGGTGGTGAGAAGGGTCTCCATCTGTGCAAAAGATATTATTGGTCATGTAGTCTCTTAGTACTCCATATATGCAACCTAAGGGCCTCGAAACATAATCTCCTTAGTTATCCACAAAATGGGGATAATAGTGTCTGTAAGAGCTTGAGAGCCATCTTGGTTGTTGATTGTGCGTGGTTGTTGTTGGGGCTCATCTACTTCGCATGATGCTTGAGAGCCTGCTGAAAGAATGGCTTCATTCTAACCTTGAATTGTTGCATGAGAGCCTTGCCTTTCTCTTCCAAGGAGACGAATTTGATTTGAATGTCGGTTGACCTTCCTGAGCACAATTGTCAGTTCCTTTTCGCGTCGATCCTCCCTTTCCTGCATTGCTTGCTTGAGCTAAGAGTGGGATTGTTTGAGAGTTGTGATCTCCCATTGTTGGAGCTTTGTTCTGGTTTTGAGGGACTCCAGCTCGCAATTGTTGTAGTCACACACTGGCTTGCTTTTACGACACATGTTGAGCCAATTGTGTATCCAATAGCTACTGTGTGGATGTTGTGATTGTTGAGGAGAGGGAGGCCGATTCAAGCTAACTACTTCCAACCGCATGGGATCCAAATAGAGTTCTATAAACCATCCATCCTCCAATCCTCGTGTGTTATCCATCGCCAACTCCTGTATTGATGAGAGAGTTTGCAGATTTGGATCCTATAGGACAACCGAATTGACTTGCCAGAATAGTTTCCTCATGATGACGTCGGATGGTAGGAAAATCCCACATGCGAAGAAGAGTTGTGAAGGAAATGACTTAAATGTGTTCATGTAAACAACGGGTTTTAGTTGCTAGATGTTATGTGATGCACGTGGGGATGATGTGAGGCACTTGCTTGGCTTTGGTGTTGTGTCATCACGACCAAATGTATATGTTAAGATAGTGGGGAGGGTCACATCATTCCCCTCAATTTTTTTTTTGAGATTGACATGTCCTCCAATGTCAATTTCCATTAATACATTTATTTGCCACATTTATCATTCATATTATATCCATTTTGCTAAAGTGAGAAATTGTTTCGATCTCTCCATTGATCATATTGTTGAAGCAAGTAACACATGGTATAGTCCCATGGGATAGCTCAGTTGGTGAGACGTGTGCACACTCTCTTAGTTCGAAAAGAGGTCACGGGTTCAAGCCTAGCTATGAGTCTATGGGGCTGCTGCTCCCATATTGCCGCTCCTTATTCGTTCTCCTTAATAAACAAAATACATGTACATATTTCACCCATGCACTTTATAGCTCTACTCAGGCTCTACAGTCCACTACGAAACTCTTTATTGACTGGCCATTCCCGCTTGCCATCATATTTATTCCAGAGTAACTAACTGTTCTTATCCTCCTAGAACTCTTCATTTCTCTATGCCACTTTTGCTTTTTCTTCAAACTCTTCAGCTTCTTTGGGTGCCTCAGAGCCACGCTTCTTGTTTTGCATTCCCTCATGTGACCTTTATCTTCCTTTAACATCCTGACTCTGCCGTTGCGCTTCTCTTGCGCACTTTCTTTGCCCCCCTCACTTCAATTTCTGTTGCACGCTTTCCTCTGTCGCAGTTTTCTTCTCACCCGTCTTGCTGTTGTACACTTTTATCTGTTGTGCTTTCGTGCTCACCTGTCTTAGCTGCACTTGCTTGACATACTTTAAACATATCTTAGATGCACCGGTATTAAGGAAGCACTGATGTAACCTACTTACTTACTGCTTCGACTTGAAGCCCTGCCCCATTCTCAGGGCTCCATCATCTGGCGTACATGTAAATCCATGCCAAAAGTAAGAGATACCAGCATGGGTTAGAATCCTCAGTCGGAATATACAACCACAATCTGAAGGGGTATCTCTGTTGCGATTCACAAGAAAGCGAGAGGTTCGAATGGAACCAACAAGCAAAACCCTAAATCTGCACAAATAGAAATAGAAGATAAAACAGCACTAATTCACATGATAAAAGAGCACAGATCAAAAAAATGAACGAATGTGCTACAAATGAGAGTTGCGTACGCTGTTCACAACAAAGTGGGCCCAAAGAAGACTTATATTTTTGTCACCAGACAGGGGTATAAATTAGACGGGCACTTATATCTCCAAGCAAATTTTTTATGGAGGTTTTTTTTTAAATTATCCTTTTTACATGACTTTTTTATATTTATGTTTATTGGTCATTTAAATATTGTGTATTATATACTTAGAGAATCATGTTTTTATTATAACAGCAATTTTCTAATACTTTTGTATAGGTACATGTTCAATGATATAAAGGTAGTCTAGCGGCAAATCATCGCACCATCTAGTATCTTTACCATCTGTGTATGATTGATTTTTGTGGTGAATTTCTCAAAGTAGGTCATGTGCTTCCGGGCAGATTCCATTTAAAACCTTCAACAATTAGGACAAGTGATGTTATCTTACCCTTATGGCTTATTTGTCTATAGATAAATATACTATACTACCAACACTAAAGAAACTACATAAAAACTCTCAAATTCAAACAAAAAATCCCTATTTCACCAAGAGAAACAAGAAAAGTCACTTCTATTATTTCTATTGGACAACAAAAAGACTCTTCAATCTCAGTACTCTTTCCGCAAAGGTTGGTATTTTATATAGCATAGTGATGGTTAGTGGGTGTGGGTGTACCACGTGAATCTCAACCTTGAGGCTTGAGGCTTCAAGGTTCACCATGCACAATCTTAGATTGCAATTTGCATGATATTATTCTCAAAAATGAAGCTCAAGGCTTCAACATGCACAATGCATGATTGCAATTTGCATGATGTGAGTTGCAATGGAGATAGTTTTTTTCTAGCACACCGAAATACCCATTGTGGGCAAAGTCTATGCATATCTCGTAGTCTCATCTTGAAGTCTTAGGGTCGTAGTCTATGCTTATATTGAGAGTCTCAACACTATGGGCATAGTTTGTGTTTATCTCGTAGTCTCATGTCTAAAAATCAAAGTATGAGCCAAAGTCTCATCTTGGAAAATCAAAGTCTGAGCCAAAGTCTCATCTTGGAAAATCAAAGTCTCAGCCAATGGGATTGTTGGCTTGCTTTATTTTTTATTTTCTGCACTCTGATTTGGAAATGCTTGCAATTTTGTATCTCACATATCTCAAAGTCATATATATATATATATATATATATATATATATATATATATATATATATAATGGATATGGGTAAATTTTTAATCCACCCATCAATTTGACAGTTTTAATAATTAATTAAACATCATCATTGACGTGTAGATTTTAAAGTTGCCACTATATAACAGTTAAATAAGCCAAAAATGGGTAAATACCCGTCAAATTTAACCCATGCCCAGACATGCCATTAAAGAGCACATGTTTTTGCTAATCGTTTTGGCACTCACACATTCAGGTTTGAATGCTAAAGGCACAATTGCGGATAAGAGTGAATTTTTTGTCCTTTGAGGCATCAAATTGGACTTGTACTTTTATGGATTGATGATCAATAATATATTTACATAACTGCAAATTACGTTGATTTATAGGTGTTGCAATCAAAACTGTGTGGTTTTGTTTGTAGAAATTTCATAACTAAAACAAAACATTGAATTTGTTGCCTTACGTATTCTGCAAGGTGTTCTTTCAGCATGAGTGAGATGTTGGGCACATATATATGTACCATTGCTCAAATATTCTTACAAATAGATGTAGTAGTGCTTTTTACATGAAGCTTCTTATTATCATTATTTGGTAAGTGTGTCGTTCCCCAATTTGGGAATATTACATTATAATGTTAGCCTTCTTACAACACTTAGAATGCAATACTACCTGCTTACATCACTATAGAAAGATCCTTCATCAAAGAAACCATAGGTAGAGGTATATATTCTGCCAAAGTTACCTAGGAGCCAAAATGACTATGTGAGTACTTGCATCTGGCCCTAACTGCTTGAAATGGCTCTGTCTCATGAACAAGATGGCCACAAGGGGAAAAGTGCCTCTTGGGATTGGAACTAAGGTATGCTTTACCATCTAACCAATCCCCCTTTGGCACATGTAATAATTGTTATGGTTGAAAGCTTAGGATTGACAACTATTATGTAGTAGCAGTTTGATGATGTGTGATCTATGATTTGGATTGAAAACTCCTCACAGGCCTCAAGGTTGTAGATCAACTTCCTGGAGGGGAGGGTTGTGAAGAAACTTGAGAGGAGACACAAAGCCTCACTACTCTAGGGTTTGAAATGTCCTGGACCTTTTCCTGTCACTTGTTACCATGATCAAATGAATCAACATAGAATTAAGAATTGATCCCCCTGGAAGCCTTCGATCGAGGTGGGGTTTGTAAACACCAATGTTTGTTTATGAGCACTTCTCTCATGAAGAAAGCAAGGCACCTTTGGTTGGATATGGGAAGAAAATGGAGAGAGAGCCTCTCAAATCCCAATGAAGGCAGTGTTAGTGACCACAGATCTAATAGTAGAAAGGGCACTTGAAAATGATATGCAACTCCATCTCTGGCTCATGTAGGTGGAAAAGTTGATGAGCCCTATTGGGGTGTAGTGTGTGGTGATCAGTCTTTATATGGAGTATATGGGGTCCCACCTGAAATTGTCATAGGGGGATCTAGAGGGTGTGAATCCAATGTCTCTGTGTGTACAAGGGTCAGACAATGAGGCCATCCCCCAGCTCCATGAAATGCTTTGAGTAAAAATCCATCTTTGGGCTGAGGTGGTGTAGTGGTGCGGTCCAAGTGACCTAGATGTACAATGTGTATATGTCCTTACAAATTGCTTAATCCATATCCTACTTAGACTAGAGGAGGTGTCTTTGTGCGTCTAAGGAATACTTGAAGGGGGGTAGACAATTTGGAGAGATGGTAATCAATTGACGAAGTTGGGAGGCCTTTGTGTACCAAACATAGGCACACATAGGCAAGTCCAAATGTGTATGTCGAGACAATGGCCTCAAAAGAGAAAATTATTAGGTAGGGGTACCTATCTCTGTTAGACGTCCTTGAAAGTCCAAATTTTATGTAGGAAAGATGCCAAATGAAAGATAATCTCAACGTGAAAAGGATGGGCCTCAAACTATGCCTAAACAATGGACTAGGGGATTGTTCACTTGCATTGGAAGATGTGCTTGAGAAGAAGGGTTTGGACTCTCTTGGTCTTGACTTGGCGGTTTGTAGCAAACCCGATCCCCAAATCAATGATGTGTGATTCTAGAGACTGGATACCATGTTTGAGGAACTCGTCTTGGATGCCTTCCTTATTAGTTGCCTTGTTAGTTCTCATAGCCCCAACTGCTCTTCGAATGTCCCTCTTTGAGAAAAGATGGCAAGGGATAGGGTGGGGGCTTGGTCAGGGATATCATAGAGGGAGGTCCTATGGAGAAAGCGTGGTTTATAGGGAAAATGATAAATTGAAAGGTTTTTAGGGAGTGGTGGAGGGTTGCACAAAGCTCATGTCTCTGTAGTGAGAGGAAAACCCACTTCTTATGGTAGAGGAGGTAGCGATAAGACTTCTTGATGCAAGGGTGAGAGGAGGGGTCATGCATGGGGGGTGAGTTTGAGAGGTCTATTATGGAGGAGGCACCTTCGTGGTTAGAGCTAGAGGAGCAACAGTTTGAGCATGTGCATGGGCCAGGGGAGGATTTGATGACCTATCCCCTATAGGGAAGGGTGGAGCTGGTCTAGCAAGAGGGACATTGGGACTAAGAAGGATTATGAGGCATCCTCATCACTGACCTATACATAGATTCATACTCAGGCACCTACCACTGGTCGTCAAATTGATGTTACAAGGCGTTCTAGTGGCAGAGGCGCTCTTAGCTTTTCCTATACAAAGGGAAGAGAGAATTGACAGCTAGCTGCTAGATTCATTTTTGTAGGTCATGGATCATGATGAGATACAATTTATATATATTTGATGTTAGTTTGTATTGGTTATTCAATTTTGTGTCATTGATTAAATAACTATCATGGTTCTATATTCACTTTGATGTATCATTTGTCATCCTATACATCTTATATGTTAGTGTTTTTTCATATTTATTGGGAATGTGATTATTCTATGTTATTATTAATTTTATTTTTAAAAAAATATTTTTGAGTTTTTAAGTCTCGCTGATTTTTCCCCATTATTTTCATTTATTTCCCAATTATTGTTGATTTATCTTTTTAAGACCTTTGCAAATTAAGATTTTCATTTATTTCTCAATTATTGTTGATTTAATTTTTTGGGACCTTAGCAAATTACGATTATTGCAGAGTACGCTTAATCATCTATGTTATGTAGACATTCGAGTTAATTTTCACAAATTGCTGATGACAATTAAATATTCAGTCAGTTGAACTGTGTCCTTTAGACTTTTCTATATGTTCTTCTTTACTACTCAAATGTCACCACTCAAGTGTCACTATAAACATTTTGTATTGATTTTGTACAATATGACTAGACAGTTCTTAAAATTTATGAACATGACACATTATAGTTTTGCAACCTTTAATCTTCACTATAAATTTGATTGTTTTTCGTACTGACCTAGTATACTTGACAGTGAACATACAATGATGGGGAGCTCGAGCTTTACTTAAATTCAGTTAATCCTTAGCAAATTTATATTCATCTGAAACTTTTTGATGATCAGAATGCTGTACCTCCTTATTAATGCTTATTTATTTTTTAATCTCTTTTGCGGGTTTGGTTCAATTGGGGGTAGAGTATACATAGAAAAACAGCGAGGATTCTTGAACTTCTTACCTAGAGAAGCTTCTGAAAGAAGAGCGCACCCGCGCTTGGAGAATTTCACGTGGAATTAGAGGATCTTAAAGTTTTTCTTCTAAGACATCCTCTTTGACTGCTTTCAAAATTTTTGAATCGACTTGCAATGATACACGAGAGGAGGTGGTAACATCATAAGAAAAGGGTGTTAATCAAACGACAGAAATGAGATACAAGAATCATGAGAATCACTTCAAAACATATTCAAAAAGCTTTTTTAGCCCCCTGGAATTTCAACCAGCATTACCTTGCAAGATGAGGAGTCATGTTCCGGCAAAGCACAGACACCTACCATCATCCCAAGATCAGATAAGGTGAGAAGTCCTGAAACTAAAAACAATAATAATGCATATTACTCCAAGTTCCAATAATGAAAGGAAACTATTTTGAGAAAGCAGCATGTCGATAGAAAAACATACGTCTAGTTTTCATTCCTTCAGTAAAAATGGAACTGTAAACTTGATAAAGAATGATGAGGATAAGCACCAAATTCTAGTAGAAGGTGATCCTGGTTCTCCCAAAAGTAATAATTCTAACGGATTCTATGAATATGGTTATAGGCTTGAAAGTAAGTCCTTGGTAAATTCCAGTACAGCTGGGCAGGATAGCAGCCCAACAGATTTTTGTGGAAGTGAAATCCAGCCATTTGTTGATATTGATAATGACACAGCAACTCTATGTTCCTATTGAACACCCATAAAAGGAGGCCGGTCAGTATTTTCCTGATTCCACAGGATTAGCAATCAAGATCGAGTCTTCCTTTATAACAGAAAAATAAAATTGTATACGCTGCATGGTTTAATATTATCATGATGCATATACGAGAGTTTATATGACTATTAGAAGTTTTCATATTTCCAATTTATGAAGATAACAATTCCAACAGGCTATCGTTTCTGATATGCAATCCAAATGAAATTGCTCGAATGTTTGTCGTCTGTCAGAGTTAATAACCAAAAGTTATCCCAGAACTTGATTTGTTTCTCATCATCGTACCAGAAAAATGCAAAATACTGTGAATATTAATTAAATGTAGTATCATGACGAGATAGGCTCCACGGTATGTACCATCTTTTATTATATACTCACTATTTTAGGTGACTGATCAAAGTGTCTATATCCCCGTTCTTTCAACAGTGGACATCTCATGAATATGGTTATGGCTGGTTAATTCATATTGTTAATAATAATTTGAACAAATTATGGCGCATTTCAATGCCTGCAAAAGGAATACAAACATTACAGGGGCAGAGATATTCCATGAACAGCTGCAATGAATTCATGTCAGGTAAACATAAATTGCCACTTAAAGATGCAGGCTGGATCTTCCTAGTTTTGTTTGTGAATAATACAAAACAGCCACATTGGAATAAACAGTGCCTCATTTTAAAGCATGTGCACATTATGTGTTGCCCTTTTGACATTTTCTTTTACCACTGTGGTTGTTCCTTGTTTTCCCTTCATCGGTAAGATATACTATTTTGTAAAAGAATGACATGTTTCTCAAAAATTATGTATTACATACAAGTACCCAGTGGAAATCATGCATAGCTTACAAGTAATCTCGGCAGAGGGGCTGAATTAGAAATTGAAGGAGCTTTCTGATACAAGCCAATCTTATTGCAAGGGCCTACTGGTGAGTGTATACGAAGTTCTGATATTCATGTTCTCAAGTAAAACTATTAAAACACTCACTGCACTATAGAGAATTGATAACAGAAATGCTTCCTTATCTTGAAAATGCAAAGTCCCTGCAGAGAATTGATAACTGGATTAATTTGACCAGCCGGTGGCACCAATTACAATGGCTTTCAAATGATAGAGAGTTTTGAAGGAAGTCAGGTATAGATCCCTTGATGCGCCAACTGTGAAGTTCACCCTCGAACTAAAATTTAGCATAAAACATGCAGGGTTGAGCAGAAAATGGCAGCTCACCATGCACAGAATGACTTCTTTGATGAGTAGAACCCGAGCTGGAGTAGCGACAGAATGTAGCCCAGATTTGCCTCAAACAGCAAAACACAAACAAGAAGAAGATTTGCATTCAACAGAAGATCGCTTTAAAAAGGGTTTTGATTCCCAGTCCAGACTCCAGAATACAGTTGATAGTCAGCAGCTTCGTTTGATATCTTTGAGTGTTTGAGAATGTTGCCCAATTGTCAACCGATGTCTGAGAGTAGCTGGAGATTGAAGGGTTTTGGAATCACTGGTGGGAGGTGGGAGGTGCCAAAAACTCAATTGCTTATTTAATGGAACACAAGTGATCTGGATTTAGTCTTTTGGTGTGTAGTTACATTTACAAGTCAATGTTTAAGATTGGATTCCCTTTGAGTTTCTCTATATGTTGCTGCACTGTGAGAAAGCGGGTGCCTAATAGCCAGCTCAAACACATTTTGAATGCCAAAGCATCAAACCCCAAGTATGGTTATTTATGTTGTGTTGACATTACCTACATTGTGTGTTTGGGGTACAAGGACCAAAGTTATTCAATTTGTCAGCAGCACATCATTCATCCTTCATTTCCATTCTCCGTCACTCCTAATTTCCACCAAAGTCCCCCAACAACTCAATACATGTTTTGCACATGTTATAATCTTCACACACAATGCATGTATAGAAGGGGCTCTCAATATAAAAATGGCATACATCACAAAATGGCACGGCATCAAATGGTCAACGCAATCTGAAAAGGGTAGTAACAGATGTTGGGGATAATGTCAATACATGTTTTGCACATGTTATAATCTTCACACACAATGCATGTATAGAAGGGGCTCTCAATATAAAAATGGCATACATCACAAAATGGCACGGCATCAAATGGTCAACGCAATCTGAAAAGGGTAGTAACAGATGTTGGGGATAATGATTTGGATGAATTATCCCATCTCTCCAACTTCTGCACAACACTTCATCCACTCCCCCATCTGTAATTTCACTCATCAATTCCTTCTCCCTCTCTCTGCCTTCACACAGCATCTCCACTTGGCCCTTTCCCCTCCCACTCACAACCTCCCCCTTTACGTCCAACACTATCATCCCCACCTCTCCCTTTAGTCTTGCATGGTTCTCTACACTTAAAAGGTGCATCACCAATCTCCTCATCTTCACCACCTTTTCCTCATTTCCCATTTGTCTCAAGTCCCATTACAAATCCCTGACACGCTGCCAAAACCTGTGAATGTCGGAACAAGATGGACTCAATGGCTGGCAAAGCATATCCTCTCTAATAGTCTCATATGCATTTTCTTCCTGAGTCAAATCTTCTTCATGAAAGGGACTTCTCCCAACATAGAGGATGCGAACATTACATTCCAACAGCACACTTCAATTTGGGCATGAATTGAAGAATGTTGGCAGGGTCACCCACAAATAAGCACATCATTTCTTCTTGTAGCATTGCTCAGTTAACCTGTCATTGAGATGCCAAAATTCATACTTGTAAATACATTGACAAATAATTGTTCAAAATGCTTGAAGGGTAACTACACCACATGTATGTAAGTGTTTGAGTAGATTTACATAAATTGCTAATGGTAATTATATAGTCAAATCAATTAAACTCGCCATCAATATAGCTGCTCCCATGTTTTGAAACAGAAATTCCACACTGGAGTGCTGATCATCCAGCTTGAATCCCTCCCATTCTGCCTTCTTCAGTTCCTCTTCACAACTTCGAGAAAATGGATATGCCTTCACCCCCCACTGCTCTATCACTGGCATTGCATTTTTGTGGGAGATTCTTCCCTTGGGACCCACCACCACTACTCCGGGTTCCTATGCACGCAGTTCACTTGCCAAAGATGAAAGTGATCATGAATATATATGTAACATCCCAAACATCCAACTGGGCTATGCCACATAAAAAATTTCGAACTGTATACAAAATAAAACGTATACACACAGAAACTCTTGCAGAAATTTATATATAAAACTTAAAACAGAGAAATACATTTTGCAAATGCACAGTTTCATACAAAATAATAATAAAAATACACATGCAGCACACACAGGAAAAACCCATAAAAACAAACGCATAAATAATAATGCAACATGTAATTTAACACACAATTGACACTTATCTTGGTAAAAATATCACCAACTGCGTGCAGACCTTCCACGAACCTCCCAGTCTTAGACCATGTTGTTCGTCACTCTCAGCAGTGGGTCACCCCCGAGCTGAGATTAAACTCCACCCGGGTAAAGGGATTCCTAACCAGGCTGATGTATCTCAGACAACAGGAAAGACTCTATCACAGGTGCCAACTCAAACTAACAGCCTACAGTCCCTCATTCCCCACATGCCGGTCCCACCCCAAAAAGTGTTCCCCTTCTCTGCTCAATAGTCCTTCGGTTGCCCCACTTCCTTTCCAGGGCTTTAGCAACAGACCGAACAGGAAGTCTCAGAGCCCTGTAGCTGCAGTTTGGCACCTTCGGGAAATCAATTCCCAACAATTCTCTCACCTAGAGAGAATTGCTCACGGGCTTGATAACACGCCTCTTCAGTATCCTACGGGCCTGACAACCCGCTTCTTCAGTCCAGCTCCCAAGCTAACCAGGTACAGATACAGATATAGGTACAGATACAGGTACAATGATAGGAAGGTACGAAGGACAGCGGAATGAGTGCGTGAATGATGATGGAATGATTGGGAAAATGCACTAATTCCAAACTTATATGTATGCATGTTCCCAACTTGACACTTGTCATGTTGAGAACTACTTTGGCCCACTTGTTCCCATCCTTAGAACTTAGGATAAAATAATTATCCATACTTATACTTTAAGGAATATTAATATAATATTCCTTTTTTGCTTAAGCTCCATAGCTTAGCCCCCTATCCTTAACNCCCCTTTTCCTAACTAGTGGAGTTTAGTCCCCTATACTCTTTTATCGTGGTCGGTCTACACGTAATGATGTATTATATTAATAATAAGACATATACAAAAATAGGCTCACTGGCCTTTAGCATCTAGGCTCTCTAGCCTACTTCAACACATAAGCCTTCTAGCTTATAATAACTAGCTCACCGGCCTATAAAACACAACATATACACAAAGGCTCTATGGCCTCAAAATCGCGCACACTTAAGTTTGCTGCACGCGGTATCTTGGAATGTGCACACTTCATCATTTTAGTGTGCAGTACATGTGCACACTATACCATGGAAGGTGCATGAAAAATTATATCAACAGCTCACCAGCTTAAGTACATTTGCATTTACATTTACATTTACAGTTGGGGTTTGGCCTAGGGGTATTACAATATCAGCCATGGATTTGGGACCACTGGCCATGGAGCATCTCTAGCACCTCTCTCATCCTCATTCCACCCAGTCTTCATCTGAACACACATAAGAAATGCAAACAACTTCAACCACACATCCATCTCTCTTTCTCATCTCTAAATACAATTCCTTCAATGCTGATATCCACTCTTCAGATATATTGACATTTGAAATTAAAAGCAATAGAAGCGTTCCCTCCAATCGTCAACTTTCACCTACAAAAACACACACTCAATGGGTCTTATTTTTGGGCCAGAGAAACTTTATCTAGAATGAAAATAAATTAGAAATAAAAGAGCTAAAATGAGGGCTGGGAAAGCTACATACCTATTTTGTGTTGCTGAGTAAAAGATAATCTGATTAATCAGTTACTAATAATGCTCTCAACAATTCAATATTGCTCTCTCTTGGAGTTCTGGTCAGTTAGGACACTTGATCTTCATCATGAAATATATAGCTGATATCTTCACACCTGGATAAGCATTTCCTACCGTTTTCTTCTACTCTAACAATAGTACGAAAACAGTCAATACCATCATAGCTATGCAGCAAGTTATAAACAAGAAACAAAGCTTGCGGGCCATGAGGTTTGTAGGCCATGATTTTGTTCCCCAAATCAGCCGGCAATGTACTAAAATCTTTCCCAACATATATGATTTGCATGTCCTTAATATTTGATTCAAGCCTGCACTGAACTTTTGTTTCAAATGATTCCCTGCTAATATGCGTCCATGCATAATAAAAAAGATCAAAGATCAAAATTAGACAAGTATTTGGGAGCAGGGAGGATAAATAAAATGGGTATCCATGGGTGTCAATGAGAAGCCCTTCTTGAGTAAACAACTTCGATATTATCGCTTTCCACAAAAAATTGTTTGTTTCCTGCAATGCATCAATAGCAAGGAATAAATTATTTTTTGCAATTAATGTATGCCAGTGCTCTAAACCTCAAAACTATATTGTAACTATTACCTGCAAACCTCTCACGGGGAAAGGCCATTGTTCGGCTTCTTTATCCCCTTGCATTTCCATCCATTGCTGGATCATCATTCCACTTCCTCGAATGTCAACCCACAACATGCTCTGGATATTCTTCACACGCTCCATCCATATACCATCCAACATCTCGCAATGTGACACATCCAATTTTCTTAAAGATTGAAGACAATGAAAATCTCCACATAATTCCTCTAGGTGAGAGCATCCCGATAGCTGTAGCTCTTCCAAACATCCAAGCGTACCAAAACCTTCAGGAAGTTTCGCCAAACCCTTGCATTCTGATAGGTTCAACACTTTCAAACAGCTAAGTTTGCCAAAATTTTCAGGTAACCTAGACAAGCTGTTGCATCCTGACATGTCCAAATCTATAAGAGCTACCAAAGAATGAAAGTCATTAGGCAGTTGTTCTAGGTGATCACAATCTGATAAGACTAACATCTCCAAACAAGTAAGTATATCAAAATCTTGGGGTAACATTGAAAGGCTCCTGCATCCAGACATGTTTAGTTCTCTCAATGCTCCCAAAGAATGAAAGTCATTTGGCAGTTGCTCTAGTGTTTCACATCCGTCTAATGCTAACACTTGCAGACAACTAAGCTCACCAAAACCTTCAGGTAGTCCTGACAATTCCTTACAATCACACAAATACAGTTCATGTAAACATCTGAGTTCTCGGAATCGGTTGGGAAGCATCTTTAAGCTGTAACAGTTTCTTACAGATAATCTCTCTGTCATTTTAAGGTTGCAAATTGCTTCTGGTAGTCCTGACAAAGCTTTACATCCTTCAAACGATATCTGAACTGACAAGGACATCAATTGTCCAAAGCTGTCTGGAAGTTTACTCAGCTTTGTACACATTTGCAGATCTAGATAAATTAAGGATGTTAAGTTTCCAAACCTTTCAGGAAGCAGAAACAAGTTGCAGCAATGGTACAAGGACAAGACTTGCAATGACACAAGCTTCTCGAAACTGCTTGGAAGTTCATGTAAACTGCAGCAGTTACTCAAATCAAGCTCCATAAGAGCACTCAATTCCCCAAACCCTGCTGGTAACAGCTTCAAGTTGCTACATTCACTCAGATCTATTTTTTCTAAAGATCGTAACTGCTTTAATGATTCTGGCAATTCCTTTAGGTCTCCACAACATTGCAGGCTTAGCCTCTGTAAAGCATACAACTGACCTAAATCTCCAGGGAGGCCTGTAATGTCGTATCCACACAAATCTAACCGCTTTATTGTCTTAATACTCCCTAATTCTTTGAGTAGTACTGTCAATTTCTCCTCTGTGCATCCATTCCCTTTACAAAATTTGAGCACTTTCAATTTTGAGGGAATCTACAACCACAAGTTTCAACCATATTAATTCACCAGAAAATAAAAAAGATAGATTTGGAGTTAAAACGTTACCTGGTCAACTCAAAAAAGCCTAAAGGAAGTTTTATAAAAAGTGAGAGAACCTCCTAGTCTTTTGTATGCGAAAGACACATACTAGAATTCTGTGCAGAAACAAGCAGCACTTACCTTGTATGAACTGAAAATCACATTCTCCTTAGAGTTGTCATCCATGAAACTTAAATACTTAAGCTTGCTTATATCGAATGGCAGATTGGGTACCCCTCCAGCTTGAAGAAATCTCAGTTCATTGAATTGTTTAGTGCATTTTCCATTCACGATTGTCAGGTTTCCCATTGCAAACACTCGGAGAGACCCACTCATTGCTTCCAATTGTTTTGCAGAGACATGTAATGGATACTGACCATTTTCCAGCCAAACTCCTTTTATTTGGTGGAGAATATGCTGAAATTTAACAAGACCACATTAACAGAATTCAACAATATACCACTATTACATTTGCATATTCTCAAATTTTGAATGTACATGGTTTTCCTACCTCTCCATCAGCCAAGGCCTTAGAGAAATCATCTACACTTGTGAGTCGGAGGCCTTTTGATTTAGCACGACCAGCTGCAAGAAGAAGATCATGAATGCTTATCCGGTTTGATTTTCTCCGATTTTCTATGGTCTCTTTTCTTTTGACTAGAGCTCCCTCTTCCAGGCTTTTGAGCTCTTCTTCCCCCACAATGCATGCAACATCCTCCCACTCCCAACCAGAGAAGAATGAGCATATGTCAAGAAATGCCTCTTTAGCATTTGATTGAAGATCTTCATACGCAAAAAGAAGCCTCTCCTCATAGAAACTGTCCTCCTTATCGCCACTAAAAGCCTCTCCACATTCAAGCCAATTAAGCACTCTTTCGTAAGCTTCATACTGATTCTTCCGTTTGTGTAGATATGCCCCTACCACTTCTAAAACTAAAGGACAGCAACTGCATTTCTTTGCAATGTCCATGACTTGGGGTCTCTCATCTATCACTGATTTTGTTTCCTTTTCTCTATCAATTTTTCTACATAACACTTGCAGGGCTGTGTCAACACAAAGAGGTTCCATGGGGTAAATTTTACAAGGCTGAATCCTGCAATCTTCAACTACTTTTGAGATATTTGTTTTTCTTGCAGTTAGGAGCATCCGGATTTTCTTGGGACTTGTTAGCTTCTTAGGTAGAAGCTTTTCGATATGCTCTTTCCTCAAGACATTATCAATGTATATGAAGATACAGTCTTCATTTTCCATTATCTCTTTCAGCTTTTGTTGTCCACTCCTATGGTCTCTTATATTATACTTATCTCCAGTCAAGTCCTGCAAAATCTGGGATTGCAACTCCTCTATATTGGGTTCTGATTCCAGATTTTTTATTAGAGTAACTTTGCAATGTTTCCAACCTTGAAGTTGCAAAGATGCATAGACTGCATCAGTCAGTGTGGTTTTGCCGGCTCCACCAATTCCATGTACAACCACTGCTACTGTCTGCTTCTCATTATCCCACTCAAGCTGTTTAATCACTTCATCAATTTGCTGCTCTATTCCAACTGCTTGTTCCAAATTATCAAATTCACTCAAAATTAAGGTGACCATCACCAATAAATCAGGAGAATGAAAGTTGGATGTTGTCAATGACAAAAAAATAAAGACAATGTACCTGCATCCTCATGGCTGGACACTTCTGGTGGGCTGCTGCATTCAATCCCATACACTCCATCTAAAATACACACATTTATTTGTGAAGTGAAAACATTTCGTATTTCATCTATTCTTAACCGAAGTTCATCAAGTTCTTCGGTGTCCTTTGAACCCATATAACACCTGTACATTATATTTTACAAATATGTCAATGACTTCTGAACTATCACTATCCGTCATGGCAAGTTCAATTTATGTTCAGTCTAACAGCAGATGCAGTGCATAAACCACTTTCAAAGAAATAAGAAAGAAGTTAATAGGTGTCTGAACATTGTAATTGGTGTTGTTTTTCTTTGTATGAGATATGATCGATATATTATTACAATGATGAGTGTTCCATATACAGAGAACATATGGTGACCATCCATGAAAGGATGCGTCCCTTGGATAATCAATAGCTATTTATTATTATCATTTACTTATTATATATAGTATTTAATAATCAATAATTATATTATTAATTATTAATTTAAGAGAATGTCTTCCCAATATTGTCCAAACATCAACACTCCCTCTCAACGAGGGAGACATTCTGCATCATGCCAAGCTTGTTTTTAAAGTATACAAACTTCACCCTAGACTCGTGACACTTGTCTGTCAGTCTTGGGAGATGTCTCTTTCCCACCTGAACCGAGGGGAATCTCCTTCTGCGGCTCTCCCTCTGAGCCAATTGACTCTCTCTGAGATCAGGCTCACTCTGGGTCTGCATGTGATAGCATCTTGAGTCTTTATCATTCCTTGTCAAATCACCATGACTAGGACAAAGACCACACCAGGATCATTCACCACAAGTACACACCTGTGAGTGAATGTCAGCCTGATGCTAACTGACACGTGGAAAGAACCTCGAGTCCATATTATTCCTTGTCATGATCAAGGAAGGACTACGCCTGGGCCCATTTACCACAAGTGCACCTTTATGATAAATGTATCCTATCTCCCTTGGTCTGCAGCCCAATCTAGGAGAAGGTCTACCCGATGCTGAAACATCAACACTCCCTCTTATCTAGGGAGGTATCTTTCCATGATGTCTTCATCTAGTAGTCCATTGACTACTCTGTAATCAACTAGTAGCACACAACTACTGTCTAGAGACACACAATCTCCGCCAGTGGTACACAACCACCATAGTAGAAAAAGGTTTGTCACACATGGCACTCCCATGTGGACTTCTAGAGGCTACTCCCTCTAGGAACACTTAGGGTCAACTCCCCATAGTGTGTGACGTCAAGGTCAACTCCCTTGATATGTCCTCATGTGCTCTCCACAAGAGACGTTGGGCTATAAGCCCAAACCCACTTATCCCTCCTCGGATAAGTGTCCTCACAGATCAACTCATCTCAGTCACAGAGGAGTACGATCTGGAGAATGTCTGTCACACATGGCACTCCCATGTGGATGTACTTCTAGAGGCTACTCTCTCTAGAAACACTAGGGTCAACTCCCCATAGTGTGTGACATCAAGGTCAACTCCCTTGACATGTCCTCATGTGCTCTCCACAAGAGACGTTGGGCTATAAGCTCAAACCCACTTATCCCTTCTCGGATAAGTGTCCTCATAGATCAACTCAACTCAGTCATAGAGGAGTACAATCTGGAGAATGTCTTAGGAAGATGTAAACATCAACACTCCCTCGCAGCGAAGGAGACATTCTCTGCCACGCCAAGTCTGTCATGGAAGTACTCGAACTTCGTCCTGGTTCGGTAAGAACATCAACAACATATTCATATGTAGGAAGCTATTGCACCAATACTTCCTTCCTCTGCACCATGTCTCGAAATAACAGTGGAATCCAGCACGTCCAAATAAATCTGCAAGGAGCTTCTGGAGTGTTCAACTCAATGCAATGTACTCTGCTTCTGCGGTGCTCAAGCCCACAAAAGTTTGTTTCTTGTTTGATGCAGACCCCCCTTCTCTCCTCGGGGCTGCGCGACCTCCCGGTCAAGGATCTTCGAATTTCTGAGTTGGATTAGCTCTTCGGGCCCCTGCTGGAACCCAAAATTACATTACACAGGTCCCTTTGTCTCCTAAGGCACGAGTTCCATGAAACCTTGCGGGCTCCCACTAAGCCCCTGTTCTTTTTTTGAAATTTCGAATTATAACAGGCGCTAGCTCCTGGACTAGGCCCCCTCTCCTTCATGTGACCTCGGGCTATGACCCAGGCCTAAACCTCCCTAAGCACTTTGGGCTTTGGGCTTTGACGTTTCTCTCCTCACACTGTGACCATTTCTTCCAGAATCACAATCCTCCGAAACCATGGAACAATATCCACGGTCCTCGTTCCTCTCTGAGGTCGACGACTTAGTTTCCTTCTTCGAAATTCGGTCTTTGGCCGAATCCGCATGCAAACTCCAAAAATCCTCCGGAGTGGCTATCCAACGGAGTGAACCTCCGTCCTCCACGAGTCCCCTCACGGATCAAAGGTCCATGCTTTTCCTTTGGGATCGACGACCCTCAATGCTTCAGGCTCTGGCGCTTCGGGAAATTCCAAATCCACCTCTCCACAAAACCTCTGAAATGTTAAGTCTCCGGACTAGCAGATCTTCTACCAAGTGTTCCCCTTCACAAACGGCCCTAATGACTTCACGACTTCGGACTTCGCGAGTCTTCACTTCTTCAATCTCTGTCTCTCCCGACTGGTGAATCGGCGAAGTGTTGATATAGCGCCATGTGTCCTTCTCAATGGACGGCTCTGATGACCTCCTGACTTTGACTTTGTGAGTCCTTGCACCTTCACTCTGCTATTCCTCCGAGGTGCTTACGCTCCGGAGTGTAGGATCTGGTGACACCTGTCCCTTTCACTTGGACGACCCAGATCTGCTTCGGCTTCCGCTCTTCGGGTATTCTCTCGACTCTGCACCTGCTTTCTTCCAAAGTACCTGTCCTCCGAAACACGCGGATCTTCGCCACGCGTCCTTCTAGATCCAACGGTCTAGATCTTCTCCGCCCTTAGCGACTTCGCGAGGGTTGCACTCTGCTCTTTGCAAATTTCCTGGAGCTCTATCTCCCGGATCTTCTGATCTTTCGCCACTTGTCAGCCTCGATGATGGATGGTCCCTAACCTCTTCGGGACTTCGGCGAATCCTCGCTCCTATGCACACAAATAAACTTAAAGCTCTTGCGCCTTACCTCTGGATCGGACGACTGTCGATCCTCTACGCTCAGATCCAACATCTAGGATCTATTCTCCCCATGTGCGCGTTCCTTTGTCCAGGACCTTGATTTGATGGTCTGGATCACTTCCAACAGTAAATTTGATGGTTGTTGTCGTTCCTCCTGATCTTTTCGATTTCTCTCGACTTGGGAGAATTTTGTAATTGTTCAAAGATTTTGGCCTTTAAACCTTCTCCTGCGAACCCGACTGCTCTAGAGTTCAACTCTGCTCTTCCTCCTGAGCTTTGGCTTACTCAAATATCTAAGGGACTCGGCCCTTCTGTGTCTTTCAAAAGACTTTCTGGTGCCCGCTTGGCACAGTCTATGCTCAACCTCCTGAGCTTGTAAAGTGAAACTACTTTACTTTTGGCGCACTCCTTGTGCTTAGCTGAGCCCTCAGACGGCTTCATACTTTCAACACTTCGTCTAAGTGTTGACTTGGTGCACTCCTTGCACAGGTCTTCCTCCTGAACCCTGAACTCTTTTAGGTTGAATAACACACTCCTTGTGTTCGCTCAATGCACACTTGCAGATCTCTCCTACAGAGTGTTCAGTAACTCTGTTTCCTTCAACTTCCCAACACTTTAGAAAGGTGTTGTTTCTATGTGTTAAGGTTTAATTTATTATTAGAGTTCTTTGCATTTCACTAGATAACAATATCATAAGATAGGATCACTGAGAAATACACAATCACAAGAGACACATCATTTATCCTGGGAAACCCTCATAGGGGAGAAAACCCAGCAAAACTTCCTTATTATAGATAGCCAATACAATGCCAAGAGATAACTCAAACAAATACAGAAAGTCCTCTCCCAAGAATGTGCCTCTCTCTCTCTCTCTCTCTCTTCTCCAACTGCAGCTCCGAAACTTGCTTCTCAATGAACAAGTGAGTGTGTGTCTAAGTGAGCCGCTAGCCTCCTTATTTATACAATTCTGGCACGTGTGGAGGTGTCTTTTCACTGGCAGGGCCGACTTCTCAATCTGGGTGGTTATAACCACCTTTAATATATTATGGGGCCGACTTCTTATTCTTCCTATTACAATTATGTTTTGACCAATCCGCAAAAGGGGATTTGGTCTTTTACAATAGCCGACATGATCAATCCGCAATAGAGGATTGATCTAATGAATAATACAACAATAATAATTAGAATACACTTTGCAATTACATTATTTCAACACTCCCCCTTAACAAGAAGGGTATTCTATAACAACATCAGGCGAGAGAGAGGACAACATCATCAACAACATTAGGTGGGTGAGAGGACAGCATCATCAATATCATCTTGGAACACTGATTGGCGTATCTATAAATCATCAAAAGTTTTTCTCATCATCAACACAGCACAGAGGTTGGAGCATCATCAACACAGCATGGAGCTGGAGTAGCATCATCACCATCTTCAGCATTAAAGCTGAAATAATATCATCATCATCATCTTCAGCAAGGACTCAAGAGCTGAAGTGGCATCATCATCATCATCTTCAGCAAGAGGCTGAAGTGGCATCATCATCAACAACTGCATCGACATGGATTAGTATAACACTAATACATCCTCATCATCAATAACAACACAAGGCTAACACAACATCAAAAGCAACAATATCACAGCACAAAGGCTGGCAACACATCATCACAGCACGAGGTTGGAAACACATCATCACAGCATGAGGCTAGCATATCATCACAGCAATTAAGCTGGCACATCATCACAACAATTAAGCTGGCACATCATCACAACAATTAAGCTGGCACATCACAATACTAGACTGGCTTTATGTCACAGCAATTAAGCTGGAAGCACGGTACTCGACTAGCTTTACGTCACAGCAATTAAGCTGGAAGCACAGTACGAGATTGGCTTTACGTCACAACAATTAAGCTGGAAGCACAGTACTAGGCATATCTCACCATAGTATTTAAGCTGGAAGCACTAGACTGGCTTTACGTCACAACAATTAAGATGGAAGCACAGTACTAGGCATATCTCACCCCAACATTTAAGCTGGAAGCACTAGACTGGCTTTACGCCACAACAATTAAGCTGGAAGCACAGTACTAGGCATATCTCACCACAACATTTAAGCTGGAAGCACTAGACTGGCTTTACGTCACAACAATTAAGCTGGAAGCACAGTACTAGGCATATCTCACCACTACTCCCCCTTTCGAGGGAGGTCCTTTCGGACTATACCAAGTTTATCTCGAAAGTGCTCAAACTTTACACGAGATAGAGGTTTGGTCAACACATCGACAACTTGTTCATCCGTGCTAACATATTGGAGCTTTATGGCTCCTCTCTGCACTATGTCACGGATGTAATGATATCGGATCTCTATGTGCTTCGACTTGTAATAATACAGGATTCTCTGTCATCTTTATGCAGCTCTGGTTGTCACATAGGATCGTGGTTGCTTCCATCTCTAGGTCGAATAGACCGATCAACGACTTTCGAAGCCATATAGATTTGCAGCTGGCAGAACATGCAGCAATGTATTCTTCTTCCGTTGTATTGAGAGAAATGTTGGATTGCTTCCTACTCTGCCATGAGATCATAGCTGATCCCAAATTGAAACATCATCCTGAAGTGCTCTTCCTGTCAAAGACACTTCCAGCCCAATCTGAATCAGTGTACTCACTCAGTGTGAAATCATGATCTCCATCATAGCTGAGACCACAATCTAATGTACCCTTAAGGTACCTCATCACATGTTTTGCAGCAACTAGGTGAACATGTCTGGGTTCTACCAAAAACTGACTCAAAGTGTTCACGACAAAATAGATATCTGGTCTGGTGTTCGTCAAGTACATCATCGATCCAATGATCTGTCTATACAGCGTGGCATCAATCAATTCTGACGAGGTGTTGACCAGTAGCTTCAGCTTCGCTTCCATGGGTGTATTCATGGACTTCCACTCCAATATGTCAAATCTCTTCAGGATTTTGACTGCATACTTCCCTTGGTTAAGGAATATTCTCTCTGGACTCTGCCATACCTCAAGACCTAAGAAATAATGCATTAGGCCAAGGTCTTTCATCTCAAATTTTGAAGCAAGCTTCTTCTTACATTCGGTGATGAGCTTTTCTTCTCTAGTTAAGAATAAGTCATCCACATACAACAGCAATATCACCGGCTCATCGTTCATAACCTTGAAGTAGAGGTTAGAATATGCTTTACTCTTGGTAAAGCCCAAGCTCGCCAGAAAACTGTCTATCCTCTGCAATATCAAGCTCTAGGAGCTTTCTTCAACACGTACATATCCTTCCTCAACTGGCAGACATGAGTCTTTCTATCTTCAATCTTCAAATCAATTTTTCTCACTACATTGTACCAATCTGGTACACTTTCTTAGCTGCAACTCAATCTGCACAATCATGTGCTCGCTCTATGTGTTTTCTGCAAGGCACTTATCTGTCTCACAGTCTGGGAGTATGTCCTCTACTCTCTCTGCATCTGTTCCTTCTGGAACTGGGACTCTGCACCTGCACCTTCTCTACGGCTGAGAATGATTTCTCAATCCTCACTGTGGCTTCTAAAATCTAAGAGTAGCTCCTCTTCTTCTATAATGGCAACAACTTCATCTGAAACTGAGGGTGGCTCAATAAATGATACTGAAGATAACTCTTCTTCTTTCATGGAGGTAACTCTATCTTTCATTGTAGTCATGTCTCCATGACCCAACTAATGTACTGCACCAACTGCCACTCAATTTTAAGTATGGGGATTGCTCCCCCTGCATCTCATACTATATATGAATCATGGTTGTTTTGGTTGTCTTCATAAATACTGGAACTATTTCTTCAATAAGTGTCTCGTCATAGTCTTTTCCCTTTTGCTGGGAGAATCCTTTGGACATACATCAGGATTTGTATATTTGCAACATGTTTGATCTGTATAGATCAGTATTGGAAGTCAATACTGACTTCTCTTCTCACGGAAGAATCCATATCCTAGTCTTTCTGACTGGCTCCCTTCTTTGTCACTGAAACAAGCGAATCATCCTGGAGATTTCATATCTCCTAGGAGTCTCTGAAGTTACGATCTGGTCTTCTCACAACATCTGTCTTCCAGTCCTGGAAGTTGTCTCTTCATCTGATCCTTTCTGAGATCAAGACTTCATCAACTCTTACAGGGTATACTTGGTGTTGCATACCGAGTCTAAATATGAAAGAGTGAGTCAGGCTTCAAACGAGGTCAGCTTCCCATTCTAATGTTCGGTCATCTTTAGAGCCTTCTGCTCCTTTCGATCTATCTTCATATGAGATACTCAGAATCTCAAGAGATAGCTTCTTCTTCATCTTCTTTGGTACATGAGTGTATATGGTCATGTCCATAGTTTGCTTCATGTCTCATCTAATATGTTGCCTTCTGCAACCTTCACTATAGCTTTCTCAGGGTTATCACCTGTGACCTGAATCAAGGTCAAAACATCAAGCAAGAATAATATCCTTTTGATAATAGTAGATAAAGCAATAGCACGAACAATCATCACAGTAGCTCCTTTAGAGCTATCACTCGTGGTTTGTCTGAAGCAAAGATCAAAAGTAAGAGATACAATACGAAATGAGGTCAACACTCTTATAGTGTTGTGATCGAACATTCCTCCATGGCAACCTGGAACTAGCACACGAGGTTTCTCCTAGTGGAGGTGTTAGTTGTATCAGGCAAATGATACATTAAGTATGTACCTCTATATGCTCACATGCTACCAAGTATAATACTTTACAAAGACTGCTATCTCAACTATAGTGGTTGCTTGTAAAGGGGTAGTCATCAATTTGTCATGTGTATCTTTGAATCTTATCAACTTGATTAATCAAACCTAGAGCCTTGTCCTCAAGAATGAGTGTGTTTGCTTTTCTTCCAAGTCTCCTTCACTCAAGATGATGAATGCTTTCTTCAACCTGTCTTCTGTACTAAGACAATATGCTATCTTGACAGAAGGTAGGGTTAGAGGATAAACTCTATGATCTCAACTTTTAATTCATCTAATACCTTGACTCAGATTTTGATCAAAGGTTAGAATGATGGTCATAGCTACAACATGCAACACTGATAAAAATAATGTCATAACAGATAGATGCATATCAGAATAATCACACTTGGGTTGCATTATTCCTCTGAATGTGTTGTATCTTGAGATCCTTCTGGATCTATGGCAAGAGATCCCTTCTCTTGCAAATACCCTTTAAAGCTTAACCGTTTAAACATGTGTGAGTACATACCTCTGACGGTACTTGTAGGTAGAGGCACCATTTGGTAGTAGCGGTAATGATCACCAACTCTTAAGAACTTCAAGGGTGACTGCAACTGCAACTGCAATTGTTACTGCAACTGGTTCTGAGACTGCAACTGCAACTTAGGGTTTTATGAAGAAACCCTAATTTTTCAAACTTCAAATTTTGAAATTCTGATCCAGGGGATATATGCACTGAGCTGAGGTGAGTAAGCTGGTGCAGTCAGATTTCTGGAAATCCAACTTTTACCCCCTCAAACTTGACCAACGGATTTCTGGACTGGTGCTTCTGGTTTTCTGGTACTTCTGGTACCCTGGTACTTTTGGTACTCTGGTTTTCTGGTACTTTGTGAAAACTAGGGTTTCTCTTTCCGG
>ML786890.1:144336-172511 GCA_009831015.1 Picea engelmannii | reverse complement strand
TAACAATAGCATAATATAGGATCACTGAGAAATACACAATCACAAGAGACACATCATTTATCCTGGGAAACCCTCATGGGGGAGAAAACCCAACAAAACTTCCTTATTATAGATAGCCAATACAATGCCAAGAGATAACTCAATCAAATACAGAAAGTCCTCTCCCAAGAATGCGCCTCTCTCTCTCTCTCTCTCTCTCTCTCTCTCTCTCTCTCTCTCTTCTCCAACTGTAGCTCTGAAACTTGCTTCTCAATGAACACATGAGTGTGTGTCTAAGTGAGGTGCTAGCCTCCTTATTTATACAATTATGGCACGTGTGGAGGTGTCTTTTCACTGGCAAGGCCGACTTCTCAATCTGGGTGGTTATAACCACCTTTAATGTATTATGGGGCCTCTTTAATATATTTTGGGGCCGACTTCTTATTCTACCTATTACAATTATGTTTTGACCAATCCGCAAAAGGGGATTTGGTCTTTTACAATAGCTGACATGATCAATCCGCAATAGGGGATTGATCTAATGAATAATACAACAATAATAATTAGAACACACTTTGCAGTTACATTATTTCAACACTGTGCACTCTTTGCACTTGCTCAAGGCCCTCCTGGCAGAGTCTTTCGAAATTTTCAACAACTTTTGTTGTGCTTCCTCTTGCACATGTTTTCCCCTCCAAGGTGTTCAACAACCTTGAGGCTCCTCCCTGAGTTTGTAAATTATTCTGATGTAACCTCCTGGCACGTTCTCCTCTGACTCGAAAGTATTCAGATACGCACTCCTTGCGTCGGCTTACAGAGTTTCCAAGACTCTGTCGTGCACTCCTTGCACAACCTAAAGAACCCAAAAACAATTCAGCAAACTCACAGATAGAGGATTCTATCTTCTCCTACAGATGAAACCCGACACATGCATCTACAGTATACACTCATAGCACATAGACACCATTCATAAAACACACAAAATACACAGAACCATATGTAGGAAAAACCAAGGTTACCAGAACCAGACCGGTCATTGAACCGGTCGACCCAAAAAACCGGAACCGGAAAAAAACCGGATCAAAAAACCGGTCACTAAAAATACATAAATTATTCAAATTTTGAAAAAAAAAAACATATTGATGTGCATCCATGTGAAGCCAAACCAGTATACAAAAATTTGCAAAGTTTCTCATATATATATATATATATAACAAGTAACATTGTATAAAACCAAAATAGCACTAACAGTAAGTGGCAAGTGCACTCCATAGTCATATGAATATCTGGATTCTGAATCAAAATACATCATAAAAAAGGCTCTAGATGGCCTATAAAATCTAAAAATAAATCTAGAGTCTAGGCTAGAGGCTAGATAGTAGAGACTACACAATCTAATAGTCTGAATCTGCATACTGAAACTCAGACTCGGACTAAGACTCGGACTCAGAGTCATCATCTACATCCTCAACATGAGTAGACTCAACAGGGGGATTTTGAGCCTGGCTTGATTCCCCTGGTCCAGAAGGCAAAGATACAGTTGCAACATCAATGCGCACATTCTCTTGATGTGTCTGGGGATCCAAATCCATCCAGGAAAGGTCTTCATTGTCAAAAGTTGATGGTTGAGTCTCTTTTTTTTTACTTTTTTAAAAAAATTTGCAAATCCCCACTTTTCCAGTCGTATGAACAAAAAAAAAAAAAAAAAACTGGAAAATCCGGTTTTGTACGGAACTGGTCAAAAGCGGTTTGAATGTCCGGTTTGAACCGGTAAGCCCTGTGAACCGGTCGGAATGGCCAGTTTTACCGGTTCCGGTCCGGTTCTGGTAACACTGGGAAAAACTGCGCTTTTTCATTAATATGAATGTCTGTACAAGTGTTTACAAAAGTTGGACTACTACGGAATCTCAGCGCTTTCTCTTCTCCTAACAAGTTTCAACTATCCTCCATGTTCAACAGCCTCATTTGGGCGTATAATACTCCTACTTATCCCATAGGGTTCTTAGGGTTCCCTCTGACTACCTCTATGCTCGAGAAAAATAACTACCACTCAAGTTTCGTTACATTAAAGTCTAGGAGTGAAACTCCCAGATCACTCGCGATCATTCGCTCCCAAGCATTTTGATCTTCTTTAGTTTTTCAATCAGTTCAAAAAATATTTGCAAGAAACACCAATGTTTAAGATTCCGAAATGATTCAACGGCGCGCTAAGGCGCCGAGTTGTCTCTCCACGTGTGTTTGCTGACGATGCTCCTGCATCATACTCCACTGCTGGGAAAATCATGAGCTCCTGCTCATGGCTCCCTCTGTTATGCTATTGAGATCCTCCAGGATCCCAAACCTGAAATTGGAGTTGTCCACTTGCTTCATTGTTGCTCCTGTTGCCTTGTTGCTCCTGCAGATTCTCTTCTGTTCCATCCTTCTCTGTTGGTTGCTGCTTGTGCTGCTTCCAACATCAATCTCTTTATCTCCTCTATTTCTTTGTCCAGCTGGTCCACTGGATGGATCTTCTCCTTCATCCCATTTTGTTGTATCTCCTCTTCATCAACTTCCAACCTGACTTGTTGGATTAGTTGACTTTGCATCTTTACCCTTCTCTCTAGGGCCTCCAGTTCTTCACACAGATCAGAAAAATCCATGCTATTTGTTGCTCTCTCCTCTGTCGTAGTTCCACATTCTACAGTTATCTCTTGCTCAGCTTCCTGGCTGAAAAATTTGAGCCATTCCTCTGAATGCTCTTCTCCTCCTGCTACTGTTGTAGGTTCCAATTCTTCATGTTCATCTTTTTGGCTGAAATTTTTGAGTAATTCCACCCAATGTTCTTCTTTCTCCATCTCTCGGGCACATTGTAATGCGTTCTGTTCCTCCTCCATGGCAGTCTCTGCTAGTTGACTCCTCTCATGCATGCTACTCTGCTGGGTTTCATCCTCACCAATGGATAGATCAATTTGATCCCCTATATCATCTTCATTTCCTCTAGCACTAGTTGACCACTCTGTTGCAGACTCTAGTTCTGTAGTCTCACCTCTGAGATGTTGCTCAGCTTCCTCTTCTCACAGATTGACTTCTGTCAGCTCCTCTACTAGCATATCTCCAGCTTCCTCCAGTTGCTCCTTATGCTAGCATCTTGTCTCCCTTTGCATGACTGCATCCTGGCAGTCCTTTCCTGGTTTTGGATTGTTCAACCAATCCTCCAACATCTTCAACTCTTGCTTCCATTGAGTGAGAAATTCATCTGAATGCTCCTCTTTTTCTGTTGGGGCAGGCATCGGTGTCTTCTCCTTCTCCTCGTCTTTGGCAGTCCTTGTTGGTTGTCTTTCCTCTGTTGCACCTGCATCATAGACACAGTTAGTTTTAAAAGCATTTAGCCCCATGGCCCCTCTCTCGGATTTCTGTTGCACCATCTCCTCATGTGCAACACTCGTACTAGCCTCTGTTGGACTGTTAGGTAGGAATATTCGAATTCCCCCAACGATCAGAACACTCCTTTGATCCTCCTCCACTGTGATGGAAGTATTTAACTTCTCATCATCTTCATTCACATGGCCTACAAATCCACATGAATCTTCATACAGATGAGGCCTCTCTTCTACCTCCCTATCACTTGTCAACATTCCTTGTTGATATGAGCTCTCGTTTGAGTTCCTAAGACTTTCAGAAAGTCTCATTTTCCTTCCCTTGCCCACCTGGCAATTTGAAAATTCATCTTTGCTCTCCTGGCAGTTTATGAGACCTTTAACTGATCTCCCTTCCTCATCATTGAGGGTTCTTCCAACTTCTGGTTCACAAATGTAAACCATCTCCTGTTCTGTGTCACTGAGGTTTTCAGCATGCCTCAGCCACCTCCTTACAACCTGTTGCTGCATTCTGGCCAACAATTTTTGAACATGCCATTTTTCTTTCCTTTTCAGAGGCCATTCATACCTCCAGTGTACCTTTACCTCCTACTGCATCTTCAATGCTAGCCTCTCCATCTCTGCTCTTATTTCCCTGAGCTTTTTATCCATTTCTGCCTTGCTTTTCTGCTGGCGATCTTCTCTTCGACCACGCTTATAGCCTTCAATAGCCATCTTTTCTGCCTTCAGCCCTCCTGGCTGTCTACCATTTGTTGCACACCTTGCGACAATATTTACAGAGCATCTCACTCTGTTTCCCTTCACCTGTTGTCTACAGGCAAACTTTAACTTCTGATACCATTTGATGTTATCAGATTATCTCCTTTCACCTTCTCGCCTTTGCCTGTTGTCTGCAAACAAATTTATGACTTTCTCCTCTGTCTCCTTTGTATGCTGTTTGCAAACAAAAATTGCGCTCCGAGACCACTTGATGGTATTAGAGTATCTCCTCTGACCTACAGAAATTAAACTCTGTGGCTCTAATACAACTTGATGCAGACCCCCCTTCTCTCCTTGGGGCTGCGCAACCTCCCGGTCAAGGATCTTAGAATTTCTAAGCTGGATCAACTCTTCAGGCCCCTACTGGAACCCAAAATTACCTTTCACAGGTCCCTTTGTCTCCTAAGACATTGGTTCCATGAAACCCCGCGGGCTCCCACTAAGCCCTTGTTCTTTTTTTTGAAATTTTGAATTATAACAGGCGCTAGCTCCTGGGCTAGGCCCCCTCTCCTTCATGTCACCTCGGGCTATGACCCGGGCCTAAACCTCCCTAAGCGCTTCGGGCTTTGATGACCTCCCGAATTCGGCTTTGCGAGTCCTTGCACCTTCACTCTTCTATTCTTGCAAGGTGCTTTCGCTTTGGAGTGCAGGATCTGGTGACATCTGTCCCTTTCGCTTTGACGGCCCAGATCTGCTTCGGCTTCCACTCTTCGAGTATTCTCCCGACTCTGCACCTACTTTCTTCGGGAGTACCTGTTCACCAAAATGTGCGGATCTCCGCCACGCGTCCTTCTAGATCCAACGGCCCAGACCTTCTCCGCCCTTCGCGACTTCGCGAGGGTTGCACTCTACTCTTTGCAAATTTCCCGGAGCTCTATCTCCCGAATCTTCTGATCTTTCGCCCCTTGTCAGCCTCAACAATGGATGGTCCCTAACCTCTTCGGGACTTCGGCGAATCCTCACTCCTATGCACACAAAGAAACTTAAAGCTCGTGCACCTTACCTCTGGATCGGACGACTGTCGATCCTCTACACTCAGATCCGATGGCTAGGATCTATTCTCCCCTCGCACGCGTTCCTTCGTCCGGGACCTTGATTTGACGGTCTGGATCACTTCCAACAACAGATCTGACAGCTGTTATCGCTCCTCCTCCTGAGCTTTTCGATTTCTCCCGACTTGGGAGAATTTTGTAAGTGTTCAAAGGTTTTGGCCTTTTAACCTTCTCCTGCGAACCCGACTGCTCTAGCGTTCGACCCCGCTCTTCCTCCTGAGCTTTGGCTTACTCAAATCTCTAAGGGACTCGACCCTTCTGCGTCTTTCAAAAGACTTTCTGGTGCCCGCTTGGCACGCTCTACGCTCGACCTCCTGAGCTTGTAAAGTGAAACTACTTTAATTCTAGTGCACTTCTTGGACTTAGTTGAGCCATCAGACGGCTTCAGACTTTGAACACTTCGTCTAAGTGTTGACCTGGTGCACTCCTTGCACATGTCTTCCTCCTGAACCCTGAACTCTTTCAGGTTCAATAACGCACTCCTTGCATTCGCTCAATGCACACTTGCAGAGCTCTCTTACAGAGTGTTTAGTAACTTTGTTTCCTTCAACTCCCCAACACTTCAAAAAGATGTTGGTTTTGTGCAATCTTTGCACTTGCTCAAGGCCCTCTTGGCAGAGTCTTTCAAAATTTTCAACAACTACTTCTGTGCTTCCTCTTGCACAGATTTTCCCCTTCAAGGTGTTCAGCAACCTTGAGGCTCCTCCCTGAGTTTGTAAATTATTTTGATGTGCCCTCCTGGAACGTTCTCCTCTGACTCGAAAGTATTCAAATACGCACTCCTTGCGTCGACTCACACAGTTTCCAAGACTCTGTCGTGCACTCCTTACACAGCCTAAAGAACCCAAAAACAATTCAACAAACTCACAGATAGAGGATTCTATCTTCTCCTGCGGATGAAACCCGACACATGCATCTACAATATACACTCTTAGCACACAGACACCATTCATAAAACACACAAAATACAAAGAACCATATGCAGGAAAAACTGTTCTTTTTCATTAATATGAATGCTTGTACAAGTGTTTACAAAAGCTGGACTGCTACAGAGTCTCAGTGCTTTCTCTTCTCCTAACAAGTTTCAACTATCCTCCATGTTCAACAGCCTCATTTGGGCGTACAATACTCCTACTTATCCCAGAGGGTTCTTAGGGTTCCCTCCAACTACCTCTATGCTCGAGAAAACTAACTATCACTCAAGTTTTGTTACATTAAAGTCTATGAGTGAAACTCCTAGATCACTCGCGATCATTCGCTCCCAAGCGTTTTGATCTTCTTTAGTTTTTCAACCAGTTCAAAAAAGATTTGTAGGAAATGCCAGTGTTTAAGATTCTAAAATGATTCAAAGGCTCGCTAAGGCACCGAGTTGTCTCTACACATGTACTTGTTGACGATGCTCCTGCATCACTGCTACATGAGGAAACCATGGTAGATCCCAAAGTGAAGCAACACCCGAAGGTGCTCTTCCTGTCCACTATGCTCCCTGCCCAATTAGAGTCAGTATATCCCTGCAATCTCGTGTCAATACTGGAAGTATATCTCAGACCATGTCCAGTTGTGCCTTGAAGGTATCTCAATGCATGCTTCGCAACAATCTAGTGTGTCTGTCTCCGCTGACTCATAAACTAGATAAGTGTACTCATTGCATAGAAAATATTTGGTCTAGTGTTAACCAGATACATCAATGATCCAATTAGTTGTCTGTACAAAGTCGAATCAATTTCGTCGGAATCGGAAGAAGACATGCTTAGTTTCTTCAGATTCGTCCCCATTGTTGTAGCCATGGGCTTCCAGTTCAGCATCCCAAACTTCTTCAATATCTCAATTGTGTACTTCCCCTGACTCAGGAAGATATCATCAGTTCTTTGCCACACCTCTTATCCCAAGAAGTAGTGCATCATACCAAGGTCCTTCATCTCAAACTCACAGGCAAACACATACTTGCTTCAACAATAAGGCTCTCTGTACCGGTGAGGAATAAATCATCAACATAGAGGACCAAAATCAAGGACTCACCATTAACAGTCTTGTAGTACAGGTTGGGATCAACAACACTTTTGTTGAAGCCCAAATTCATCAGGTATCCATCAATCCTCACATACCAAGCTCGAGGTGCATGCTTGAGTCCATAGAGGGTCTTCTTCAACCTGCACACATGAGACTCCTTCTCATGTATCATGAAACCATCTGGTTGCTCGATGTATACTTCTTCCTCTATCTCTCCATTGAGAAAGGATGTCTTCATATCCATCTGATGTAGTCTCCAACCCATGGATGTTGTAAGGGAAACAATCATTCAGATAGAAGTGTTTCGAGCAACAGGAGCAAATTTCTCCTCATAATCTATTCCCTCCACCTAAGAGAATCCTCTAGCAACAAATCTCATTTTGTGCCTCTCGACGCTCCCATCAGCTATGTGTTTGATCTTATAGATCCATTTGGAAGTCACTACAAACTTCCCCTCAAGTCTCAGAACAATATCCCACACATCATTCTTCATGATGGACTGATACTCCTCCATCATGACATCTCTCCATATTTGATGACTAGTTGCTTCCTCATAACAAGAAGGCTTAAAATGAATGATGTGGCTCATAGTTGTGGCATAACACGAATATCTCTGAGGTCTCTTGCTCACTCGAAAGGTACCACAAGGAGTTGCATGTCCTTTTGCCTCCTGCAGAGTCTGACCAACCCATGGAGGTCTCTTCCGACCTATTGCAATATCTATGGGAACATTAACTGGAGCTACAAGATCAAGGAGATCAAATTGATAAATAGGCTCAACCGTCTCCCTCTAAAAGGTAATGTCATCTTGGACCATATTTGACATATAGAGGTTTCCTCATGAAACCAGAGACTAAGACATATCAAGGTTCCCTCATGGAACCAATGTCTCACAAGACATATCGAGGTTTCCTTGTGAAACCAATGTCTTGGTTCCTTCATCTGACCATCTGAGGCACATCAAGATGAAGTCTACATTCCCCCCTACTAGTCCACATAGGACCCTCCAAGGAGAATGTCTCATGATGTTGCCTCAAACATCAACAATCCCTCTAGAGCTGGAGGTGACTCCTCCTTTGTCTCTGCTCCCACTGACACTGAAGATATCTCTTCCTCCTTCTCTAGCGATACATTGTAAACGTTCACTTTCCAAGGACCCGGTCGACACCCAAGGGGGTAGCAGAGAAATATCTAAACTGGGCAGTTGGCAGATACCCCGTTTGACAGTCGCCATACTCGTTGAAACAAACAGAACGTTGTTCTCTCTGCCATTTGAAGGTCCATGCGATGGTTGCTTTGCTTGATCGTTTTTCACTAAACTATTCATATCTGTTACAGTTGGTAGCTTCGCTCGAATCGAAGGAATGAATAGATGGCTTTTAAAAACAACTGAGACAGTATAATATAAGTCTCTGATAGATCCAGTAACAATCCAAGGACCGAGAAAGTCATAAACAGCGAATGAGTTATCACATGATTATTCTCGTGCTTCGTTGGCATCCGGTGCCTCGTACACATGTTCAGCCTTCTCTCTCCAGTTGCATTCTTGCAGTCTCACAAGAGTTGTATATGTACCCTCATTTCCTTTGGACATTAGTTCCTTTGGACAACCAACACACTACTGCAAACATATTGCAACAATCCACTCAAGCTATCTACCATTTTCCTGGTCCCTCCTGTGAGGGAGTCGGGCCCAATCCTGCTTTGATACCATGTTGTTTTTCTTCATATGAGATATGATCGATATATTATTACAATGATGAGTGTTCCATATATAGAGAACATATGGTGACAATCCATGAAAGGATGCATCCCTTGGATAATCAATAACTATTTATTATTATCATTTACTTATTATATATAGTATTTAATAATCAATAATTATATTATTAATTATTAATTTAAGAGAATGTCTTCCCAATGTTGTCCAAACATCAACAATTGGCAGTCTCAAATACAAAAGAGTGCAAAATTCAGAGGTCTCTCTTCAATGAGAGAACAAGATGGGAAGAACTTATAACCATTTACATATGGATATGGATCCTTAACCAAAACACTAAACTTGGATGTCTGACAAGGTACCCACATCATTAATACTGATTCCAATATAGCTATAAAAAAAATAATAATAATAATATTACTGTACATAAATGTGCAAAATAGATCACTGAATTTATAGGGCTGTTAAAATACAATGACCAGAGAGAACATTCCATTGAAATCTAATAAATTAAAAAATTAAAATTAAGTAAAGTTAAAAACTTTAAAGAGAAACATGAAAGAATATGCCAAAACAACTAAAAAGTACAATCCCAATAAAAGCCAATGTAAGCATTTAGAAGTAAATGTATAACCTTTCATAATCTATTTTGGAAAATTCACAGCCTTCTGTTAAAGACAAGGGAGCCCATAGTATACCTGGCAAACCTTTTTCTACTTTTCTGATAACAGCACAACATTGCTCCTTCCACTATCAACTCGATGGATTCCTTCATTTTTTCCTGCATCTGGGTCTTTAAATGAGTATGACGCTTCAGCTGCACTATTATTTTCGCCAACTCATTCATTGATTTGAGAAGCTGTAAGCATTCCTTCTGATTAGACTTGATTGTCTCGTATCTACTCAAAACTAGTGCTACTAATAAGAAACCCACTCCAATCCAGTGAACGTTTCCAAGGGCGTTTAACACCCCTATAGTTGTACCATGTTTAGCTCCAGAGGACTGAGATATCTGCTTATCACAAACTTTATGTAAATCAAGTTCTATCGATCTGAAAATAAAAGCAAGTAAAATGATCAGCAGGGCTGTTTATTCCTTGCCTTCTTTGTACAAGTTCTACAATCTTCTATGTAATAGATCATTCATGAAGTTTTGTGCAAGGATAAGGTTTTTTTCTTCATAAAAAACTTCACTGGGAGACCTTTCAAGTGCTTGATACTCAGGTTAAATGCCGTTGACAAGTAACATGTATGCCTAACCTTGACAGACCTAGGTAGATTTGACCTCACGACCTCCTTGGCCATTACAACTTTGGTATGGCAAGTCAACCATTTGAAATAACCCTTAAAGCTTTGTGCAAGAACAAGTTGTATGACATCTCATAGTTTCATATTTTTCCATATAATAAATCATTCATAAAGTTCTGAGCATGAACAAGTTGTGTTTCTAAAATTACACAAAATACTCCCCCAGTAGTCAAACGGTGCTTTAATTAAGCTTAATAGAACACAAATATCCCTTTCTTTGTCGTTTCCTCCCTGTCGAAATCATCCAACAACTACAGAAGGTAGGAAAAAAATATATATATTTTAAGAGTGTAGTTATACTTTATAAAATGCTTTAAATTGTTCTTGATTATTACCATTTGCTTGTCCTGGTAAATCATTTGATTCTTGCTTTGCTTTAAGAATGTATCATGTTTGTTTGGTTTCAATTTCATGAGATCATTTTTTCTAATGAAACATAGACACCACAAAATCAATAAGCATGTTGCACAGAAACCACTGCATTAAAATAAAAAAACAAACACGATAAAATGCTTTAAATTGTTCTTGATTCTTCACGACCATTTGCTTGTCTTGGTAAATCACTTGATTCTTCACTACCATTTGCTTGTCTTGGTAACCCATTTGATTCTTGCTTTGCTTTAAGAATATATCATGTTTGGTTTCAATTTCATGGGATCATTTTTTCTAAAGAAACAGACACCACAAAATCAATAAACATGTTGTGTAGAAACCACTGCATGAACATAAAAATCCAGGGGTCTCACATACATGATATTTGATCTATATTGCAATAATTATATCTAAAATAGCCACTTACTAAAGTTTACAATACTATCATATCTTCTATTGATCAAGGCCAACTAAGGATGGATTGGAAAATGCAATAACGGAGTTTCGTTAATGTTTTTTTTTAAATATTTATGTCATGGCTATCATGTTTGTTCCCCTTTTCCCCTTCAATGGTCCCTCTTTTTATCTAAGCTTTCTCGAACCAACAAGAGTTGGAGTTCTATGATGTAGTAGTAAGTTGGATCAATTGCTACACAACCAACTCAATTTTCTTCTTGGAGTTCTATGGTGTAGTGGTAAGTTGGAACAATTGCTACACAAACAACTCAACTCAATTTCTATCTTGTACAAATACGCTCAACCTCAAGCAATCAAGGTCAGGTGCAAGTCCTAGACAAATTTAATGAAGGAGATAGCATGGGTCTCTTGTTTGTAGCACTCCAAGTTGATGACAAATTCCCTTGGAGTTTTTCACCAAAACATGAAACTAAATAAATAACAAAATAGAATGGTGAAGTAATAGGGAGACCGCCATGCTAATACAACAACATTATATAGAAAGAGTTTCTCCCTTTGTTCCCGAGGAAAACCTTACAAAGAAGCCTCCAAGCACTTCCCTGCATTTCATAGATGGTACCCAGGGTAAACTTGTCGACACTGATTATGGTGTCTAACCCAATAGGGATATCGAGTGAGACATGCAATAGAGGCAGCCGTCTCGGGCAATCAATGTGAACCTCATGCATGAAGTTCAAAGAATTCAACCACTTGAGTTAGCCCATAGGACTATAAAATGTTTCTCGTAATGAAAAATATGCGTTGCTTCTCAACATGTAAATTCTTGTAGTGTGCGTAAGCATAATTTTGGAGTTAACATTGTGTATTTAGGTTTTTTTTTCCAAGGAAAATCTTGTAGGAAACCTAGGGGATGCTTCACCACATTCATGGATGGCATCCTTAGTAAACCCCTTGGCATAGACATGGAACTAGCCAAATGCCCAAAAACTTGGACTATATTTAGTTTATTATTTAATATTATGATATTTTGAGCAATTGCCCATCGTCAGAGATTGATAGAACCATGTTGAAATGATTTCACTATTCCTGTGACCACCTCACTTGCAATTTTCCTGTTGCAATGTTTATCAGTTCCTGAAATGTTCTTAACTTCATGAGTTAGCAACATTTCAACCATTAGTATAATTATTTCCATGTAAAAACATATATACATGCATTCACAAAATGCATTCGGCAAAATGCATTTAAGTATACAATTCCATCATGTATGAGTGCAACTCTCGATGCCTATTTATTCCATGCACCTTTGCATTGATTTTCAGAATGAGCTTTATCCAAGTCATGTATCTCACCATCCATAAATTGGAAATCTGGCCAATGTCTTGACACATCTCCACACACTTCCCATTGTCTTCACCATTACTTGGATGCCTTCTTTTTTGACCTGAACACTACACTAAGAATACAATTCTGTAGTGTTTATTAGTGTTAGAAAAAAGGTTGTAGTCCAAGTTTTATTTAAAGGTAGGAAGCTCATTGGGTATTTGTGTGGCACATAACCTTTCTATAACAATACCTTGCCATATCCAACCATGTTCTGGTCTCATACATGACTAGCTTTCTTAGCACCATTCCTATAACAAGTTATTATCTTTTTATTTTCTCTGGTTATTGCCTCGTAACCAAATTAGCATGACATGCTACTATGTCAGTGTGTGCATTCAAAAGCTAAAAGCTTTGATATATATAACAAGCCTCTAGCCTTTACCACACTTAGTGGTAACTTAATCCTATCAATGCACTTAAACAATACCATACAATGTATTATAAAATTCAATTTGGGGAAATTCTTACCTGGATTTCCCTTTGACAATTATACAACATAATTTCCAAAAGAGGGATACTTACCTATATGGCTTCCATTAAACGAGTTTAATGCTACATGATTAGCTGATGACTATAGAAGTTCTCATGCTTCCTTATCAGCGTTATAATTCAATATTCCAGCCTTATGTTGCTCCCATCCATGTGCAGCAACATTATCAACAACACTTGCAAACATGCAAGCATTATCACCCTATGGATGTCCCAACAAGCCATAAAATACTTGCTGCTACAATAATTGTAGCAACTTCTTTCTTCCTGTATCACGTTTTCTTGTTTATCCCAGAAGTCTTCCATTCTCCTGGATTCCTGAACCTTCGAGTGCTCTTCACTGTAATTATTGTGCATGAATATTTCTGATCTGAGCACTTTCTAGCCAAAACACTCTTGGTTGCCTTTGTTTTTCCATCCAAATACTAAAATGATATTAACCTTCAAATTTTATTTATTTCTTGGATCCATCTATCCCAACTCATACTTGGATGAATTATGATTCCAATCTTGTTGTCTTCTAGACTTTGGATCTTCAACATCCATTTATTTTTTGGATCCCTCTGATCCAACTCCTACATGACCCGATTCTATTTCTAGTCATGTTTTCTAAGTAACCTTGGACAATTAACACCAACTTCCTTCTTGAGGTACTTGATTTATCCTTTCCTTAACTGATCATATCAGTACTTGGATTTGTTTGTTGTCTATTACTTTCCCTTGTCTTGACCAATCTGATTTCAACCTACCTTGCACAATCCAATTCTATCATATCATAAATAATGCCCTTCATACCATGTTTCCACTGCACACTCTGATAACCATAAGGGAAGCATTACTCTAATTTCATAGCTAATCCATGGATATGATGCACTCCTTATCCAATATGCAATAAGCCTCTTTCTTTATCTGATTACTTGTCATTCAGGTAGTCAATTCCTTTTATAATAGATTTGACTCCAATGTATTTCTTAATCTGCATATTGCTTTCTTTGGGAGTGATTGCACTTTCACTAATTCATTCATTACATGATCTATTCCTCTGTTTGGATTCCATTGAATACTTGACTAACATGAGAGGACTTCCTGCAGTGGCCTCCCAAGATTTTATGGCTACACTCAGATTCATACCTTGACATTTTGTGGTCTTGGCTTTTGATCATCTTATGAAATATTTTGTCATAGCACTCTTTCCCTGAGTACCTCTGCTTATTTTTAATTAAACTTCAACCTTCTCACCTGTTAATAACTCAAAGTTTTTAACTCTGAAAAATCTTTTTAGATAAGACCCAAGTCTTGAGAATTTAGCAAGAACTACATCATCACGGAAGCTTGATAGTTTGGAGGATCGGGAAAACCATTGTGGTTTTTAAAATAGACGTGTGGCACCTCCAGAGATACATCGGGGCGAAAGGCGGGTTGCCGAAACCACTTTTGCCAAAGTCCCGATGTCACGTGTTTCAATATGTCAAAACCACCACTCGTGGGATGGGCGACGACTAGTCAGATCACCCCATTTCACCCGTACGGTACTTCACAACTGTATTATGCCAGGTGAACGCCGCCATGTAACGAACTCAAAAGCTAATCATTTGAAATGGATTAGCCGAGCATGGAAAACCAATGCACTTGTACATAAGTCTGTATGTGATTTATGATTGGGACTCTATAACTGCCAATTCTCAAGTATGGAGGCATCATCTTATCTATAAAGGGAGTAATCTCCAAATTTGCTCGACCTTCTGATCTCTGTAAAAGCATTTCGGTGTCCACAGAATTGAGGTACATGGACAGAGCTATATCCAGTGAGACTGGTTATTCAGGCAACATGGTAGATTTACCTACGAGTAAGGAGAAAAGGGCAATTGCGCAAATAATAGCGTCTAAATTCCACACAGAACCTGCTACAGACTCGAAATTGGAAATCAGGTTGAATCCCATTATGAGGGATCTAGTCATCAACAGGCGAGCTGTTAAGAAGAAATGGAGCACGCGACAGAAGAAAGAAACCACAACTGAAACAACTGAAAGTGTTGGAGAGGATCAACTGGTCTGGTTAGATACTTTAAAGGAGGAGATCGCTAAGCTGAAATGAGTCCTCAAATAAAATTAAGTACATTTCAGCAATTTTTGGACAACTGGTAGTAGAGGAAAGGGGCCCTAGGGATGATAGACCTGTTCTTAAAGGGTCCTTTAAAATGGGTAACTGTTATTTTAAATCATTTTATTTTTGTAACTTATCTCTATTTTTAGAAATATGCGGAAGTCCGAGCGTTTCGAATTCTACAAATAATTCCTCTATATATATGTATTATTTCATTTCAACATGGTTCTTGGGCAATGTAATTGCTCAAATGTCACAATTGCAATAAAAAATTAAATATGTAATCTTGACTCCAAAACCATGAACCATCTTTATTGTTGCGAAATCCTAAATGAATCAATGCCTCTGAAGATTTATCATTAAACATTTTTCATGAAATCAATCCTAGAAAGATTATGGCTCACAATTTAATTTGTTTGCCTGAAAAACACTTGTTTATTCTTCAATGCTTATTTCCATAGGAATGAGTTCCTATGGAAGAAAATAAGCTGCAAAGAATGAGAAATTAAATTAGAAAAGATAAATTGTCATATTAATGTTCTTGACTCACACTTGTTGGGGTTTGAACTTAGATCATTTGCATGGCAATGCATTGTCCCAACCACTAAGTCACAACATACCAATGCACATTGCCATAGCCACCAACAAAGTTGTAAAATGCTACAGACAAAAAGATATAACATTTTAACAAAGCTATTTTTTTTTAAGACATATCACAACCCACTAGCAACATTTCAAATGATTTTTTTCTAGCAACATTTTAAATGATATGATGCATTTGTGACTCAATTCTCCCAAATTACATGTAAAATTCATTTTGTATACTTATACTAGAAAATATTGCAATAAAGATAAACAACGAACTCAAACTCAATCATCTTTTGCCACAACCTCCACAACCTATGAATATGACAAGCATGTAAGTGCAATGACCAAAAACATCTAACCTCAATTTTGTTGGTTTTTATTCATATGAGATATGAGAGATATTCAATGTATTATTATAATAATGAGTGTTCCATATATAGGGAACATAAGGTGACCATCCATGAAAGGGTGCGTCCCTTGAATAATCAGATAACTATTTATTACTAACATTTACTTATTAATTATTATCTTTAGAGAATGTCTTCCCGATGTTGTCCAAATATCAACACTCCCTCTCAACGAGGGAGACATTCTGCAACATGCCACTCTTGTCTTTGAAGTATACAAACTTCACCCTAGACTCATGACACTTATCTTTCAGTCTTGGGAGACATCTCTCTCCCACCTGAACTGAGGAGAAACTCCTTTCGCGGCTCTCCCATGGAGGCGCAATCATTATATGCCAAAGAGTCCAAGTGTGAGTTTGGTATGACAGAGCTACTTTACTTGGGCCACATCATCAATGCACAGGGGGTACAAGTGCACCAAGAGAAGATCAAGGCCATTTTGGATTGGCCAACACCCAGGAACGTGACAGAGTTGAGGATTTTCTTCGGGCTGTGCAACTATTATAGGCGGTTCATTCGGGGTTTTTCTCAGCTTGGAGCACCGCTGACATATCTGACCAAGCATGGGGATTTCATCTGGACCAAGGAGTCACAGAAAGCCTTTGATCACATGAAGGAAGTCATGGGCACTTGTCCAGTGTTGGCATTACTAGACTTCACCTTTCCATTTGTACTAGAGTGTGACGCATCCGACGAGGGTATCGGGGCAGTTTTGATGCAGGGAGGTCACCCCATTGTATTAGAGAGAAGGAATCTCAGTCAGCCCGAGAGGTTGTACTCCATTTATGACAAGGAAATGTTGGCAATCATGCATGCCTTGAACAAATTCAGGCAATATTTGGTGGGCAACAAATTCGTGGTCAAGACAGATCACAAGAGCTTGAAGTATTTCCTTGAGCAGAAGGACCTCAGTGAGCGCCAACAGAAATGGGTGACGAAGGTACAAGCATCGACTTCGACATAGAGTATGTCAAGGGGAATAAGAACAGTGTGGCCGATGCACTATTGAGGAGACCTGCGACATGTTCTTTGATGGAGATTTCAGCAGATTGGAAATCCCACTTGTTAGTGGAATATTCCAAGGACAAGTTCGCTTGTGAGGTTATGGATGGGCAGATAGAGGATGACAGGTATAGGGTCATTGACGATGTCATATTCTACAAGGACAGAGTCTACTTGGTGCCAGATTCGGGGCTCAAGAAGAAGATCCTCACAACAATTCATGATTCACCACTAGCAGGCCATCAGGGGTTTTTCAAAACCTACAGACAGATCAGGGAGAGGTTCTCATGGAAGGGCCTCAAACAGGACATTAAGAGACACGTCAGTGAGTGTGTGACTTTCCAGCATAACAAGTTAGAGCATGCTCTTCCAACAGGGCTACTTTAGCCACTCCCCATTCCAAAGTAGAAATGGGAGAGTATATCGATGGACTTCATCACAGGCCTACCCAAGGTCCAGGGTAAGGACTGTATCTATGTAGTGGTCGACAAATTGACCAAGTTTGCTCACTTCTATGCCATACCGACAGAGTACAGCGCAGTTCAGGTAGTCGAGCTATTCTTCAGGGAGGTCTTCAGACTTCATGGGTTGTCGAGGAACATCGTTAGTGACAGGGACTGTCGGTTCATAGGGACATTCTGGAGAGAGTTGTTTCGGTTGGTGGGGACAGAGCTGACGCCCAACACCAGTTATCACCCTCAGACAGATGAGCAGACCGATATTGTCAACAAGTGGGTTGAAGGATATTTGAGGAACTATGTAGGTGGACAACAAAGAACATGGGTAAAGTGGCTACATTTAGGAGAGCATTGCTACAACATCACTTTCCACATGTCCATTGGTATGACACCTTTCCGATCATTGTACGGATATGATGCTCCCACTTTGGTAGGCTTGGTTTTCGGGGAGAGCAGAGCTCCCAAGGCCAAGGATTGGATCATAGAGAGTCAAAAGATTCTCAAGTTGTTGAAAGAGAACCTGCAGATGGCACATAACTGATAGAAGATGAGTGCAGACAAGCACAGGATAGAGCGCATGTTTGAGGTTGGGGATTTGGTTTTCTTGAGACTCCAACCTTACATACAATCATCTCTGAAGAAGAGTGGGGCTGAGAAGCTCAAGACCAAATTTTATGGGCCTTACAGGATCATGCGTCGAGTAGGCGAGGTTGCTTATGAGCTAGAGCTTCTAGAGGGGAGCAAGATTCATAACGTGTTCCACGTATCTTGCCTCAAAAAGGCAGTGGGACAATTCATTAGCACATCAGAGGAGCTTCCCCCATTGCATGAGGAGGGAGAGTTGGATGAGAAGGGAGAGGGTCATTAGAGAGTGTTTGATCAGATGGAGAGGGCTTCCAGTAGAGGACGCTACTTGGGAGAGAGAGAAGGTGTTGCAGCACCCTGGATTGGTATTGCTTGAGGACAAGCAATTTCGGGAAGGGAGGACTGTAATGTCCCTTTCCAAATAGGATTTCCAGAGAGGAGGCTTAATGGTCTAAACCACCTCGTTAGACTATAGCCAGGGATAGAAAATGGGTAAACAAGGTTACTAGAGGTCACTCCAGTCAAAGGTGTTATGTTCGGAGAGTGACATTGAACTAAAAGTGGTTAAAAGCGCTTTTAAGCCATTATGAGCTAAAAATAGAATAGACGAGCTAAATTTGGAAGTCAATAATGAATTAGGGTTTCAACAGTGAATTCGGGTTTAGAAAAGCTATAAGAGAAGGGTCAGTGACCTAATTCATCATTATGCAGATTATGACTTGACATTGAGGAGAGAGGCGCATCTCAGGAGAGATAGTTCAGTGGATTCCAGGAGGAAGACACTAGTTGGTTGATTTCAGTGTTGAGAGACACACCCTAGTCACCAGGAAGATCACACAGGTCTTCCATCATTCTTCAGCAGCAGTTACACAGGGTCCAGCAGCAAGGGCGCACTTATCGAGGGTGAGGGCACAGCTCCCGAGGAGGTTCAGTGGATCGACTTGTCCCATCCAGGGAGAGTTTAGAGATTTCCCTCCGACCTAGTTGAGAGGAAGGCAAGGCGCATCTTTCGCCTAGTTCCTCGTCAGATTCCGACGGAGGAATCATCTGGGGCGTGTTTTCCAAAGTTGGGAGTGCGACACTTTTGGTGGATACATTCGGGGTTCCCGAGCGATCAACAGATCAAATACAGGGAAACCCTTCCGACCCATTTTTCAATAGGCCAAGGCGGTCATTTTGAGATACATCTCAGTCGATTCTGACGGTGGAATCACTAGGGTGCATTTTTTCAGTGAGAGAGGGGTGCATTCCCCCAGGGGGATCCATCTGGGGTCCAGACACACCAACAAAGGGACCGGTCAGTCATCATGACTGAGAGCTAGAGCAGGGCGCACCATTTGGGACAGTTTCTAGGCCATTCCGAGAAGTTTAGCCACCAGGGCAAACATTCTGGACTTTCAACAGTTACCGTGCGAGCTGCCACAATTCCAACTCATCCATTGACCCCGCAATACTCATCTATTATCGGGTATTATCTTTTAGTTTGCTTATTGTATTCCGACTAAGATCCTTTTTTCATTTGATCTAGCCAAGTGATTCATTTTATTCAGCCGCATTCGACATTTGTACTCCGCAAAGATATCATAATATAAAATTTGCAGTCTTTGCCGCATTTGTTATTTGTATGATCATGTATATGATGTAAACCATTATTGATCCTACACATACATTAGCAGCATTTCCTAGACTAACCAAGTCAGGAACATTACAGGTAGCCTCATGGATGCCACGTGGCTGTGAGGTGGTTGTTGGCTAAAAGAAAACCTGTAAACTTTGAGAGGCCATAACTTTTGATCCAAGACTCGGTTCTGAGTATAATTACTGTCGTTGGAAAGCTCTTGACGAGCAAAAGAAGATGGTGCCCTTGAGAAGAGGTTTTGAGATGATTAAAGAAAGGTGAAATTTTAACACCCCATCATCCTAAGTAAGGATTAAGGGGGTCCGGTATCTTACACCTCAGTCATCAAAGGGTTTGTTTTTGCTAGCTTTTACACCTCTGTCCACGCCTCCCTTCCTTGAAGCTTATCGGATCCACCATACTCTTGGGAAAACTCATGCACGATGGAAACCCTGGCAGAAGACGTGGAGTTAGTGGAATTTTTTGAGGACATTATGTAGAAAACGGAGATTTGTTCCTCCCCTACGAAACAAGGTACGTTCGGTACATTGCCACTCCCCACTTACTCTCCCCTTTCCCTCTCCTTCATCGATTACACGCAATGCTTGGATTTTCCAGATCTACCCTCTCCTATCATGATAGTACCACCCTCTCTACTTCAAATCCTGCGGACCCCGTACCTCGATCTGTCTCCTCCCGTGCCATCCCCCCAACCCCTCCCTGGACCACTTTAACCCCTTCCCTTCCTCTCCGTGTGGCAATGAAACTGCTTCCTCGGATTCTCTAACGTCTACTTTGCTGGACTTTCCTTTATCACAGCCACAAACGGTTTCGACACCCGAGGGTTTCGTCAATGATTTCACCTATGAATAGTTTATGTCAAGAAAGGCCTTGCCACCTACCTCCACTGCCATGTCTCCAGCTAGCGGGATGGATAGACCTCATAAAAACAAAAAATTTCTAAAGCTAAGAGAAGGGCCCTTAAACCTAAACCTTGGAGAGGGGATTAAGCTTAATGAAATCGCCACCATGCAGCAGAACACCTTTGGTGGGAAGGTTTGCCAGCAAGAGACCATCGATGGACTCGCTCAAAATCTAGACAGAGACGACCTTCGGGAACCTTCTCGGGTATGAGCCTATCAGTCTAGTTCTTACAAAAGGCTGGTTAGCATGGATTTTTAGGTCGAAAATAGACACAAACAAGATTATTTCGGGGTGATGGTGTTATGGGACCCAAGATCTCTTCCTAAAACGATGGTCGCCAGACTTCAACGCCTCTTTTGCAGGACTGAAAATCACTCCAATATGGGTCAGGCTCTCGGGACTGTCGTTGATTTTCTGGACCGAGGAGGTATTTCGGGAAATTGGGTGTGCCCTTGGTTTCTACTACGAGGTGGATCTCTCCTTTAATAAAACGGGATACATGGCAATGGCTAGAATTCTGGTCGGACTTAATCTGTCGAGCGGACTAGCAAAGCGTATCTCCATTTAGCATCAGGGCTACACCTTTTCTCAAGAGCTGCACTATGAAGGGATTCCTTTCAGATGTGGGCATTGCCACGTATATGGTCACCTAGAAAAGGAGTGTTCTCTGTCGGAGAAAAGGAGAAAATGGGTCAATAAGTTGATTCCAGAAAAGCCGGTGGACCCACCTCCTCCACCTCCAACCACGACCCCTCCAGCTCAGACTTCGAACATTGCACCATAAGCGCAGGATCTAGTGGTCCTGGGCAAAGAAAATAAGTAGTTTCCTCCTTCTCCACTAGCTGCAAAGCCGGGTATGCCTGCTTCTATTCCCTCTTCCCTTTCTCCACCAATTTCGTTTTTTGGTGGCAGCAAACAAACTATTCATGTTTCTTCTGAACTACAATATCCCTTAGACATTTCCTTTCTGGTTGGTCTCTAAGGTATTTCCAATCCTGGTTTGGATACCTTTATCCCTCTAACCCTTCCCTTTGTCCTAGACCCCCCTTTCCCTCCCTTTCTCCCCCGTGCACAAACTACCCCTCCCTTTGTCCCTGACCCCTTCCCTCCCATCCCCCCTCCTACCAATACGACCCTCCCCTCTTCTCACACTTCCTCCTCCTCTCCTCCAAAACATAATATGAGATCTTTTGTATGCCAAACAAGGGAGGCTCCCCCTGGGATACAGAGGAGATTGGGTAGTTTGATGATCTGGACAAGAAACCCTTGCACAAAGGAAGGAAGTCCTATTTCTCTCAAGCTCAGAAACAAGCACATTCCGAAGTTCGATATGGGAAACAAAAATCACTCTATGGGGCTCTTAGAGCATCGGCCCCCACCCGGGGGTCCCAATGATATTTCTCTCACACAATTGTCGAGGGCTGGCCAACCCCTCCAAAAGATTGGCACTGCGCAAACTAGTCGATTTACACATTCCTAGTCTTCTATTTCTTTAGGAAACAATGAGGGAAGGTGACTCAGCCATACAAATCCTCTCCTCCTCCTTTCCATACCGGACATTTTTAACCCTTGATGCAGTGGGAAAGTCAAGGGGTTCACTTAATGGATGGAAGAAGGATTCTCTACAACTCACAAATTCATGGGCCATGCCGGCAGGATTGGGCACAAAATTCTTCTCTCCAACCCACAATCTCTCATTTCTATGCATAAATATATATGGACCATACACTGACAGGAAATATTCTTGGAACAAAATCTTTCACAGTTCTTTTCTCTCCTCCAAGAACATAATCATAGGGGGAGACCTGAATTTTACTCTGGGTTCCTATGAGATTTAGGGCTCTTCGGCTCAGGTCGATCCCCTAGCTGAATTCTTCATCAAAAGTCTAGAGGATTCCAAGATACTCAACATCCAACCAAAAAAATACACTCCCACTTGGCGCAACATGCATTCTGGAGATGCACGAATTGCCAAATGTCTTGACAGATTCCTCATCTCTGAATCATTTATGCAGGAAATGTTTTTTTTTTGCCAATGGGTCTCTTCGGGTGGAGTTTCAGATCACTCCCCCATTTTTTTCGAATTTGCTCATGATCCAAAGAAGCCCCCCAACCCCTTCAAATTCAACTCTGCATGGCTGTAAGATCAAAGCTATTTAGACCTTGTCAAGGAATCTTGGGTGCCCTACAATGCCTCTCTGCCTAGTTCCCCTCCCCTTCAATTTTTGGCAAATCTAAAATAAGTAAAGAAGGCTACTATTGCATGGCACAAGGAGCAGAAACAAAAGGAAAATCAAGCTCTTTTAGAAATAGAACAACAACTTCATATCTAGATGGATCAAGAAGTCAAATTTTCTTTCAATGAGGAGCAAAAAGCCAAGATTCTTTTATTAGAAAAGAAGAAAAGCAGTATCCTTTTATCCAGGGCAAAGGAATGGCATCTAAAGAGCAGAGCCCTCCGGCTCCAAGATGGAGATGAAAACACAAAGTTTTTCCACCACTTTGCAACTGGTAGGAAATCCATTAACACAATCTGGTCAATCCAGAGAGGGGATGGATCGGTGGCTGCAAAATTTGAGGATCTGGAAGATGAAGGCATCTCTCATTTCCATAACCTCTTCAAGGAAGATCAGAGATCTACTATTGAGTCCATTCTAAGGGTGGCCATCCTATTTCCTAGCTTTGTGGACCAAGAACAAAATGACCAACTAATGGTAGAAGTCTCCAAAGAAGAGCTACAAAAGATTCTACATAACTTTCAAAAGGACAAAGGTCCTGGTCCAAATGGTTTCTCGGTTGAATTCTATGCTAATACCTTTGACATCCTAGGGGATAATCTTCTCAAAATTATTGAATACTCCAGATCCACAGGTCAGATTTTGGCCCCTTTCAATTCTACCTTTATATCGCTCTTCTCAAAATTATTGAATACTCCAGATCCACAACAGATTCTGGCCCCTTTCAATTCTACCTTTATATCGCTCATTCCAAAAATAGACAATCCCCAAGCCTTCGACCAGTTCCTCCCTATATCCCTCTGCAAGAACATTTACAAAATCATTTCTAAGATCATTGTTGTCCAAATGAAGGATATTCTCTATAACAATATATCTGGAGAACAATTTGGCTTTCTTCAAGGCAGATAAATCCACCAAGCTATAGGGTTGGCTGAGGAAGGCCTACACTCAATCCATATTGGTAAACAAAGGGAAATTATTTATAAAGTGGACTTGGAAAAAGATTTTGACCGCAACAGCTGGCTCTACATTAGACTCCTTCTCATACACTTAGGATTCTCTCACTCCTTTGTCACATGGATACTCAATTGTATATCCAACACATCCTTTTCCATCCTCATAAATGGCTCTGCGACCCCCTTCTTCAAGGCAGAAAGAGGGCTCAGGTAAGGATTCCCCCTTTCCCCTCTTCTCTTTCTTTTGGTGGTAGAAAGTCTAAGTCGACTCATCACAAATGCAGTCTCTCAAGGGATTTTTAAAGGCATACAAATATCCACATCATGTTATCTCACACATCTCCTCTTTGTGGATGACATACTCATTTTTTGCGAAGGAAAACAATTGCACTTTGAAAGCCTTAAAAGCATTCTACACTCTTTTTGTCTCTCAACAGGGATGCAAATAAATCTAGGGAAATCATCTCTTCTGGCATGGGGCCTAAGAAAAAATATCTACCTCAACTTTTTGAAAACTAGATCAAAAACCCATCTAAAGGCCTCAAATACTTGGGTTTCACCATTAAGGCCATTGGGTACAATAAGACTGACTGGGCTTGGCTTATCGCTAAAGTGGAAAAAAGAATACATTCTTGGTGCAACGGGTGGTTATCTAGAGCCGAAAGATTATTCCTCCTCAAATCGATCATTGAAGTAATACCGATCTATTAGACTTCATTAGCTTGGGTTCTGAAAGGAGTTTTACATAGAATCAATCAATTGGCCCTCCGATTCCTCTAGGCTGGAAAGGACGAATCTAGACCCTTGGTTCTAGCATAAAAAAAGATCATTTCAAAAGCAAAGGTCAATGGAGGAAGGGGCCTCAAAGACATCACTTTATTTTCAAAAGCCTTAGCAACAAAAAATGCATGGAGTCTGGTGGAGGGGTCTAAACTGCGACATAGAGTTATAAAGGAAAAATACTTCCCCTCAATGTCTCTTATGGAATGGATTCGCTTAGTAAACAAATCCTATCAGAATGCCACTATCATTTGGAAAGCTCTCATAAATTCTCTCTATTATTGGAGATTGGCTCATTTGGAAAGTTGGTAATGGATCCAACATTTTGATTGGGAAAGACCCTTGGATATGCTGCACTAAAAAATACTTGCTGCCAAAGGCTCTCATCCATTCCCTCAATCAAAGGGGCATTTTCTTCTTAAACCAAGTAGGACACAGAGACTTTGTCACTAGAACTACGATATGGCTATCAGGGGAGGAATTGAACTTGGATGTCTAACAGATCCCTGTATGGACAGATTATACTCACACCTTAAACATCACTCTTGCTCGTCTATCTGACCAGGAGGATCAACTAATCTGATCTTTCAGTTCTAGAGGGAAATATTCTCCCAAACTTGGATATCTGGTCCAGTTCGAATCTGCAAATATGGATCGTCCCCCGTGGTGTTGGCAAGCCACTATGGAAGTTAAATAGCCCACCCAAAACAAAGCTATTCATGTGGCTTCTCCTTCAAAACAAGGCTCCAACCTGAGAAAACCTTCAGAAAAGATCTTTCATAGGCCCAAGCAGATGTGCTCTTTGCAAATCTGAAGAAGAGACAAATTCACACCTCTTTTTACATTGCACATTTACACAGATGGTATGGAGCGAGATCAGTCGCTCTCTGGGTCCTTCGCTAAATTGGAATGGGGCACACATCTAAGAGGCACTTCATAATTGGCTGGGCGATCAATACAATCAGAATTTTAAATCCCTCCCCCTAATTGTCTGCTAGGGAATCTGGCTAGCTTGCAACCATGCTATTTTTGAAGACAGAATTGGATCTACATCCCTCACTGCCATCTCCAGTCTCAAAATCTTCTCTACCTTTCCCCAAAAAAGCACAAACTCCTCTCCACCGAGAGTTCTACAGCCTCCAGAAATAAACAAAGACTTCGCATGGACCTTCTTTGACAGGGCTGCATAAGGCACTCCCATCATGGGAGGTGCCAGGGGAATCCTACATTTTTCAAACAGCCATTCCCTTCCCTTCTCCGCGGGTCTAGGAGAAGCACAAACAACTACAGTTAACTTATGGCTCTCTACCTACTGCTACTTTTGGCCCTTGAAAAAAATATCAGGCAGCTGAACTTTTTTGGTGATTCTATATTTGCAATACAAAGCATGAAGGACATACACATTCTGAAATCATATTCTCTTCTTCCAGTACTTGAGGACATAAAAAGACATTCTGCAAATTTTACTCACGTCAATTTTACACATGTTTACAGAAATCATAACCAAGAAGCGGACCAGCTCTCCAAAGCTGGCCTGGACCTGGAAAAAGGACTCTGGAAGGTCAAAGAAGAGGCCCCGGATAGCGCCTCTGAACATCTTCACAACCCTTGGTTCGTTCTCTTATTAAATTTGCACAGAATCCACTTTTTTGCTGATATGGACAGTATGAACAGCCATATAAATATGATGGAAAAAAATAAAATGTTTAATGTATATTTGATGTGAACTATGATAGACAGCATAGAGGACAGGCCCTTTTTCCTTATTTTTTTGGAGATACCTGAACTTTTCAGCGATACTATACTGCCTTTCAGGTTCAGATGATGGAATGCCCATGGTATACATGGTATATACGGATGTAATTTTGTTTACAGTAAATAAAACTACTTGTCTTTTTTCCTTTGGAATAAAAAAAAACCTACTTCCGCCGAAGCATCCCATGAGAGTAGCATGGCTGATACAGTGACGGTAGCAGTTTAACCTCATGCCGTCAAGGAACAAAGCTTGATGTGGGAGGGGAAGGGAGAGATAAAGGGAAGGAGAGAGATATGGAAAGTGGGAGAGAGGGGGTGGCAAAAAGTTGAGGAAAAAAAGAGAAGAATTAAAAACTATTTTTTAAAGGGAAGAAATGAGATGTACATTAATTTATATGTAATTTTAATCCTTAATGTAATATGCCCTAATACTCTTGTAAGTGTAATATGCACATGCCCTATACTCAAGTTCTTCTAGATGGAACAAAGAGACTTAACAAAACATACATACCTATCATTCAATAAAGAATTGGTTTTATCTAAGAATTGTCATGTCCTATCTTCTAATTTACACTTTGTCATTGTCTTTTTTTTAGGGGGGTGGCAAGAAGTTGAGAAAAGGGAAGAATTGAGAACTATTTTTTAAAGGGAGGAAATGACATGTACATTAATTTATATGTAATTTTAATCCTTAATTGTAATATGCCCCAATACTCTTGTAAGTGTAATATGCACATGCCCTATACTCAAGTTCTTCTAGATGGAACAAAGAGACTTAACAAAACATACATACATGTCATTCATATAAAGAATTGGTTTTATCTAAGAATTGTCATATCCTATCTTCTAATTTACACTTTGTCGTTGTCTTCTTTTTTAGGGGGGGTGGCAAGAAGTTGAGAAAATGGAAGAATTGAGAACTATTTTTTAAAGGGAGGAAATGACATGTACATTAATTTATATGTAATTTTAATCATTAACTGTAATATGCCCCAATACTCTCGTAACTGTAATATGCACATGTACTTACTTTTACTTGTATTGTGTTTTAAGTACACAAAAAAATATAACTTTCATTTTATAAAAAAAATTGTGATTTGTTTTTTAATAATAAATATTTTTTTTTATAAGAAAGATGCAAAATTTGAACTATTTTTTATATTAAAATAAATATAAATCAATCAAAAATTTATTTATTTTTAAATAAAAATTTTAATATTATTAATAAATTTATATGAAATATTAATTTCTTTTTTATAAAAAAATAAAAATGAAACCTTTAAACTTACATAAAAATGAAAAATCAACCTCTACATTGTTGATTATTTCTATGAAATAAGCTTTTAACATAATAGATTTAAAAAATAATTTTTTTATTAAGAAAAAATTAAAATTGTATATATTAATTAATGAATTTATTTGTCATTTTCAAACTTTTGTCAAACTTGTTGGTAACCTTTCTTATTAATAAAAACCTTTATACATCCAGAGAAAAGTAACTAATTTACACTTTGTCATTGTCTTCTTTTTTAGGGGGTGGCAAGAAGTTGAGAAAATGGAAGAATTGAGAACTATTTTTTAAAGGGAGGAAATGACATGTACATTAATTTATATGTAATTTTAATCCTTAACTGTAATATGCCTCAATACTCTCGTAAGTGTAATATGCACATGTACTTACTTTTACTTGTATCATGTTTTAAGTACACAAAAAAATATAACTTTCATTTTATAAAAAAAATTGTGATTTGTTTTTGAATAATAAATATATTTTTTTTATAAGAAAGATGCAAAATTTAAACTATTTTTTATATTAAAATAAATATAAATCAATCAAAAATTTATTTATTTTTAAATAAAATTTTAAATATTATTAATAAATTTATATGAAATATTAATTTCTTTTTTATAAA
>ML786890.1:87208-127077 GCA_009831015.1 Picea engelmannii | reverse complement strand
GGTTGGGGGAAGGAGTCATCCATTAACCAGTTTGTTACATCAACCTCCCAACACATTTTCGATGCCAAATCCCACATCATAAGATTAAGGACTATTCCCATCTTGCCGAAGACAAAAATACTAGCAAATAAGGCCATCAAAGTGTAAGTTCATGGCACTTAGGCCTTGCCTCAAGATGACAATGGAGGATGTGGGTTAAGTAAAGAAGGGAAAAAATCCTTAGGTACAACAATCCACATATTAGGCCTCTCAGTTTGGATCTATCTTGACTTAAAAGAAGACAATGAGCCATGTAGTGGGTAGAAATACCATTGGTAGTACCCAATCCATTGCATCATGAGGAGGTGGAGGCCAAAGGGTTGGGTATCCACCCTTGCATCTAGAATCATCTCAGTCAACTCATGTTGTAGAAGATCCCATCAAGAAACTAAGGAACACAATCCTAAATTACTAGTCCTGCCCAAATTGTAGAATGTTACTTCTCCAAATCCTTTTGAATCTGTAGAGGGTTGGGAAGACAAGGGGACGATGGAATTCCACCTTTAAAATTCATAGTTAATGTAGTTTCATGGCATGTATAGGGTCTTACATCCCTTTGTTGTAGATATTTGGTTTTGAGAATTAGAAATGTAGTTTTACATCTTGATATTTTAGGTTCGCGAGAAGTTAAAGTAACTAGTTTTATGCTTAAGTCAGCCCTACGAGTAATATGGTTGAACTCTAACATTTTTTTCCTAATCATGTTGAAGGTAAAGGAGGTGCCAAATGTCATGTCCCTAAATTTGGTTGTTGCGGTGATCCCTAAACCATGTTGCTTAAATGCTTGATTTTGAAGGCCATATGTTTAGCTTCGCTAATGTTTATGCCCCAAATGATGCTAATGAAAGAGAGACGTTATAGGAATGGATGGTTTAGGAGCTTCAAAAATCTACTTGTTTGATATGTGGTGACTTTAATAATGTTGATCATGTCAGGACCCATAAAATCCATTCTTTGATCATCAATCCATATCCTCTTTCATAACTTAGGCCTTGGCCAAGGATAGGATTTAAAATACAAGATTCATGTTGAATCTATCTCACCTAAAGCAACCTTCAAGTGTTGAAGCTATGAAGTGTATTTGAAACTTGATACCTTGGCCCAGAGGCAATAAAGGTTGGATACCTTGGGGGGAAGTGTTATAAAATTGTCATTGCCTTCTTGTGAGGGTATGGGAGGCAATTGGTGACATTCAAAAGAACGAATATGGATATATCAAAGGCATTGAAATAAGTGTCCATATAGCTTCAATCCATTCTCTTTAATTCAAAAATGTATACTAGGGTGGCTAAGCTGAGACACTTTATGATGCAAGAGCATCATGTAAAAATGTATTTTATCCTAAGTTTGTAATAGAGTCTAGAGGTTTCTAGATTGGTCTACATAGGGAGGAGTTTGTTTTCTTAAAAACGCCATGTAATATAACCAATTGCTTGTTTTAGCATGAAGTTAGAGAAGTTGAATAGTTTTAGGGCCAACAAGAGTTTGTTAGTATTTTGGAATATAGGAACCTCTCTTGGAGGTTCGAAGTCATTATTTGTATAAAAAAGCTATTATAACCTTTAAATGGAAGTAGTAGAGAGGAGAATCAAAGAGAGAACACACAAAGGGCATGTGGACAATGTGGATTGTATAGAGAAGGAGATTCAAGGTTTTAATAAAATAGAAGTTGCAAACCCATTTTACTATGCAATATTCTCATTTCTCTAATCATTTCCATTGAAGTTTTGTACATGCAACGTAATTAGGTTTTTATTTTATGTTGGTCTTTGCCTTCTCTTTGATTGTATACATTATTTTTGATATGGGTTGAGAGTAAGAGTGCATACCTAATTCTTAGTTGATTGAGCCTTTGGGAGAAAGAGTGAGCCATTTAAATCCTGGTGGAATGAGATCGGGAAAGACGAAGTTCCTATAAACTTCGTAAGGGAACAAGACGATCTGAAATGCAAAGCCAATAGAGGCAAATGAATCCTGTAACAAGCGAAGGAAAAACCCATCAGTAGAGGCAACAAGGAGTAGGATAATTTCTATTATCGTGAGTGATTGAATATGAGGATCAATGGATATCGAAGTCAAGTGCGAGCTACATGAAGGATGAATTATACAAACCCTAAGTTCAATTGGACCAAGATGAATTATGTATAAGTAAGTTCTTTGATCCCTTCGATGACGAGTGGTTGATTGATGAAACCTGTAGTTAATGGGAAAAACATGTTGTTCATCTATGTAAATTTGTTAACCAAACCGATATAATTTCAAAAAGGAACATCTTTATTGTGTCCCAATATCCGTGGCTAGTATTCCCAATGACGCAATTATCCTGGTGACCTAATTATCCCAGTGGGCCGATGGTTGGGTTTCGGTATAGTTAAATATCTTGGATTGGATTGATTCTGATGGGGTGGTTTGTAACATCCCCAACCACCAACCGACCGGGAAATGCAACCACGCAGAAATAAATCCATCTAACATGCATTTTAATTGAATTAAAACACATAACACAGAGTTACTGCTACCATACAGATTCAAATGTAATAGACAGTAATTCATATATGCAACGAGATACATGATAACATTCAAGCATCACAGACATGCATAACATAAGAATTAATCACATTAATAATACTTATCTTTTCAATTGGAGTAACACCACCAACTACGTGCAGACCTTCCACGAACCTCCCAGCCTTAGACCATGCTGCTCATCACACTCAGCAGTGGGTCACCCTCGAGATGGGACTAAGCTCCACCCAAGGCAAGGGAATCCTATACTTGGCAAGGTCAAGAGGAAGACACATAATTTATGAGGAAGTATTCTCTCCCAGGAGCCTTCTTACGCCCACTACTCACGGACTCTCATTCCCCACATGCTTGTCCCACCCCAGGAGTATGCACCTTCACTGTCACACAGTCCATTGGATGCTTCACCTCCCTTGCCTTGGGCTTCATCAACAGGATAGACCATAATTCTCAGAGCTCCATAGCTGGTGCTGGACTCTCTCTAGGAGAAAACCACTTCCCAACAAACTCTCTCACATGGAGAGAGCTTCCCACAGGCTTGACAACCTGCCTCTTCAACCACAACCACCTCCCTCACCTAGAGAGAGTGTTGCACACAGGCTTGACAACCTGCTTCTTCAACTTCGTTCCCGTACAAGGAGGACAACAACAAGGCTCAGCAAGGAACAAACGACGGAAGCAAGCCACACTTAGCCAAGGGACTGCATGGTCACAACAACCAACAACTATGACACACATGAAACAGACAAGTACGGGATGCTTGGGCTTCATAGAAGACGCAGATCAATCTGCAGTTCTCCCTGGGTTCACAGGACACACAGGTCATTTTTCCCCCCTTCCTGTGAGTGGTTTCTCGGGTGACCACGAATGTACAGAGGTCGGTGACAGAGACCAATGATTTCATACAGAGAATGGGCAGATGGCAACACAAACAATCTTCATTGCACGTGGTTATGCAGATGCAAACACAGAGGCCAAAAATGGGTTCAGGTGGAGAATGGAAGAATGGCCAACAAACTCAGGCGAAGGATGATAGAATGGGGAGCCAACCCCCAACACGAGTTGAATCTTGGGTTTTAGCTACATGAGCCCAGGTCAACACCTGTCCTCCTAAAGTTGCATGCACTCCACTTCTCATACGTTCATTTTCCAGGAACTTAGGACAACACTTGGTTAATTTTCTAGCTTAGCCTTTTAGGAAATAATAATAAATTATTGTCCCCTTTAGAGGTAAGCCCCCTAGCTTAGCCCCTAGGCCCAAACCTTCAACCCCCTTTCCCTTACCCAGCCTTGTTGAAGCTTAGTCCCCCATCACTCTTTCTTCATGGTCAGTTTTCACACAACGATGTTTATATATTAACAAAGTGCATAATTGCATGTACAAAAACAGGCTCCTGGCCTTTAACACCTAGGCTCTCCGGCCTACTTACACATAATCTTACTAGCTTGCAATTGCTTGGATCACTAGCCTATAAACATGATTACAATTCATAATATAAATAGGGCACATCCTTGGGGTATTACAATCCCCTCCCCTTATTTTTTCACTGTCCTCAGTGCAACTCTGTACACAACATCAACAAGATTTCCAAAATCTTCAAAAAGATGTGGGTACTTTGCCCGCATAGCATCTTCATGTTCCCATGTTGCATCCTGAGGACCGTACTAGGTCCACTGGACCTTTACAAGCCCTATGGCTCGATTCCGGAGTTGTTTGCTCTTCCGGTACAATATGCGCACATGATGCACTTGCAAGACGCCTTCTTGCTCCACCTGAATCACATTCCAATCGATTACATGATTAAAATCAGGTATATATTTCTTAAGCAATGAAATATGAAACACATTATGTACAGTCATGGATGCAGCAATGCAAGCATATATGCAACTGGTCCAATCCTTTCTAGGATTCCAAATGGCCCACAAAATCTGGCTGCCAACTTTGAACAGTTTCCCAGCCTCAGGGAACTTCTATTGGCTTTCATTTTCAGGAAAACATGATCGCCCACTTTAAACTCCCTGTGGGTTCTTCTTTTATCAACATAACTTTTCTGCCTGTCTTGGGCAGTCTTTAAATTCTGCTTAATTTTTAGCATTTTCTCTTCCATTTCCTTGAGCAACTCTGGCCTAACCACTGCTCTATTAGCTGGATTATCCTAGCTTACTGGAGTATTGTACTTTCTTCCATAAAGTGCTTCAAATGGGCTCATCTTCAATGATGCTTGATACCCATTGTTGTAGGCAAATTCTACCAACTGTAGGTAGTCTTCCCATTTAGATGGTTTGTCCATCACACACATCCATAGAATATCTTCTATCACTTGGTTCACCCTCTCTGTCTACCCATCAAACTCAGAATGATAAGCAATGCTAAAGTTCAGATTTGTTCTGAATCCTTTGAACAACCCCTTCCAGAACTTTGAGGTAAATTTCAGGTCCCTATCAGACACAATTGTCTTCGGAATACCGTGCAATCATGTTATTTCCCTCATAAAAATATCAACAACGTTCGCTTCCTTGTGTGTAGTCTTTAGTGGAATAAAATGGGCAGTTTTCGTAAGCTTTTCCACCACCACCATGATTGAATCACGTTGCTTGCCGGTTCTGGGCAATCCTGTGATGAAATCCATTGTCACTGCCTCCCACTTCCACTTAGGAATGGGTAAAGGTTGCAGCAACCCTGTTGGGTGCCTATGCTCAACTTTAACCTTCAATCACTCCATACATCTAGCGATGCAATCTGCAATTTCTTTCTTCATACCTGGCCAAAAGTAAAGGCTTTTGACTGCTGCTACTGTTTTATGATATCCAGGGTGCCCAACATAAGGCACATTATGCATTTCCTTCAAAATCATAAGTTTCAATTCCTGGACATCAGGTACATAAATTATGTTCTTGTACAGAAGTATTCCATCGGCTTCCAATTTATAATTTTTCACTTTCTGTGGCATCTCACCTTGTTGTAGCTTTACTACCAAATCCCTATATGGTAAATCTGCATTTGCAGCCTCCAAAATTATGCCTTTAATATCAATTCGGTACATGCTAATGGTTGTAGCATGTAATTCATGCACTCTCCTGTTGAGTGCATCAACCACTTTGTTCTCTTTTCCTTTGATATGCTTGATATCAAAGTCATACTCACAAAGAAACTCCAACCACCTACTCTGCCTAGCATTCAAGGTTGGTTGATCAAACAAATACTTCAAACCGTTATGGTCTGTCCTCAGTTCGAACCTTCTTCTCATGAGTTAATGCCTCCATTTCTTTAGAGCGTGTACTATGAATGTCAACTCCAAATCATGAGTTGCATAGTTCCTTTCGTGCTCTTTCAACTTTCTGGATTCATAACAAATTACGAATCCATTATGATTGAGGACTCCTCCCAGTCCTTCTTTGCATGCATCTGTGCAAACCTTCATTCATATTCATCAATGGACATGCTGCCCAGCTTGAGTTCAAATAACTCAGCTTGAGTTCAAATAACACTTTCATCTTTCTATCATAGTATCTTTTAGTCAAGTATTTTTTTTCAAAATACTTCTTGAATTATTTCTAGGTAACATCTTTCTCTCTAATGTGTTGCACCTGCACAAGCTGATCCCACCACATGGATGCTTTTCCTTTCAGTTGATACATTGCAATTATTCCTTCTGCATGAGAGGAATAATTCTGTAGTTGGAAATATTTCCTCATGCCAAGCAACCATGTCTCAACATCTTCCTCCTTCTTGTGTTCTCCATCAAACATATGAGGCTTAATCTTGTTCATTTCTCCCTTTAGTTCATCCACTCCAGATCTCCTATGTTTTCTGGTAGGAGATGGGCTTGAACTACTGCGTGCTTCCTTATTGGAATGTGTCGGGAAGTGACGATGATGCCTGTTAACACTTCTCGATCTTCTTTTCTTCTCAGGGGGTCCACGACTCCTTGTTTTGCTTGAATCACCCTCCTTATCCAACTTATTTTCGATCCTTTCCAAGCTCCACATCAAATTTAGGTTGAATTCACCATGTTGTTCCTTAGCTTTCATAAGCTTCTTGTTATCTGCTCGGTGAGTTTGGGCATCTTTCTGCAATTTTTCAATGATTTTCATCATATGCCCTTCCTTATCTATCTATTCTCCATGCCCATTGGAGTTCGAGCCTTCTACTCCCAAATGGACATCCATCCCTTTAGCTCCATTCTCTGAGTTGGAAGCATTATGTGCCTCCTCCATTCCTCTACACTTAGTGTCAATTTGCTTCGGTCCTGACTCTCATTGAACTCTGCAAACACAACGTGCATACAACCGTAATTTGTCAGGCCATCATTCCTTAACAAATCCCACAGAATTCATAAATCGAATCCGATTACAGAAAACGTTCAGATTTCATGAATTTTTCTGAGCTCTGCTCGACTTTGTGATAATTTCGGGCCTTAGCCCTTTTCTCTTATCCCCAACCCTTGCGAACACGATATGTGACCAAGCGCTAGATCAATAGGTGCTTAATCAGGACTTCGGGTTCTGAAGTCTTCATAATACATCGCCATAGACTCTCAGAGTTCCGAAATAACGAACTCACGAAGTAGGGTGGATCAATGGTCCACGTCTACCCAACATCCAACAACTGACACTCGTTGTGGAACTTCTTTCATTGAAGCTTCGAGACTTTGGATCTTCAGGACTTAGGGACTTTGGAGCTTTGGAACTTCGGGTTCTGGAATCTTTCACGCTTGCTTCCTTCCAATCTCACGACTTTCGAACTTCCAACTTCTCTATCCTCCGGGCCCACATAGTACAACTATCACCAACTAAGGCAATGGCACGTGGTATGCCTAGGAAGATCCACGTCACCCAAGCAACGTCATCTGGCCCCACCACGTCCACCCTTTCACTTCGAAATTTCGGGTTTTGGGAGTTTGTGCATCAACACATTCCCCTTCTCCCGATTGCCGCAGTTCCAAACTCTCCCTAAATAATCAACGGTCCTTATCTCTCCCGCCACCAACGGTCGAGATTCACTTTGTGATTCCTTGCTTTGGGAGTGTTCACCTCTTTTCACTTCCAATCTTTCGATTTTGCGAATTTCGAAGGGTTCTCGCAACTAACCCGTGCGCGAATTCTCAAGATTTAACGGTCAAGCTCTTCCCTCAGATATACGATGTAGATCTCTTATGGGACCTCGGAGCTTCAGACTTCGGAGGTTTGTGCCACAGTGCACCCCGCTTCTCCCGATTTACGAACTCCGAAAGGCTTCCAGGATAACCCTCCTGCAACTTCTCCAGATCTGACGGTTGTAAAAGGGTTTCCCTTCCTTCCGAACCGATACTACGGCCCACATTACTCTGCGGTCCAATACCACTTATGTCGTGGTTTTACGACATCGCTACTCCTCCTGAGATTTGTAGCACGACCAAGGTAACTTCTTGGCACTCAGGAAGGTTTCGAGGTCCGAATTTAGTCCCTCCAGACACAATTCCCACCTGAAACCTTAGTCCAAAGACCACTTATCCGGTCCATCCAGGCTCAACATTGAAACCTTGGCTCTGATACCAATTTGTAACGTCCCCAACCACCAACAGGTCGGGCCTACATAGTACAACTATCACCAACTAAGACGATGGCACATGGTATGCCTAGGAAGATCCACGTCACCCAAGCGACGTCATCTGGCCCCACCACGTCCACCCTTTCACTTCGAAATTTCGGGTTTTGGGATTTTGTGCATCAACACATTCCCCTTCTCCTGATTGCTGCAGTTCTGAACTCTCCCTACATAATTGACGATCCTTATCTCTCCCTCCACCAACGGTCGAGATTCACTTCGTGATTCCTTGCTTCGGGAGTGTTCACCTCTCTTCACTTCCAATCTTTCAATTTTGCAAATTTCGAAGGGTTCTCGCGACTAACCCATGCGCGAATTCTCAAGATCTAATGGTCAAACTCTCCCCTCAGATCTACGGTGTAGATCTCTTATGGGACCTCGGAGCTTCGGACTTCGGAGGTTTGTGCCACAGCGCACCTCACTTCTCTCGATTTACGAACTCTGAAAGGCTTCCAGGATAACCCTCCTGTAAATTCTCCAGATTTGACGGTTGTAAAAGGTTTCCCTTCCTTCCGAACCAATCCTACGACCCACATTACTCTGCAGTCCAATACCACTTCTGTCGTGGTTTTATGACATTGCTACTCCTCCTAAGATTTGTAACACGACCAAGGTAACTTCTTGGCACTCAGGAAGGTTCTGAGGTCCGAAATTAGTCCCTCTAGACACAATTCCCACCTGAAACCTCAGTCCAAATACCACTTATCCGGTCCATTCAGGATCAGTGTTGGAACCTTGGCTCTGATACCAATTTGTAACATCCCCAACCACCAACAAGTCGGGCCTACATAGTACAACTATCACCAACTAAGGCGATGGCACGTGGTATGCCTAGGAAGATCCACGTCACCCAAGCAACGTCATCTGGCCCCACCACGTCCACCCATTCACTTCGAAATTTCGGGTTTTGGGAGTTTGTGCATCAACACATTCCCCTTCTCCCGATTGCTGCAGTTCCGAACTCTCCCTAGATAATCGACGGTCCTTATCTCTCCCACCACCAACGGTCGAGATTCACTTCGTGATTCCTTGCTTCGGGAGTGTTCACCTCTCTTCACTTCCAATCTTTCGATTTTGCGAATTTCGAAGGGTTCTCGCGACTAACCCGTGCGCGAATTCTCAAGATCTAACGGTCAAGCTCTCCCCTCAGATCTACGGTGTATATCTCTTCTAGGACCTCGGAGCTTCGGACTTCGGAGGTTTGTGCCACTGCGCACCCCGCTTCTCCTGATTTATGAACTCCGAAAGGCTTCCAGGATAACCCTCCTGCAACTTCTCCAGATCTGACGGTCGTAAAAGGTTTCCCTTCCTTCCAAACCGATCCTATGACCCACATTACTCTACGGTCCAATACCACTTTTGTCATGGTTTTATGACATCGCTACTCCTCCTGAGCTTTGTAACACGACCAAGGTAACTTCTTGGCACTCAAGAAGGTTTTGAGGTCCGAAATTAGTCCCTCCAGACACAATTCCCACCTGAAATCTTGGTCCAAAGACCACTTATCCGGTCCATCCAGGCTCAGCGTTGGAACCTTGGCTCTAATACCAATTTGTAACATTCCCAACCGCATCTAGGCAAGGGAATCATAGACTAGGAAAGGTCAAGAGGAAGACACACAATTTATGAGGAAGGATTCTCTCCCAGGAGCCTTCTTACGCCCACTTCTCACGGACTCTCATTCCCCACATACCTGTCCCACCCCAGGAGTATACACCTTCACTGTCACACAGTCCATCGGATGCTTCAACTCCCTTTCCTTGGGATTCAACAACAGGCCGAACCAGAATTCTCGGAGCTCCATAGCTGGTGCTGGACTCTCTCTAGGAGAAAACCACTTCCCAGCAAACTCTTTCACCTAGAGAGAGCTGCCCACAGGCTTGACAACCTGCCTCTTCAACCAAAACCACCTCCCTCACTTAGAGAGAGTGTTTCACACATGCCTGACAACCTTCTTCTTCAACTTTGTTCTCGCACAAGGAGGACAATAACAAGGAACAAACGATGACAACAAGCCACACTCAACCAAGGGACTTCATGGCCACAACAACCAACAACTATGACACACATGAAACAGACAAGTGCGGGTTGCTCGAGCTTCACATAAGATGCAGATCAGTCCGCAGTTCTCCCTAGGTTCGTAGGACACACGGGTCGGTTTTTCCCCCTTCTCGTGAGTGGTTTCTCGGGTGACCGCGGATGTACAGAGGTCGGTGACAGAGACCAACGAGTTCAGACGAAGAATGGGAAAATGGTAGCACAAACAACCTTCACTACGCGCGGTTATGTAGACCCAGAGGCAGAGGCCAAAAACGGGTTCAGGTGGAGGATGGAAGAATGGCCAGTGAACTCAGGAAAAGGATGACATAATGGGGAGCCAACCCCCAACACGAGACGACTCTTGGGTTTTAGCTGCATGAGCCCAGGTCGACACTTGTCTTCCTGGATCTGCATGCACTCCACTTCTCATAGGTTCCTTTTCCAGGAACTTATGACAACACTTGGTCAATTTTCTACCTTAGCCTTTTAGGAAATAATAATAAATTATTATCCCCTTTAGAGGTAAGCACCCTAGCTTATCCCCTAGGCCCAAACCTTCAACCCCCTTTCCATTACCCAACCTTGTGGAAGCTTAGTCTCCCATCACTCTTTCTTCATGGTCGGTCTGCACACAATGATGTTTATATATTAACAAAGTGCATAATTACATGTACAAAAACAGGCTCCTGGCCTTTAACACCTAGGCTCTCCGACCTACTTACACATAATCTTACCATCTTACAATTGCTCGGCTCACCAGCCTATAAAGATGATTACAATTCATAATATAACTAGGGCACGTTCTTGGGGTATTACATGGTTAATTGTTGTAGTTAACATTTGGTCAACCATAACAGAGAAATGTATGTATTCCTTCTTTAAATTATGGTGGTTTAACTTTCTAGAGTATGATTAAATGGCAGGTTATCTTCTTGTAGCTTACGAGATTGATAGAAGTGTTTTCAGTTATCGAGATTTGAATACAAGGTAGTTCGAATCAATTAGATCTGAACATACAAAAAAAATACAGATCAGACATAGATAGAACCTGGGTCAGCCAGGGTCTACCATCAATTTTGGTATCGGAGTGCAGGTCATTCTGGAAAAGAGATTGTAAAAGTTTTAGTTGAAAATTTTGATTTTTGTGTTGTACAACCTGAAGAATATTGTTGTTGGTTGTAGATGGTCTGGTTTTTTAAGAAAGTTGAAATTTTTTGTGTTTGCAGGTGTTATTGAGATGAAGAAAATACTGTAGAAATTGTGAGAGACAAGTGTACAAAGAAATAGAGATGTTGCAAAGTTGTTAAATAATGTGTGGTTTGTGATGTCCAGAAGATTGAAGGGAAAGAGTTGGTGGCCAGAAGAAGCCCTCAAGCTAGTGAAGCTTGAATAGTCGAGAGAGAGGAGCAGATAAAGCTCATAGAGAAGGCCCAAAGTGAACAGGGACCGAAGATACCAACAAAACAAGTTCAGAGGAAGACCTAGGTGAGGTATTTAGCAAGGTGGAAAAGACTTTCTACAACGAAAGAGGCATAAAGAGAACAACAAAGCTAAAAGGAAAAGGATAGTGAAAAGAAGGGCTTAGTGAAAGGGTATGCCACAGAAAAAGTGAAAGACTAATTATCTGAGAAAGAGGACATACTGTGAAAAAGAAGCATGTAAGGATGGCACTTAAAATCATAAGCATTAGAAAAGGTCACAAGAGGCAACCAACAACAGAGGCATTGATGACAGAGATGAGGACCATGCAAGAACATTTGCAGACCATATAGATATCCCAGAGAAGAGGATTTAAAGTATGTGATATGAGTGACGAAGAAGAACCATTAGAGGATATGGAAGTAAAAGGAGAACATGAAAGTGTAGAAGAAAAGATCATAAAGGAAATAATGTAGGTAAGTTCAAAGACTCAGGTAGAAGTTCCTTCATACAAAAGTTCTTATGTATGAAGGAATTCTTAATGTAGAAGAATTGATTGATTGGATTGCAGCCATGGATAAGTATTTTGAATATGAGGAGGTAGTAGATAACAAAAAGGTTAAATTTGTTGTTACAAGATTAAAATGACATGTCTCATTATGGTGGGATAATATTCAAGATGATAGGAAAAAGAGAGGCAAGCAGAAGATCATATCATGGGATAGAATGGTAACTAAGTTGAAATACAAATTCATGCCAACAGATTACTACACATAGTTGTTCAGAAGACTTTAAAATTTGAAACAGAAAGAAATGAATGTGAACGCTTATACAAAGGAAATTTGCAAGTTAACTATAAGGGCAGGTCACATAGAAGAAGTTTGGAAAAGGTAGTGAGGTATTTAAATGGTTTAAAGTTCAACATCCATGATGAAATTAGTTTATTATCTCCCAGAAAAGTGGAGGACGCCTATCAACTTGCACTCAAATGAGAAGAAAAAGTGTCCAGGAAATAAATTCAGTATCCAAAAGACAAAAGTAGGTATTACAGAGGTAAAATACAACATGATGGCAACAAATCGGTTCAATTTTTTTATGGATGGAAGAGAAGGAAGTCCTCCAAGTCAAAGTTCAAGAGAAGATCATTCATACAAAAGAAGAACAACACATTCAAAAGGTGAATATTTTTGGGTCAAGTGTTTTAAATGTAATGAATATGGTCATAGATCTTATGAATGTCCAAATTTACTGCTTGAAGATCATACTAATCAGATTGTACAAGTTCAAGATGAAGAAAGTGTAGTATCATCATTAGTGATGAAAAGGGTATTTCTCAAGCCAAGTGAGGAAATCAAAGAGCAGATGCAAAGGAAATCTTTGTTTAGGACCACTTGCAATTCAAAAGGTAAGTGTTGTAAATTGATTATTGATGGTGGTAACACAGATAATTTAGTATCTCTTAAAATGGTTGAGAAATTGAGTTCAAAAACATTTTTTCTTCCTACACCTTATAAAGTGTCATGGTTACACAAATGACATCAGATTTTAGTAAATAGACAATGCAGAGTAAAGTTTAAGATAGGAAATTATCAAGATGAGGTGTTTTGTGATGTAATAATCATGGATGTTTGTCATGTATTATTGGGGAGACCTTGGCAATCTGATCAAAGAGAAATTTATGATGGGAGGACCAATACCTATACCTTTGAAAATAATGGTGAAAGAAACACTTTGCTACCATTAAAACATGAAGGTGCAGTAACAGAGATTAGAAATCAAGTGTTGATGATGGGTGAGAAGGAGTTTTTGAAATAGGGAAAAGAACATGCATAACATATATTTCTTTATCAACCAAGTTGCAGATCTTGAGGTAAATGATTTGTCTTTAGAAAATCAGATTTTGTTAAATGAGCATGAGGATGTGGTTACTAATGAATTGTCCAGTAAAATTTTGACAAGGGAAATCATAAAGGAGGCAAAGAAAATTATTGCAGAAGAGAATTTTTCAGAAGAATTCTGATGGAAACTGATGAAGATGAAATGGATGAGAGACCAGATGGGAGTCTTAAGGAAATTTTGAAAAGTTAAAACCAACACAGAGAGAAGATTCTAGTGTTAGAAGCATCCAGAGGAACATAGGAGTCTTAAGTTTTGCAAATTGATTGTTTGTTTGAATGTGTAGTTGCAGGTCTTGAAGAAAATGGAGATGGACATGTACACAGAACTATTATAAAAGAGAAAGAGGTATAATTATCTCATGAAGACAAAAGAAAATCAAATGAAATTTATGGATCTCAGAAAATCATGGGAGATATTGACAAGGAAAACAACAATGAAGAAATTTCGACACATGAACAACAAAAGAATGGAGAGCAAGAGGTTCTCTTGAGAGACAACAAAAAAGTTTTGTGTGAGAAAATTCAATTTGATATTGAAATTAGTATGGGTAAATACTCTGATGAACAATTTTTGGATTTCAAGAAAGAAGAGAAGAACCCAGTGACTCAGGAACAAGTTCATGCATATGAAGCACATAAAGAAGTATTAGACTATACATATGTGGAAGAAAGGAAGAAAAAAGGGAAGGATGAGAAGACAACTTTCTTTCAAGTTGTCATGGCAATGAATTCATTTTGATGATTGAGAGTGGATTTCAAAGATTTAATGAACACAATGTTTTCTTTAATATGTTTGCACATGATGTGCAGGTGTGATCAAAGAGAGATTGAAGATGAAAATTGAAAAGCTGAGTTATGAGAAGACTTCAGTTATGTAAAAGAGACTATTACATTTTTATAACAATCGGGAAGAAGCCAAGTTTCAAGCTGAAATCACTAAATTACAATTAAGAAGAAAACCAAGTCTACATCCAACCAACAAACCTTGGGATCCATGAGGAAATAAAAAGAAATAATTCTATTTTATTGTAGATGCACCTAAGTTTATTTCAGACTTTCTAGTGAAAAGTACATCAATGACAAAAAATAATTGAATAACTCATGTACATGAGTCTATGAAGAGTTTTTAATCCTTAGGAGTCTCATGCAAGAGCATTGAGTAAAATCGTTTTTTTTCAGTTTGTAATAGAGTCTAGCGGTTTCTAGATTGGTCTACGTAGGGAGAATTTTGTTCTCTTAAAAATGCCATGTAATATAACAAAATGCTTGTTTTAGCATGAAGTTAGCTAAGTTAAATAGTTGTAAGGCCAACAAGAGTTTTTAAGTATTTTTGCAGACCCATTTTCCTGTGCAATATTCTCCTTTCTGTGATCATTTCCATTGAAGTTTTGTACAAGCAACGTAATCATTTTTTTATTTTATGTTGGCCTTTTTCATCTCTGTGAATATATACGTTATTATTTATATGGGTTGAGAGTCGGAGCGCAGAACTAATTCTTAGTTGATTGAGCCTTTGGGAGTGAGAGTGAGCCATTTAAATCCTGGTGGAATGAGGTCAGGGGAGATGAAGTTCCTATGAACTTCGTAAGGGAACAAGACATTTTGAAATGCAAAGCTAATAGAGGAAAATGAATCCTGTAACAGGTGAAGGAAAAACCCATGAGTAGAGGCAACAAGGAGTAGGATGGTCGGTCTTATCGTGGGTGATTGAACAAGAAGATCAATGGATATCGAAGACGAGTGCCAGTTGCATGGAGGAGGAATTATCCAAACCCTAAGTTCAACCAAGCCAGACTGAATTCCATATAAGTTCGTTCTTTGATCCCTCTGGTGACTGGTGGTCGGTTGACGGAACTTGCAGTTGATGGGAAAAGCACGTTGTTTGTCTATGTAAAGTTGTTAACCGGACCGAGAGAATTTCGAAAAAGGCTCAGCTTTATTGTGTCTTGGGACCGGTGGTTGGTGTTTCCGGTGACCCAGTTATCTCGGTGGGCCGGTGGTTCCATTTCCTGATGGTTGGGTTTTGATATAGCTAAATCTCTCGGATTGGAGAAAGGTATGTATTCCTTCTTTAAATTCCGGTGGTTTAATTTTTTGGAGCACGATTAAATGACAAGCTATATGCCTGTAGCTTATAGGATTCATAGAATTGTTTTCAGTTATCGAGATTCGAACACAAGGTAGTTCGAATCAATTAGACCTGCACATACAAAAAAAAAATACAAATCAGACATAAATCGAACTTGACATAAATAGAACTTGGATCAGCCAGGGTCTGCCACCACTTTCCCAAAGTTGAGAAATTTATAGAACAAGGGGGTTTAAATCAATGCTCGTTTGAAATGTCTATATATGAGGATAAACCAACCAAATCTTTCTTTAAAGACCTAGCCTTAAAACAAGTGGTGGAGCTAATTAAATCCCTTAAAACAGTTTAAGGGAGAAATATAAACCAAGTAGATATCAAAGATGAGTTTTTGTATTATCATAAGATGGTGTTTCAAACACAAGGGTTGACATATGAGAGGAAGGTTGTCATGCAATTGTGTGTTATGCAATTGTGTGTTGATGTGGTTCCTCACCATTTGAGGATTGAACAACATTGAAAGGTTATGCAATCAAGGGAAGGGTTGACTTTAGATGAGTTGACAACTAGTTTGAAAGAAATGGTCTATGACAAGTCCCATGTGAGTTTTACCAATCCACATGGGAATTTATGGGTGTTGACATGCTCCAAGGGTAAAAGGAATTTGTTTAGTTGCAATCATTGGGGAGTTATATCAACAAGGATATGATTAGGTTCATTTTGAAACTTAGAGATCACGATCTAATCACCAATGAGTACTTGATAACATTGCTAAATTTCTCATACAAAATTATTGCCTAGGACATGGCCTCGTGTGTGAAGCATATTCTGCCAAAAGTAATCAAACCTAAACATACTGGATTCATTAGAGGATGTTATATCCTGGCTAATATCATTGTAGTATGGGAATGTATGGAATGGGCTAGGAGTCCGGAGTTAAAATCTATATTCATCAAAACTGAGTTTGAAAGGATTATGATAGGTTAGAGTGCCCTTTCATTCTTACTATGTTAAAATCCTTCGGGTTTGTCCCTTTCTCCATTAAAGTTGTAGAAACCCTCTTTGCTCAACTCATTGCTTCCCTATCCATTAACCAAGTTAGATCATAAGAAGTTATCTTGTTTAAGTCAATTCATCAAGGCTTCCATATAGAACATGCCCTCTATGTGATGGCAACATAAGTGCTAGGTTACTTTCTTTAGAACTGATCCATGGCATTATCAAAGGTATCCCCTTTCTTGGTGATGATGATGGTGAACTTGTAATGAGCATTTTGTTGATCATTGAATTATTTTGGAGGAGAAAGAAACTCTTGACAATACTTTGGATTACTTGCAAATATTATGTAAAGCTTTAAGCTCTAAGCTTCAAATGGCTAAAACCTATACTGCTTTTGGCTCAGTGAGAAAGAGATTCCTAATTGGTTTTCATGTCAAGAATGGTATTGGATTCAACATGGCCAAGATTTTAAAATCCTAGGGATCCCCTTTGTGTTTCATCTCTCTCCATAGGATTTGTGGGAAGTGGTCCTACAAAGGGTTTCTAAGAAGATTGATAAATTGATTTTTTTTTTTGGTAAGTTAACTTTTATTGATAAAACAAATAAAGCACAAAATAGAGTCACAACACATACAATCCCTACTTGACTTTTTACAAAGAGACATAGATGTTACATGGTCACCATGTATTGTGATTTGTCAAATGCAAATCTCTTTTTCCTTTTTTTCTTTTGAACTTCGATCCACCCAACAGAATTGGCATGTACTCATGGACTTGTAACAAAGACTAATTAGCTAGAAGGAATTAGAAGCTCAAACTTTTTTTGGTGAGGTACAATATCTACCTCCTTTCTCTATTTGATTATTTTATTTATAAGGGTGCTTTACTCCTAGAGGGTTTCAATGTCACTAAGGTAGTATCCTTCTCCACACCACTACCATGGGTGTTTTGTGGGGTGTGGACCAGAATTGGAGGGTGGAGACATAGAATTGGATCCTCTGGTTCTAACTTGGCCATTTTCTTAGTTGATGTTAGTTGTGGCTTCTTTGAGTGATGTTTACATGGTGGTTCAAGAATTTTTCTTTATTCATTCCCATCCTTTAGGTTTGTTCCTATTGCCTTTGGGTTATGGAGAGGTATGAGAAGACATGCAAGCTTCTTGAAGGAACCTTTGGAAGAATTCATTTAATCAATTAGTTAAATTATGTTACTTGAATTGATTCTATCGATTCAATCACATTTATTTAATGGGTGTTAAAAGAAAGATTCATCTCACCATGCACACGTTGAATGCAAATACTATGATTTGATTCACGGTGTTATAAAACATAATGACATAATAACATTTCAATGCTATCATATAATGCAAGTTATAACAAAATCTAGTGCCTTAGTGCAAATCCCTCATAGGGTGCTTCGACTAGTGGAACATTAGAAATGTTGCCACTATCACCTAAGAAAAAAATTCCCTCGTTTTAGTGAAAGATGGATACAACACAAGGGAGGCTTCCCTAGTAGGACTTAGGACTCTTTAAGAAAAGACACAATCAAGTCTAAGACCTCCTAAATATATATCCAATTCACCACCAAAGATATGCATCAATCAAGGATAGGGTGGTTACTCAAATTAAATTGCAGGTTTGGTTTAAAGTGTTCTAAGGCTGATTTAGGGGGTTTGTCAAGTAACTATCTCATGCAAAACAATTCACAAACCACACAAATTTGAAAATTACCAATGATTGTTGTAAAACTTGCAATAAAGATATGCAATTACAACAATAAACAAGTTACAACAACAATACAATTTAGCCCTCAAAATGAGTTATAAACCAATATAAAATAGGGCTCAAATATTGAATAAATCTAGGGTTTGATTAACTTTTAAAATATGAAAATTACAAGTCATATAACAACCAACTAAAGCAAGATGTCTAGCCCTAGTTATGCAACAATATAAATCAACAAGGAAAATTTTATGCAATAAAATGATTTTAGGTCAAACATGCAAGAAAGCCCTAGGATTCTAGGTCAAGAACATGCAAGAAAACCCTAGAACTTTAGATAAAAAAAATATGCATGAAAACCCTAGATGTCTAGGGTTTGTGATGGCTGAAAATTAAATGTAAGCTAAACAAAACCCTAAAACATAAAATAAAATTTGAATTTTTGGTTTATGATTGACTAAAGGGAGAAGATTAGTGCCTACTATATTTTTTGGGGCATATGGGGTTAATTAAGGACTCCCTTGAGGAGATATAGGTAGATCTAGTTTGATATATAGGGTTGTCCACTACAAACCCTAGAAGATCATCCTAGTTCCTTACAAAAATTCAAGATGATTCAAGGGAAGATACTCCAGTAGTAATCTTCCAAGATCTTTGAAAAGAGGGATTTTTTCAAGAAAAATATGAAGAGAATGCACAACCACCACTAGAGAAGCACAATTACACTTATAATCATTCATAACAAAATCCACAAAATAAAGTGAGAACACATACTCAAGAAATATTTAAATCTTCAAAACCCTAGCCATGAGCATCCATAAAGAAGTAAAGCCATCCAAAAGAAGTCACTCTAATTATCCATCCATAGCGATTTTAGAGAAGAGAAATAGTAGACAAGTAGTAATAGTTCTCCCCAAGTAAAAATGATTTACAAGTGAGAAGTACTTCTCGTATTTATATGAGAGATAAAGCACCCTTCTCATCCATCAAAAGCCATAATAACATAAAGTAATGCCTTTATCTCTTACAAACCCTAGAGATAAGGAAACAAGTCATAAAATATCCATGATACAAGAGAGGATATGTAACTAAGACCTCCAATGATGCCTCCAAAATGAAGTAAATATGCTCTAATGCCAAATCGTTTGTCATAAATTCATTCTAGAGGCCACACATGTTGCATGAATGACCTCCATAAATGAACGTCTCACTTCAAAGTAGTGTGTAGGGGCTCAAAAGGTGAAACATTCCCTCCAAGAGGTAATGTTTCATCCATAAGTGTCATATCATATCCCCAAAAGGTGTGAGATCTCATCAAAGTAAGTGAAACGACCTCTCAAACATGGTGGGAGGACCTCCATCAAATGTGCAATTATTCCCTCAACATCCTCCAAAGGACCAAGTCTCAATCCAAGTGAATAGCCATGTGAAGTACATCATCTAAGGAGGGGCTTACATGGTCAAATGTGTCCATCAAATCCAAAGGCATGTACGTAAGTCAAATGCAACATAGAAAGTGAGTCATGTCAATGTGAAAGCCATTAGATAGGTCACATTAAGCATTTTCTTCAAACTTCACACTAGCTCATAAACCTATACAATTTTCATAGTTTAGGTATGAGAGGATAATCATTAACCCCTATTAGGTGTGTCAATACCTAGGAAAAAGAACATTTCCCAAGAAACCCATCAAGGAATTTGTGTAATGACATATGGTATGGTTTGAAGTTCACTTCATGGGTGGTGGCATAGTCATGTAAGGTTATGTATGATATTCATCCTCATGAACGCCTTTGTATTTGGGAGTTCTTAGGCAATGAGTCGTCCTTTCTTCGACATTGTGTCTTTCCAAGCCCCTATTTGCCTTTTTCTTTATTCATTCAGCCTCTTTTGGACTTTGATTTTCATTTTCTAAGTCCTTTTTTAGGTATGCATTCATTGCATACCTAAAAAAGGACTTTGGGTGATGGCTTCTTAATGAGGGGGTAGAGCCCATGCTTTATTCTTTCTCCGTTCTTGATTTTGATTTTATTTCTTCTATGTTTTGCTTTTCATTTTGAGTTTAACATTTTCTCTTTCTATATATGTATTTTTTATATCAAGTTGCATCAACCTCGAGCATTCTAGCTCCTTCTCACAGGATTATGAAGCATGAACCTATATAGGTGACATATGAAAACCAACCGAAACGAAAGGATACCATAAATGGGAAAGATGGAGCATGTTACATATGGATTGGGATATGGACATGTTACCCCTATCAACGCCCCCAGTAGTACAACTTTTCTCAAGAGTGACAACACTTGACTGGGAGATGATGATGATCACCAAAGTGAAACAAGGCAAAAGTTGTAGATTCAAAGCATCATGACTCATCATCTGATTCAACCCATGGTCATTATTTTCATGTCAAATACATTGATCATTGACAGTTAATATGAAGCATTAGAACAAGGTACCTCATGTGTTATAACAAGGAGTGCCTCATGTGTGTTATGCACCATAGCATTTGATGTGAGCGAGATGAGAATACAATGGTAGGCATATGTGGGAAATTGTTTGTGGAGAATCATGAATGTCATCATCATAATTGTTGTCTATGATGTGGATCATAGGAGAAAAAATATCCTCTAGTTACCCCTATATGTGAGGGGGTAACAATGTCCAAGGTGCTTGTTCAAGCCATACAAGTATTTCGTCAACTTTCATAGAAGTGGAGGATTGCCTTCATGCAAAAAACTTGGTTGCTATTCCATATAGATCTCCTTATGAGGATCCACATGTAAGAAGGAACTTTTCATATCCATATGATGCACCTCCCAACAAAACTAGTGACAAGAGAGAGAACAATCTAGATATATTAAATCTTTATCACATGAGCAAATGTCTTAGTATATTCAATATCTTCATGTTATGAGAAGCCCTTTACTACCAATCGAGCCTTTTATCCCTCCACAACAACATCAAAAGTGAACCCGGTCTTATAAACCCATATGCATTTCACCACATTATTCCCTTTTGGACAAGGAAATGACTCTCAAGTATTGTTCTTCATTAAGGGGTTGTACTCTTGAGTCATAAAAATCTCCCATTTTTCTCTATCATAAACATCCTCATATGCTTGAGGATCACATGTATCCAACACTCTAGTGTCGAGTGAAAAATTTTCTTCTTGTTTTTGGGTTTCAGTCATCTTGGAATCCTTCACATCACCTGTATTCACACCAACAACCTCAATGGTCTTCGTAGCCCAACAAGTATCCCTTGCAAAAGAAGTCTCCAATGGACTCTCATCATGGATATCCTAAACCACATCATTAGAAATATTGAGATAAGTAGGTTGAGAAGTATCTATTTCCTCTTATAAATATGAACTTGATGGAAACTCAAGTGGAATAACATAAGAGGGAGAAAAAAGACAAGTAGAACATGAAAATTTGGAATAACATAAAAGGGAGAAGAAATATGAGTTGACCATGAAACTTTCTCATAAAAAATAACATTTGTCTCGATGATCATCTCTTGCTTACTCAAATCATACTGCTAGTAAGCCTTGGACTCTTCAAAATAACCCATCATGATATATGGATGACTAGGGTTCTCACCAATGTTGTGAGGAATGTGACACCTTTGGAAGGAAACCCATTATTGTGCATTCCAAGACCTTTGGATTCATAGCTTGGGTTCATATTCAAGAAGAAAAGTGTAAGAAGTTATCCTCTTCCCCTAAAACATACATCTAGTCATGTCAATGAATGTACCGTTCCTTACTCGGTAACACCATTATGTTGAGGCATGTATGGCATAGTGTGCTACCATGAGATGGAATTTTTGGACAAGAATCCCTCAAATGCATGATTGACATATTCAACTCCATCAAACCTAAAAAACTTCACATGTCAATTATGTTACATTTTAGCTACTACTTTGAAATCAATAGATCTTTCAAAACATAGTTATTGAGAACTATGAACTTCAAAATGGGAACTCTGGCCTTAACAAATCATAATTTTTTATTATTCCTTAAAATCAACCCTCCAATCGAAATGTGGTGTTACCAATAAAAAAATTCCACGTTAAAATTATAATATTTTGCAACCATGACCCTAATGTTGTTAAAATAACCTTAAAATCAACCCCAAATGAAAAAGTGGTGATATCAACTTTTCACCCCTCCAACCTTTTTAGGGTTAAAATTACAACATGATGGCCTAAAAAAACCATCCTTAAAATTAAAACTCAAACTTATTTTAATATTTTAATATAATGATTGTTAAAACTATTTTGATATATTAATACTACCAAAATCATTATATTTTTTTTTGGAAAATAACCTAAGTTAAAATTGCAACTTTTATAAAATGATGGGCAAAAAACTAATGTCGTTCCTTAAAATAAAAAATAAAACTCATTTTTATATTTTTATATAATTTGGAAAATAAAATAATATCAACTTTAAAACAAACCAATAAAATAAAATAGAGAATTAAAATTGCATAAAATGATGGAAAAAAAACCAATGTTGTTTCTTAAAATAAAAAATAAAACTAGTTTTACTATTTTTATATAATTTAGAAAATAAAATAATATCCACTTTAAAACCAACCAAAAAAATAAAATTTAATTTTAAATGTTACAATTCTAAAACCCAATAACTAATAGTCATTTGAAATTTTATTAATCATTTCTGCATGATGTTGCATCTTATTCAAGTTAGGTATTGATCCATCATAACATAGTTAAAGCTCGAGTACTGATAGTTATCATGTCACAATTTTATTGGTGAAAAATTTAATTAAATTTTAAAGTAATTATCTATTAAATATAGAAATATTATTAATGTATAAATTATTTTGATTTTAAGGTAACTATGAAAAAAGAAAAAGGTCGTTAATAATTATCTTATAACTTTTTAATTTTTTTTCCATCTTAAATTTAAATAATATTTTATTTTAAGTAATATAGGTTTCTGTTTTTAAATAAATTTTGTTGTTTCTAACAAATTTTTAAAATCAAACTAAAACTAATATATAGAGTTAATAGTTTATCACTCCAAACACTTTTTTATGATTGACATTTTAATATTTTAAAAATTATTTTAATATAATATATTACCAAAATCATTATATTTTTAAAAATAAAATAGAAAAAAATAATAATTATAAAACAAACAAATAAAAAATAATAATTATTTTTTTAAACAACACATACATAAAATGTGACAATTCTCAAACCCAATAACTAATAATGATTTACAATTTTATTACTCATTTCTATATGATGCCGCATCTTATTGAATCTAAGGAAGTTTAATTATTGATGTATCACTCCTCTCCCTTTAAAAACCATTTATAATTTTATTACTCATATTTCCATGATGATGCATCTTATTCAAGTTAAATATTAATCCATCATAACAAAGTAAAAGCTAACGAACTGATAATCACATTATCATGTTAAAAGTTTACATTGTGATAATCACATAGTTATTATGCATCAATCTTATTGATGAAAAAAATTAGTTAGATTTTAAAACAATAATTATGCATTTGAGAAATAAATTCGTTTTATCACATAGAATCTTGTTGATGCATAAATTATTTAGATTTTCAAATAATTATTAAACAAGAATAAGATACTCAATGTTATCTTATAACCTTTTAATTTTTTTGTTTTTTTCCATAGAAAAATTACTTTTTATATTCAAAAAAATATAATAATTTTCATACATGTGACTTTTTGATAACTGAACTGTAATAAAAAAGGAGATCTTTGACATCTACAACATATCTATGCCAGGCGTTCCATACATGCACCTACTAGCGAAGACAAAAGAGAAAGATCTCATATACATAATCATCCACAAAAAAGATCATGAGAGAACTAGCTCTAAATGTTGGATTAGTATAACTGCAAGTAGAGGGTGGGGCCCTTATTGTCATCCTCCCACTGTGTATAAGCTATTTTTCCAGGCATATTTGTAAGCGCTTTCTTTGATAAGATGTCTGCATCCATGTTCTCTTCTCTATAAATATGACCAAATGATATGTCCCTGAAGAGTAAAATAGATTCTATGATTTGTTCTTTCCATCTTTCGAGAGAAACCGCATGTAGGGTTGCCTTCTTATTGAGCCAATCTATTACTATCTTGGAATCCCCTAACAATAGCAAATCAGGAATAGACAGTCTATGGGCCAAGGTGAGGGAGGCCCACGCTCCCAAGAGTTCAGCCCTGGTATTAGATCATTTCCCACAATTGAATGTCCACAGATAAAATGTATGATTATTTATCATTATTTTACCTATTGCCCCGCTTATATTTCCGCTCTTTTGTGTTGCTCCATTGAACCATGCAACAACTTTCCCTATCAGATGTATTACTTGAGAAAAGCGAGAAGGTGGAACTTTATCCTTGAGTCCATAAATTTTGACAGCTCCTAAAGTTTTAAAGGCAACCTTTTGAATGGAGGGAGAGCCTTCATCAAAGATGGATGAGTTTCTTTCAATCCAAATGTACCAACAAAGGAGAGCTGGCAACGAAGGGTAAGAAGGGTTTGCCTTTATCCAAATATCATAGTAGTCACTCATCGATGATCCATTCCATCCCCAAGATAAATTTGGAGAGTTAATAACCTTGTTCCAGACAACGATGGTGAATGGACAATTCACAAATAAATGCATACATGTTTCGCTAGAAGTTTTGCATAAAATACAAATGCCAGGGCCGATCCAGCCACGCTTTTGGAGATTTTCCCAGACAAGGATCTTGTTTTCTGCCACTAACCAAGTGAAAATCTAAATTTTTAATGGACATCCTCATTTCCATATCTTTCGCCTCCATCCCACGGCTTTGGTCATCCAAATCTTTGTCGCAACCGCTTTATACACTTTTTTTACTGATAGTTGGCTTGTGTTGTCACCTCCTGTCCATAGGAGAGAATCTGGACGATCCTATAGATGAATACCTGTAATAATCAAGTTCTATGTAAAACTTTCCCATTCAACTGCCTCTACTACCTCAAGCTCCAAAGTAGAGTTGTTCAACTAGTTAGAGCATAACGCTCCCTGGGCTTGTTCGCAGCTTGCTTGGTATAGATAATGAATTCTGTTATGATTGAGTCTTTTAATGAGATTGGATGATAGCAGTGATTCTTTACCCAGACCTAAAATAACATCACGCCCGATGACAATTGACTGCCCAGTTCCAGGATTCCAAGCTATCCATTGGAGAACAAACGATAATGAATTTAAGAGGTTTTTCTAGGTCTGTGACCCACCGATCGACTGTGTCGATGTTGATCTTAACCATGTGTGGACCTGTTCATGTGGTAAGTACTTGTATTTTATCACTTGATTCAAAATACCTGGCTTCATCAGAACTCTCCAAAGAGTATTCTCTGCCAGCGCTCTATAAAAGATATACAAATTTCTCAATCCCCAACCTCAATAAGATTTTGGCTTCGATATCAGATCCCACCTGCACAAGTGATAACTGCTACTTTGTTTTTTGCTAGACCAAAGAAATGAAATGAACATCTGCCTAATTTTATTTAAGACCGCCAATGGGATATGTGCTAAGGCCAGCCAGTAAACTGGTAAACTTTCCAGGACTGTTTTAACAAGAATAAGCCTTCCTCCCATAGATAACATCCTATTACACTAGTGGTTAATTCTACGCTCGAACTTTTCCAAGAGCCAGTTCCAATCCTCCTCTTTATAGCTGGTTGATTTTAGAAAATACCCCAAGTAATTGAAACCCCCTGCTAGGTCTGTTGATTCGATACTATATAACACATTTACTCTTCTGTAATAGCAGTCGGAGTGCCTGTATGCAAAAATCTTGATTTTTGATAATTGATTCAAGCCCGATACCTTGCAGAAAAAATGAAAACTTTGTGTAATTCTACCCATTCAGACATATTGGCACTTGTCATGATGATCACATCATCGACAAACAACAGGTGTAAAACCTTTATCAGTCTAGATAATTCAATCTCAGTCAATGTGCCTTCCGCTTGTCCCTTTTTCAACAAGATACTAAGGCCCTCCAGCACTATAATGAATAAAAAGGGCGACAGGGGACATCCCTAGCGTAGTCCATGCTCACTCTGAAAAAACTTTTTTGCCTCCCCATTGATCAGGACAACAAAAACTGCCGATGAAATACAACTCCTTACCCAATTTGTAGTGACCACCCTGAAACCACATTGGAGAAGAATAAGACGCAAGAAATCCCAATCGATATAGTCGTAAGCCTTCTTGAGGTCCAACTTCAATATAATAGCCTGCAATTTTTTTATTTTAATGCTATGAAGGCACTCATGTTCCATACCAATTGCGTCTAGAATCTTTCTACCTTTGAGGAAACCTAGTTGTTCTTCAGATAGCGCTCGAGAAAGGATTGGGCGGATCCTTCTTGCTATTATCTTTGTAATGATATTATAACATAGGTTGCACATCGCTATGGGTCGGTAATATGAAAACTTGTTGGGATGATTAGCTTTGGGAATCAGAGCAATAAAAGTTGAATTTAATTGTTTTATCACTTCACCTCTGGTTCTTGACTCCTCCACAACATCCACCAGATCTTGGCCGACTAAATCAAAGAAATGAATATAAAATTCAACTGTCCAACCATCGGGCCCCGGGCTCTTGTCCTTTGTAAACCCCTTTAACACCTCTAGAACCTCCTCCTTATTACATGGTTTTTTAAGAGCCACAATATCCTCTTCCTTAACCATTCTAGGAAAGAGCCTAACCATATCAATCTGATCACTTATGGTAGTTGTGCCCGATGCTTGATAAAAAGTTTTAAAATAGTTAATAGCATCTTTTTTTATGTCTTCTTTTTGTTGATAGATCCTCCCATCCTAATCCTCAATCTCCCACGGATGATTTTTGTTCCTGTGGTAGATAGCGAAATGGTGGAAAAACTTCCTATTTGTATCACCATAGGATATCCATAAAGCCCTTCTTTTCAATCTCCATCTCTCCTCCTCCTCCATAAGCATTTTCTTATGAGTTTCCTCTAAGGCCCTCATATTATTCTCATAGTCTTCACCCTGTAGGCCCTGTGCTTTCATTCAGAGGATATCAACTATTTCACACTCAAGGTTGACCAATTCTTCATGTTCCCTGTTTCGTTTTTCTCTTAACCAAATCTTTGTTCGAGATTTCAAACAATTTGATTTTCTTACCAAACTGTATTGAGCACCCTTAGGTGTCTGATGAGAAGGATAATTCCAGACATCTCTCACCAAATTGTCAAAAGAGCCTTCTTGTAACCAGGTTGGATTTAATTTAAAAGGGTAAGCGACCTCAGATCTATCTTCTCCCAGCTGTAAACAAATGGGTGTGTGATCTGATATGTATGGATATTCAACACAAGCACAGATTCTACTTGTTGATGTGATCACACCATCTGCCCCAAAAAACCTATCTAATATTTTTGAAATCCCTTCAGTTCCCGACCTCCCATTCCTCTAGGTCGGCACCACCGCATCCAGTGTCACATCCACCAAGTTGTTTTTTGAAAATAACTGCTTGAAGTAGGTCGCCAAGGGATCAACCTGAGCGTTCTCCCCCCAAATATCCTCTGCACTGGTAGTTAGATTTAAATCTCTCGCCAATATCAAGTCTTCTACAACTAAAAGACCCACAATATCAAGTTTATCCCAGAACAATTTACAATCGATGCAGGGACCATATGTATTCAGAAGTGCCACCTTTCTTCTCGTTGCAAAGTAGGTGCCTGTCAAAAAAATCCCGCCAAGAGTTAGGACTAGTGTTAAATCCAAGTGGGTAGGATCCCAAGAAACAAGGAGCCCACCTGAATTTCCTACTGTGCTTACTGCACAGATCATCCACTCAGGCCTGAGCATAAACATGAAATTCCTAGCTTTTTCCGCATCCACCAATGTTTCTTATAGAACGATAACAGAAGGATGGATTTTCTCTAGGAGTCTTCTCATGGAGGAAAGTTTTAGGGGTCCTCCAACCCCTCTGATGTTTAGGGATAGAAGGATCATGACTTAGCCTGCGCAAGGGATTTCATGCCTCTAAGCGCCCCTAGTTATGAAATAGATGACTATGAATCAGAGCTCGATCCTATTGTGGAGGCCTTTTTACACGTGCTTCATGTTTTGATAGGCGATAATTCCAAGCCTAAACCTCGAGACCAGGTTGGTTTCATCCTAGGAACAATCCCCTCCCTCGATAAGGCAGATGTGTCAAGCTTTTTGCTGGGTAGTGGAACAAGGGTCTTCCCTAAATACGTAGGAATTGGGATGGGGCAGGGAGGTGGAGAAGTCGGTATAAGGGAGGTGAGCAGTAGATCCAATGAGTGGTCACTTAAGGTTGTCTCAGCATAGCCCGAAAGAGTGTTGGAGACCTCCTCTGCGAGAATGGTTGGAAAAATAGGAGGGCTTGGGGACATAAAGGCTACTGGGTCCTTCGGGGTCGCTGGTCTAGCAGAAAGGACGGGAGGAAAGTTAACATAATCCAAAACCGGTGACCCGCCACCTTTTTCCTGGGGTCCCGAGTCCATACGAACAAGCTTTTCAATAATATCTCTCTCCCATGCAGATAGTGAATCAAGCTTAAAAAATTCTAAATTTTTTGTTTCATGTTCCTTACCATTAAAACTCATGAATTAATAGTTTATGACTCCAAGTACCTTTATTTTAACTTTTTGGTTTCATGTTCCTTAAAATTAAAACTCATGAATTAATAGTTTATCACTCCAAGTACTTTTTTTTAATGATTGGTATTTTAATATTTTAAAAACTATTTTAATATAGTATCATCAAAATCACTATGAAAAAATTAATTAGATTTTAAAATAATAATAAACTCAATATGTCATTAATGAGAATAGAACTTGAATGGAGATGATAACACTTCATCTCATAACCACATATGCTAAACCCAATTTAGATTTGTGTAATATTGAAATATATAAAAAGAATAGGTATCAAATGTCATAGTTTTGTATCATTATAAAATTCAATAGAATTACAAATAAAATTATTGTTTATCCACATTTTGTCATATAGTCAATTTTTCATTTTTCAATTTAAAGTTAAAATTTTTTCTTCCAAATTTCACCATAGATTTTTTTTTTTTTTTTTTTTTAATACATTCTACCTCTAAATCAATTTAAAATTATTTTTTTTCTTCCAAGTTTCACCATGAAAGACTTTATTTGAAATGGTAATTTAAACAACAAACTTATGAAATGTATATGGTATTAATTATAATTAGCAATAGTTTTTGCTAAATTTTTAAAATTAGTGTTGTTTATCTATATCTTTCAAGCATGCATTGAAGTAAAGCTTAAAAAGTCTCAAAAACATAAGATTTTAATTTGAAATATGTGATATCATAAATGAAATAAAAATAAATCAAAACTTTTAAAAATTAAAAGAAATGTAGTAATATTATTAAATTTAAAATTTAACATCAAATAAAGTTAAATTTTAGGTATTGGAAAAACATGGTTATACTTTATCATTATATATTTTTTTGAAAAAAAAAAAGAAAATTGATACTTAAAAAAAATTAGAAGATTCAAATTTGTCAGTTGGGTGTAGCTCGAGTGGTTAAGAGGAAAAGTTGTTTCCTCCCCATACTCAAGTTCAAATCCTAGTTTGTGGCATGTTTTCTCTTTGTTGTTCAATTGTTGTTGAGATGTTGACTTGACCTTGAACCTTAAAGTATCCATTTTACTCTCGGTACCATCCTTAAAATGAGAGGAAGTGCTCAGATAGTTTCCCTAAGAAATGCATTAAGCGAAACTTTAAGAAAATGGGGTTAAAGTCAGCCACACAATATGACCTTGAAAAAAATGAAAACTCTAAGGGTTTTTGTCAAGTTGGTAACTAGGTTTCAAGAGCATATTCTTATTTTTTGTTAAATGTATCTATGTATATATGAAAAAATCATCAATTAATATTAGAACATGCCTTGCTTTTTCCAACATTACTAATGTAACTATCATTCATTATGTATTTTCAGCACCACAAACTTTTCATAATGCAAAAAATAATTACCAATATAATAACCATCGAGGTGCCAATACCCATGGCCACATCTACACAATGGATCCCTGCATTGACTACATAATACCACAAGTCTACGTCATGAATTCCACCATGATGAGATGGAAGGTCTGATCAATTCCTCAACATATCATCCAAACTCTTCCCAATTACTTGCCCAACTATTTGGGTACCTTCCTCTTCAACCCATACACAACACTAGGAACATACTTCCTAAGTGCTTTTCAGTGTCGAAAAAGAGGTGGAAGTCAAAACATCATCTATATAGGGGAAACCATTGGGCACTCACATAACGCTATAGCCCTTCCATATCCAACCATATCATGGTCTCACACATGGCTAACTCTATGATTATTCATTGATATAGCAAGAGTATGTCTCCTGATTTGACCCAGTTATGATCCCATAACCAATCTTAACACAATATGCAACCAAATTTTATCTAAATGCATTCTAGTATCAACAACATTTATATACTATAGGCCTTTGGCGATTACATAACAATTTAAATCTTGAAAATTAACTGAGGGAATTCTTACCTCAATTCCTTTCAACATTAGAAGAAACCAAATGCATACATGCATGGTTGTTATCAACCTACTTGATGCTACCTGATCAACTAGTATTTGTAAAAGCTCACAGACTTCCTCCTCCATCCTTTTGATCACGATTCGTACCACCCTCATGGGTCTTCACATAGATGGAAGACTGGAGTCATAAGAAACAACAACATCCCCATATTTAACCATGCTATATCATTTTTCCTCAATACATAATCCATCATTAGTCATACTTAATTGACATGACATCATTATTGCATGTATATAACAACAGACTATTCTAATTCAACAAGCATGCAATATGCATATCCAAGCATGTACATATGCACAAATGCACACCCATAAAATCCAAGAATTCGATGTCAACATGTCTACTAATTCATATGCATTCTAACATCATTGTATGCATCATGCACTCTAGTGCATTTATGTTTCAATTCACTTATTTATTTATTTATGATGTAGTTGGTTGTCCTTGAATTTCTTCAAGTCCTTACTACCTTGTATTCTCCCATTCTTATCATATACATTATTTTCCCCTGCTCTAAACACTTTCCATCCAAGTTCCACTTGGCCATTCTGCAATCCAACCAATTTGTTTTGTTGGAAACAACCTCTCTTAGGCAAACATATCCAAAATTTACCTTTATGAAGTATTCTGACACCTCAGAATGAGGTAGCTCACAACACTCCATCACTCTACTACCACACATCCTTGAAACAACATAACCATAATCATTCCACATCCCTACTTTACTTCTAGTTGTCCATTGGATTTCCCAATTTTGGGAAATAGTTCTCTTCACTTCATTTAACAATTCCTTGTGAAGCCACATTTTTCCCACTCAAGACCATTCCCAGTGGAAGTTTATTTTCATTTAGTGGCACTTTTAAATTGAAAGAAAGTTCCTTATTCTATCCCTAAATTCTTTGCATTGTATCCTACTTCCACTGTGAACTCTGCTATCAGAAGTGGATTTCTAGCTCTGATTAATTTTAGATAAAGTAGTTAAGTCATAGCTAGAAAATTATTCCCAGACACTCATGTGCTTGGCACATAGAGATTATTCCCACATCACCTCCTAAGATCCGTGTTCTCTTTCACATCAAGCTTGCAACTATCTACACATATCTACTTTAAGGATATGGAATCTTACTTTTCCTTTCTATGCCATTAATGACATCCTTCACCCACTGGCTACATGTCCTATGTGAGGATTCTTTTTGTTTTTGTGCCTGCAATTCATTCAGATTCTGTAGCAGTTGACTAATAGTTTTTTTATTCCATTATTCTTGAGTTCTTTATCCTCTTTTTATTACTTTCCCTGTAGATCTTTATTGTCTCAGCCAACTTCTGCAACCTCTATCATGCTTCCATTACTTTGATATCCAATCCTAGGATTGAATTTATCTGATTATACCTATAATTCTGCACAATGTGCAAGTACCCATTTTTGTTAGAATTATGTATATCATAGAAATTGCCAGTTAATTCTACTGGTCCTTTTTCTACTCAAATCATGAATAATTATAACATAATTCTCCAAATTCTAATAATTCCAAGTTATTCTTCTCCAAACCAACTTTTCAACTATTATTTTCTCGCTCAATTTATAGTCTTGAGCAGAAAGTTATTGATGACAAAGGAAACGAAGGAATATCCATTAGCATATGCAACATAGCTTTGACGCTTAGTGATCGTATGAACATTCCTTCATATTTAATATTGACCGTGAGTCTATCTTTCTTCGAATTAGATCACGATCATCCATATGTTTATTGTCCACCTCAATGTGTAACACATCATTGATGCATGGCAACCATCCAATCTAGACCTCATATTTATCTTGACCATTGATTATGTTTTCATATAGCTTGACCTTCTTCTCACAACCATCGTCAGATAAGATATTTGATTAACCTCAACCATCGATCTCTTCTCTTTAAGATATTGGGACCATCGGTTCTTTGGCTTACAACCATCATCTAATCAGATCTTAGATTGATCTCAACCATCGATTTGTCTTGATGGGTTCTCTATGGGTCTAAGGCATATATCTTCTTCATTTTAAACTTATGTGGCCTCCAAATTACACCCTCAAGTTATGTCGTACTCATTTTGCACTTATACTTAGATTCTTTTCAATCCTTCCTTCGTGAGTCTGAGGCATATATTTTCATACCTCCGCGACCTCTAGAATGCACCTGCACATTACGTTGCACTCATTTTTCACCTATATCTAGAAATTTTTCTAAGTATCTAAGTATTTCACCATGGTCTACGAGACATCATGGGTCGTCAGATCTCTCTCCCTTTTTGTTGAATTATAGTGACTTTCCCTTGGCTCCTACATAAACCTTGAAATTATACTGACTGAATATGACAAATCTGGTTGAGTATTTGTGAAATAAATGAGACTTCCAATCAATTTCCTGTAACTTGTATTGTTTACCAATTCCCCCCCCTTCAAATTTTGAAAGTTTCAATTTCTGCTCCATGGGGGTAAGAGAAGGTTTACAAAATTCCATGCCAAATTTCTTTAACAATTCAATGGCATACTTAGTTTGAATAAGGAAGATTTGATTAGGATGTTGAGATACTTCAACTCCAAGATAATAATGAAGTGTACCTAAATCAGTCATTTTGAACCCTACTTCAAGTTCTTCCTTAACCTGTTTGATGTGAGCTTCATTATTTCATGTTATAATTAAGTCATCAACATAGAGTACAAGTATCACCAAGTGCTTATCCTGCATTCGAAAATACAATGTATCATCTGATTCACTTCACTAAAAACCCACCTTTCGTAGGTAATCATCCATTTTTGCATACCAAGCTCGAGGAGCTTGTTTCAAGCCATATAAACCTTTCACAAGTTTCCAAACTTTATGTTCTTTTCCTTCAAATTCAAACCCTTGCGGTTGAGTCATGAAAATATATTCCTTCAGATCACCATTCAGGAAGGCACTTTTGACATCCATTTGATGTAATTTCTAACCATTTTGTGTATCCAAATTAATAACCATTCTGATAGTATACCATTTAGTTATGGGTGCAATTTTTTTTTCATAATTAATTCCTTCCTGTTGAGCAAAACCTTTAGCAACAAGTCTTGCTTTGTACTTTCCAAATTTACCATTGGGCTTGTACTTTATTCGATAAACCCATTTACAACCGATGGGTTTAACATCAGGTGGAAAATCAACTAAGTTCCAAGTCCCATTTGCAAGTGTTGAATCATATTCATTAACCATTGTTTCCTGCCATTCTTTATGTCCAACTGCTTCAACACAAGTAGCAGGTTCAGTGAAGCATGAGAAAAATTATCTTATGATCTTGAAGATCCCCTAGTTCCTATTTTGTTCATTTCATCTTAATGAACATCTTTGAGAAGTTGTTCGGCCCACTTTGGCCTCTTATGTTGAGAGGATTGTGGATCTGAATCACCATTATTATTATTAAAAAGAGGATTTTCAAAAACTGAGACTCTCCTTTTATCTGAAGTATTCGAGGTTGGAGAAGATTCTTTTGAAGTTTCAGTATTGGAAGAGTCCTTTGTAGTTTCTTTATCAGAAGAAACATAAGAAATTTTTGATGAAGAAATGTCTTTTGAAGAAACAAAGTCTTTTTCAAACCAAAATGTTTGACTTGAGTTGTTCAATTTACTTTTAACCTTAGTGTTTTTCTTCTCTAAACAACTAAGGAGTTGATTAATCTCATCATAAATTTTACTTTCAGTTTCATAAAAAATTATGTCTCTACTGACAATGAATTTTCCATCTGAAATCAACTTATACCCTTTCTTTTCAGCAGAGTATCCAATGAAGATACACTTCATACTTCAGTTTTCTAATTTAGTCCTTTTTTCCTTAGGGACTAAAGCATAACATGTTGAGCCAAAAACCCTAAGATGATTTTCCTTGGGATTAAAAACGTACCAAGCTTCATAAGGAGTCTTTCCATCTAATGCTGATGTAGGTGATCGATTTCTGAGATAAGCTATAGTATGGATTCCTTCATCCCAATATTTTGTGCTCAATCCTTTGAATTGCAACATAGATCTTGCAATGCCCATGAGTGTTATGTTCATTCTTTCGATAACTCCATTCCGCTGTGGAGTATAGGAACTTTTTAGTTGCCTCTTAATTCCATTGTCTTGAAAATTATCATTGAATTCAGTTGAAGTGAATTCTCCTCCATTATCCATTCTCAAAGTTACAACCTTTTCTTTAGTTGCATTTTCAACCATGTGTTGAAAATTTTTAAACTTTTCAAAAGCTTCAGACTTTGCCTTTAAAAATTACACCCATGTCATTCTAGTGTAGTAATTAATGAACAATATAAAGTATCGATCCATCCATCGAAAGAAGATTACATTGGACCACATATATCACTATGAATCAACTGCAAATACTTTGTTACTTGCCATGAGTTGGTTGGAAAATATTCTCGCTTTTGCTTGCCAAAAATACAAGCTTCACACTTAGAATTTTCTCTCTTGAAAGTTGGAAAACCCTTTACCAAATCTTGGGACTTAAGTTTCAAGAGACTATCAAAGTTTAAGTGTCCAAATAAAAAATTCCATAATCTAAATGAAGACATTTCAGAATTCACTGTTACTGCAAAATCATGCTTTCTTGGGATAAATTTTCCCTTCATTCTCAATAATTTCCCATCTTCATATCATGTCATTATTGGTTTCAATTTTTCCTTCTCTGAGTTAATATTGACCAAACCATCTTGCATGATGATTTGAAATCCATCTTGTCGGATTGTGACTGAGGATAACAAAGTTTTCTTAAAAGTTGGTACATACCAAACATTTGAAATCGATTTTTCACCAATTCTAGGGAGAAAGACTTTCAATGAACCTTTTCCTTGAGGTATATGAGTTGTATCATCAACCAAATAGATGGGATTTAGCTGAACATATTAATAATTCCAAAAATAATCTCTGCGATAAGTCATATGTTGAGTAGCTCCTGTGTCCAATATCCAATCATTTTCAACTGAATCCCTTAGAAGATTTTGGGAAATAACTGATGCTACATAATCTACTTGATGAACTGTTGTAAAAAAAAATCATACTGACCATCCTTGTAATTTTGATCCTCTAGATATTGAGCTGATGGTTGAGAATTTGAATTTGATGTCTGCTTAAACTTTGGCAATTGATAATTGCTTGTTAGGAAATTTGATGCATAATGACCCATCCTTCAACATCTCTTACATCTCACTTGTCTGAAATTACTACCTCTTCCTGATTGTGCATTATTATTGGGAAGATTACTTTGAAAATTTTGTTGATTAAAATTTCTACGACCTCTTCCTTGACCACGACCTCTTACATGACCTTAATTAGAAGATTGATTATGAAAATTTCCAAAATTTTCTTTACCTCTTCCTTTAAAACTTTCAATTTTAGTAAAAAGAAGATTTTATCCTGATTTTTTTTGTTTGCCAAATGATTTATTGTGTTGATCCAATATTTCACTAAGTGAATCAAAGGTTACAGTTGATAACCTATCAATGATTTGCAAAGTCTCAAGAAAATGATTATAAGATTGAGGCAAGCCATTTATCAAAATAGAGACCAAAAAACTATCTTCAAGTTTAGGAAAATCGCCCTTGATGATTTCCTGATGAATGTTCTTAATCCTTGAAATGTATTATAATACATCACTATTATCAACTAATCTTTGTTTAAGAAATTTCATTTGTTGATCAACTCTTTGAGACACAACAGGAGCATAAAAAATCTTCTTAAATTGATTCCAAGTAGACCATGCATCTTTGGAATTCTCAATATGTACAAACATGTGTTCAATTACAGAAGAGCACAGTAAAGCAAGTGTTTTTTCATCTTTTAACTGCCATTTTGTTAAAGAAGTAGCATCGACTGGCCTAATTGGAGCAGTATCACCATCGCAAATATCACGTCACAAGTCATTATAAATCAAAGTATTCTGCATGTGCCAAATCCAAGATTTGTAATTCTTGGGTCCATCTGAATTATCAGATTATGTGAATATATTGATTAATTTAGACATGATGGTAGATGCCTTATTGAAAAGATTGCAAGTTTATGATCACCCCACCACACTGAATAAGCCTCAAAACACCATGAAAGAGAGACACAATGCATCAGAAAGAAAAAGTACACAATCCAAGAAAAAATAGCACTTTTAAAGGCTTGACCTTGACCCTTTAAAATTCTCGTTGAAAAAGAAGTTTGAGAGAAAATTTCATTAGACTCTTCTCAATTTCTGAGCTTCAAAGTTATAATCAAAACTTTCGAAATTTGACCCTTTTACAACAATTGTAATCTCTTACAAATAACAAAATGTGCCCCCCTTAAACTAAATCCTTCAATTACATACATATCCCAACCAAAATAAAACTTCATGATTCAAATGAAATCTACTTATCACTCCAATTTTGTCAACCTTTTGTATTAACATAAAGTAATACTTTATGTTAAATCATACTTTTAAACCCTTTGAACATTCCTTCCATGATTTCATACCAAGTATGATGTCTTTTAAACTATAATAAAACTTACTAACCTTATGTCAAAAAAATGCTTTTTAAAAAGTGTTTGCATAAAAATTTGTGCTTACTAACTTTATGTAAAAAAATGCTTTTTAAAAAGTGTCTACATAAAAATTTGTGCACAAATTTGTTTTACATGTAGAGCATGTTTTTATTTTTATTTTATTGAATGCCTTTACCAACCAAGGAGACTAGGGACTCATCATTAAACTTCCATTCAGCTCCACCCACAGAGATACATCGTAACTTTTTAACACATTTCGAGCGAATTATTTGAGCAAAATATGGAATAAATCAATGAGTAAATTTTCGAGGAGATTTGGTGAGACATTGGATAAGTGAATCGATCATGGTCGATGTGTGTGCAAAAATTCCAGATATCTAATGAGGTCAATGAAATCTTGTAACTAAAATCACATAGTTGAGGAGAAAGTCTGCAGTCTGCAGTCAAGCCGGAACGAATTCCGCCCTCAGGGAATCACATTAAAAATGAGGAGGAGATATCCTTGAACTTCTGTCTGCGATCCTCAAACTTGAATCGCAATCCTGTATATGAAGGTTTCATTGAAAAAGATTCAGGAATGCCTTCTGATTGTGTCTTTCAATCCGCGCCTTCCTAAATTAAAAAGAAAGAAAAAAATTATCTATTTTTTTTTTTTTCTGATCTTGGAAGCGAACGCTGCAAAGGGTCGATCCCTCTAATTGAGAAAATGGTGCAAATGTTAGAAACAAAAGTCTTTCAAGCAAGGTTGTATATTCCATAAGAATTCAGAATTGGAGAGATCGTTGTTGTAGATCACAAATATATTGCTAGAGATCGTTGTTGTTCAATTGCTTGAGTTAAACTCAGATTTTTTTTTAAAAACAAATTGCAGCTCTCTGATTTAATTTCCATATTTATATACAGATCTGTAACAACCTCCTCATTACGACAACAACTCATTAACAGGTACAATTTTTTTTTTTGTGTTTAAGGTGTGTGCGTGCGTGTAAAAAGGAACAGACACACTTGACTGTATGTCGCCACCCGATGACTAACAAGACGCAACCACGATGATCACAACAAGAAGACATAAGGCGCACAACAAGTAACTGCAAGCAATAAACGACTTACTGTGTTATGTACAGTACAAACACAGATGGAAGAATCCATAGTAGTAGATTTTATTATTTTTGCACAGGAAAGCAGGGCGTTTAATCTTAGTTCTCTGCTCCGGAGAGAGAGAAGGTCAGATAGGCTCCTGGCCGAGTGCTCAGGCAGAAACTAGTAATCTATGTCAGGAGGTCACAATGGTGGGAACTTTGACTTTAAAGAGCCCGAGACTACTGATAGAACCTTAGAGGTGTGTCACAAGAGTGGAAACCCTACATTTAAAGGGCCCGAGACTCTTGATACGGCATTGGATTCTTTACACAAAAATAATCACACACACAGACTTATATACAGAGCGACTAGCTTTATCAAATCGAAGAGTCTGATATCATACAACTATGAGTTTTGACAATTCCAATTATAGTACTAATCCTGAAAACTAATTAACAATCTCAATACATCCTATATGTTACATATACCATAAAATTACAATAACATTATCTTAACAACCTCACATCTTATGTTATAACAACCTTGCAACTAAAACATCAATCACCAATCACATTACTCCTCGTATGCTACCAATGAAATGAAGTTACAATAACTTTACCATAAAATAAATCAACATTACATTTATATTACCATAACCTTGCCAATGAATTAATAATAAAAATAAATCATTACCATAGCATTTAACATGAAGCGTTACATTACATGATTCTTCCCTTGCGCGCAAGTCTCATTCATCAGGCAACATGTCATTCAATTCTTAAATAATCATGGGCGCGAGAATAAGTAAGTTTAAGCCATCATTAGAAATAACTATATAAAAACTAAATATCTAGATCCACCATCTACTACATAAATCCTCAATGCGTAAAAACTAAATCTATGTCAATCATTCACTGCATACTAACCACTGCTCAAGTAGCGATAACTAAAACCATCGATATTGCATCCATAAGGCCATAACACAATATTACCCTAACTTTGCAAATTAAATAGCAATCTACATTACAATTATATGTTATCTGACCCTAACAATACTTTTTATTTATTACAAGAACATTGCTCTTATATAATTCAAGACAATACATTATAGTTGCATTACCCATAAAATTTACCACCACGGCCTAATACAAAAGTAGTTTCCTCCTTTAATTGAATACATAAAGCAATTCCTTCTTTAATCATTAAATGAAACTATAAATCCCATCTTTAAATAACTAAACATGCCATCTAGGAAGCGCCCTTTCAGCTGGATTGCTACCTTTTTTAAACATTTATTA